>JXTC01000035.1:240414-385105 GCA_002914845.1 Trema orientale
AAAAATAATTATTTTACATAAATATTTAAATTAATTAATTACTAAAAAATAATTTAATAAAAATAAATATTCACTCTAAAGCGGCGACAAATTGTCGCCGCTTTAAATCATTAATTTAGTTAATTATTTAATAAAAATAAAAATTCACTCTAAAGTGCCGACAAGTTGTCGTCACTGTTGGTATGCCAGATAGCATTTTTGTCGACTTTTCAGCGGGGACAACTGTCGCCGCTATAAATTATCTAATACGGGGACCACATGTGTCGCCGCTTTAGGTATCTATACCAGCGAACTTATAGCGGCGACTCTAAAGCGGGGACATTGTCGCTGTTTTATATCTAAAGCGGCGACATTATGCTTTATAGCAGCGACAAATGTCGCCGCTCTATTCTTGTTTTGTTGTAGTAGTACCCTACCTAGGGTGTTTGGACTATATATCATACTCACGGTCACTAATTTAGGTGACTCAGACCACATTACACATGTGCAGTCACCCTTTTGGGTGGCTCACACTATATTGCATACTTATGGTCACTAGTCTTTGGTGGCTCAGACATCTCATTGACTGCATTGCTTGTTATATACTTGACTTGAATAATATGTACTTATTTGAGATGATGTTTTACAATAGTTTGGAATGTTTGAACCTTGGAAAAATATTTTTGTTTTGAGATAATGTTGTACAATAGTTTGAAATATTTGATTCTTTTGACGATAATTGCAATTGGATTGCAGTAAAACTATTTGAGTATTTCATGATAACCATACAGGACCTTGAAAGTAAGTATTTTATTCTAGTTAAAAACCTATAATTGAATATCTACTAAATATTCACGTGCTCACCTCTTACTTCCTCCTACTTTCAGGTATTAAATTATTTGAGGTAGTTGTCTTGATGGCTAGACAAGCTGCTTGGTTTGTGCCTGTAATCCTATTCTTATTCTCTGATGGATGTCTATATATTATTTAATTTTCTTTTCTTATTCAAATATTTAGCCAAGTTTAATATTTTTACTAAGTAGATGTATGAGGGCAATAATACTAGAAATTTGAGTACTTGGAATCATGGATGATTTTTTTTTTTTAGTAAACTATTTTGGATACTGGACTCATTTTACCAAAATTTATGATTCAATGAAAAGTTTCTAAATAAATTAACTAGAATTCTTCTAAAATTTAAGTGAACATTTTCTCGAGTAATTAAAACTAACAAGAGTTTTCTGAGTTACAAAATTTACTTATTTTTGAGGACTAAATCTTAAAATTCTAAGTACTTAATTTTCTAAAATTTTGAAAAATCGTTGTTTATTACTATTTTCACATAAAATTATTAAAAATTATGATTTTGGATTTCTGGTCGTAACAAATAGTTGAGGGGTAGATGCCACAAGGTTCGTAAATAATGTCAAGATAAAATTAAATGAGAAAAGAAAAATTGCCAAAGTTTAATAAAGAGGGAGAAAAAAAGAATTTTGTACAATAAGTGCAAAATCCCCTTTTGGTTTGAAGATGAAAAAAGAAAATAAAAAAGGAATAACATAGGACATATAAAGCGTATATAAACCTTTAGAAACTTTTTTTAATGTGTTTTCAGAATAATAAAAATAAAGAAATCCTATTTTAAGATAAAGGTGATATATGATCATTTGATCACCATCGATCGACCTCAAAAACAAAAAGGTTGATTACCATCCAAACATCCAATCATAAAGCAATTTTGTAAAATATAATTCAAAGAAAAATAAGTGGTTTTAAGTTTTAACTATCACTTGCTTCATTGATTAACTTTTTCTTATCTACAAAAGAAAGAAAGAAAAAAAAAATCTTATTACTTTCTAACTTTTAGTCTCTCGGAAGGATTTTGAGTGTGCATTAACTCGTGTGGGATAATATTATAAATTCAGCGATTAATCTATATGTACCCACGTGGCCATATTGATTTTATCATCTTTTCCTGATCATAGGAGATTTCCTTATGTTAATATATGAGTAATGATATAAAGCTGATATGTTTGTTATTTTTCTCTCCACTTTCGACTTTCGAGCGACCATCGATTATCAGAAGCTTATTATTTATTGCAAATTATGAAAGCTTTACGACCATGGTTGATTATTATTTTTTATTTTTCAGTGGAAGGTGTGACTAGTTTACAATCTACATATATAAGACATATGGTAAGTCATCATTGGACCATATTCATGTCATGAACGGGTCTTTAAAGTTGTCTTTTTTTTTTTTTCAATTTTTTATTTTTAAGAAACGGGTCTTTAAAGTTAATTCTTAGATAATTATAACATTCGTGAAGCATGTTTGTTGAAGTTGGAAACTTGTATAATGTTGAGTGGGCCTCTTGATGAACTCACCTTTAACACTTGGCAATCATGTATAAATAAATGTTTTCATTTGCTTTGCCAATAGAAACTTTGTAAATATATAGATATAGATGTGATCATTGTTATTGTTATTGTTTTTTTTTTTTTTTAACTAACAATGAATCGCTATATCACTTTTTTTATAAAAAAAATAAAAAAGAATCGGTGGTACCCTCACACTCCCCACCTAGTTTTCGTCCCAGTAACTGTTTGAGCTCTACAATCTCTGAGACCACAGATGAAACAACAACAGTCATGCCATGTGCCTTCGTCAGCTAGCGGAACGGGGTCGGGTGCTTACTCACAGGATCCACTTATTGGGGGACACGTTCTTGAAGTGACTTATAGGTGGCTACTCTTGGAGTACTAAGCTCAATTTCATACGTATTCATAAAGATTCGAACACCTTCATAGAGTACAATGAATCCCCTATGTCACTTTTAATACTAAGGTTAATCTTATTTTTAGTCCATGAATAACACTTATAATTAACCGAATTAAATTTTATTTTGATTCCTACCTTTTAACATGTCTCATATTTAGGTCTTGAACAATACTTTTGTCCGAGATTGATACTAAAGTACTTTTAAATGTCATATTTTGCTACTATGAAATATGAATTATGTTTTTGTGTGTCAAAAATTAAATTTTGTTCCTTGGCCTCGATTTGAAAAATCTTCTTACAAACTAAATATAAAAATTGATATATAAGTGTATATATAGGGCATGTCTATAGTTGGGCCTCCACTTTTTGTTCCTGCATAATAGAAATTGTATTATATTCACAATTATGGCTTTATTGGGGTTGATGTTAAACTCTGAGATGAAAAAGAGGAACACTTAGGGGCCGTTTGACATAAGGAGTCGTAAGTTTTCATATTGTTGGGAAAGCTGAGGAGGGTGATGTGATTGTTTGAGAATCTAAAACACTGTGTTTGGTAGTGTATTGGAATCTTGTCCCTAATTCATGGGAAAGCTTAAAATTATATTTAGTTATACATGGGAATGTACTGATTTTTTTTTTTTCATATTTTATCATAAATATCTAATAATGTAATAATCTTTTTGGTATTTTTTTTTTAAGGAAATCTTTTTGGTATTTTATATATTAAATTAACATGTTATACTCCTTTCCAAAAAAATGTTATACCTATAGAATTAAATATTTTTACATAATTAATTTATTTTCTTTAAAATTATAAAATTTATAAAGTAATTTGTATATTCTTGCTAAAAGAAGTGTTTTAAAAAAAGTTTCAAATTATAAAGTCAACTTTCCCAGGCATATGATATCTACCCTTTTGAAGAGTTTCAAATTACCCAAAAAAGTTTTCTAGGAATAAAATCAGGCAAAACCCTCTACCAAACATAGTAATCCTACAGAATCTCATTTCCACTACAGGATGACCTCATACCAAACGGCCCCTTAATACTACTTTGCTTGTATATCTAGATCTTGTGGGGTATTCAGAGTTCACTAGTACTTTGGAAGAAAGAGATTGTAAGTTTGCTAGGATGTTGTAAACTTGGTTAGCTCTAAGTCTAGCAATGATATCCTTGCTAGCGATGCGAACTTCTATTGAAATACAGTTCCTTGTCTCGGGAATCAAGCGGCACATACTCTATACACATGCTAAGCATAGTTTATCTAATATGATGTATTTTGTAATGGAGAATTTTATAATTATATTACTCTCATTATAGCAAACAATTTTTTATAATTTTTTTTTTTCAAAAGAAAAAAGAAAAGATCTAGTATATTTCAAAGATCATGAACTAAAATAGGATTTGAGTTATTACTCTGGGACTAAGAAAATAGCTCTTTAATTTTAATTTTTATATTTATTTTTTTCTGAGTCTACAAGAGTTAATGGTTAGACTAGGTAAAAAGTGATTTTTGACGTGATAATTTCAATCTAAAATTGCAAGTTTCAGATTTGAAGGGGAAAAAAAATCTTGAAATTAATAAAAACAAGAAAATCCACAAAGAAGAAGTGATTATAGAAGGATTATTAAAGAAAAAAAAAATAATGAAGAGATCTTAATTTTTTCCTTCTGCAAAAATCTAAATAAGGGAAGAGTTAGAAAACTGAGAAAGCTGAAAGAAGAAGTCTCCATGAAAAAAAGAAACTCGGCTAGCTATTGTTTACTTCTCCAACATTATATGCTATATATTAGTACTTAATAAACCCTTTTCTTTTATCAAAATAAATTGTAATACACTATCATCGTGATAAGTAAATTTTAAAATTGATTGTCGGGTAAATTATTTCGAAACTGATTTGTAGGTATGCATAATTCCAAAAAAAAAAAGAAAAAAAAGAAAAAAAGATTTGTATAGGTATGCATGTGTTCGTCATCTCGTGGGAGTGTATAGTATATTCAATAGTGCTCGTGAAAAACATGTGGTGTTAAATTAATTGGTATTTAATTAATATTCGTAGTTTTGCGATGATATACTGAATTTGGTGGCAGATCTTTTGTTGAAATAATAACATCTTAAAAGCGATAAAGACATCTATATCACAAAGAAAGAAAGTGTCTTATTGGTTCCTCAAGGACAAGGACCCACTACACGTCGCTTAAATAGCTCTTCGTCGAACTCTATATTGATCGTGCAGGCTATATAGGACAAAAGATAATAAATAATATGTTATCATCCTTAATCTGACAAAAGATTAGTAACATTAGTACCCGCGCTTTTGTTGCAGATTAGATATAGAGTATAATAAATTGGTAATATAGTATTTATTATATTATTTATAATAGTTTGTAATATTTAACAGTATGATAATATTTGTCTAAAGTATAATAAAATAATTTTTAAATTATTACAAAATATTAATATACTGCAGTAGACTGATAATTTATTTTACAATTTTTGTTTTCCTTTCTTGTGTTGCTCTTCTTTGCTACAAGTACAGAGAAAAAAATAGAAGATCAAAACAAAAATTCAATTAAATTATAAATTAGAGAAGAAGGAAAGTAATGTATCTTTTGTTATTAAGCTGTCAATTATGTATTAATAAATATAAATAAATTAGGTACCTGGTTAATTTTCATTTTTCGATGCTTCAGTTGATATTGTTTCTGATCTGAAAGCGAAAAAATATATTATTTGTTAAATAATAGATAATATATTTTGTGTTTTATTGAATTGAATATGAATTAATTATGATTAGTTTTTACCTTTCTGTAATTTTTTTTTGGATCAAGTGTTTTTAGATCTAGGGGTAAGGTTGATATTATCTCTGTTTCAGGGATGGCTGGTGGTGCTAGAAGAGGCAATGGAATTGATTCATCGCCATCGAATATTTTTGATACTATTGTATCAGTTAATGCTCCTCTGGTTCTGAAATAAACTCGAAGTATTTTTGTTTGTCCACGTAATTGTTCGATTATTGGTGGCAGTATTGTTGGATCAGTATAGTCTTCTTGTATGGTCAATACTATACATGGCTTTTTAATCAGAACTTGAGCTGCTTTTACGAATATAGTTATGACTATAAATCCTGTTTCATCCTCGATTCTTGTATTTAATTTGTACCTGTTGGATTAGTGATGTGAAAAAATTATTTAGTATAATTAAAAAAATCATATTTTAATTAATAATTAATAAAGTAAATTATACTTTTTTTGTATAAGTGAAATTGTTTTTTTAATAACTGAATTAATTCGAAAAATATTAATAAGAATTACTTAATTATATTTTATACCATGGAATTAGAGTTGATATGAGATGACCAAGTGTGTCGCACCACCATCTACTCCCTACTTCACAAACTTGTCTAGAGCATTGTGGGCAAGAGTTATAATGCTAACCTTGACGTGTCTCAAATTTATATATTGTTGCTTTTATTGTAAATTTTATACCTTACGAATAAAAAAGAACATGATGTTAATTTAAATTATAGTATATAGTGATCTTTTTAATAATACTATTATATTTATATTAACCTATTGTACCAATTGATCTAGCTGATTTAACTCTGCAATTATTTTTCTGTTTTATAATTTTTGCTGCTCCGGTGGTTGGATGTCTTTTAAAATAGGAGTTGGGAGATATTCGAGATGCTGTGTTGTGTACTGGAACCTGAATAATATATTAGTAAAAAGAGAAAAAAAAAGAAGTGATGTATAATAAAGATAAATAAAGTAGGATATTTTTTTATTTTATAATAAAAGAAGATACGTAAAGTCATTATTACCTTATTTTTAACGCATTAGTTTCAGGTATGTTTATATTCATATAATATATTATCGCGCCTGTACTTGTAGCATATATATTCCCTGTTTGATATAAAAATTCATGTTAATTAGTGAGTCATTTGAATATATGAATATTTTTATATATAGGTATAAAAAAGATTATTAATTACCTAAATATTGTTTTATTATCATAGATGTAAAGATAGTTATAACTAGTTCTTCAACTGTTTTTACAATATCAGTATTAAATTTTTTCGTTGTTTCTCCCCATAATATGATTTGAAGCTTGTCACTCCTGTAATTGAAATAAGATAGTGTTAAAGTATGATTAAAATAAAATATAAAATATTTTTAAATATATGAATTTCGGTAATAAATAAATTAATTACCTGATATTTTGTATTGTTAATATTCATCTCGGCATCAATTTTCCTATGACGTTAGTTTCTTCTAAGTCTTGTATTTCTGTTAGTATTCCTATAACATCTGGTACAATGGAGAAAAAATAAATATTAATTTGAAATTTTTTTGAATTATTATTAATAAAGACTAGTAGAAAGATAAAATTATAATTAATAATACCTGATAATATATCATGTATGTCTGTTCTTGAAGGTAGGTGATTAAAGTCTACAAAGTAGAATTTGTGCATCGGGATGTTTGTTGTGGATGTTGTTATTGGAATGAAAGATGCTGCTCTGGAAAATTACAACATTGTACTGTGGGGTACAAGTTTATATTTTAGCTTGTTGGGCGCAACATTAAAGTTATTGATTCGATATATTTCTCCTTCTGTTATTTGTTGCAGGATATGATCTGTATCTCGAGTTTTAATTGTTCCATAGATTGCTTCGTGCTGTATTATTTAGTTATTATATAATGTTTCGTTAGAATTAGCTGATAGAACATATATGTGTTTGGTATATTAAATTGGAATAAAGTATGATATCAAGTAATTTGATATTATTTTCTTACCTCATGATCGACTAAAATACAGTCGATACTTATTAAGCGCCCTGTTGTGTAATCGTTATTGTGCCAGAGTCTGCTGATACGTACTTCAATTACTGCATAAATCTCGTTTGGTTTAAGAAATCGTATTGGTGTTGCCATTTTTTTTATTCCTTTTTTACCTGCAAAAATAAAAAAAAATTTGTAAAATTTAGATAATATGAAGAATATTCGAAAAGTTTAGATATAAAAAGTTTGTAAAAATAAATATAAATTTGTATTAAAATTATATTTTAATACGTGAATTAGTAATAAAATTTTCATACGTATATAATGCCATATAAAATTTCTATGTAAACTATATTTTTAACATGATTTGGATATTTACTGATGGATTTATTTATTAATATATGTAATCTTTTAGGACTTGTTACTCATGATAAAACTATATATAATTGACTATGTGTAAAGATTTCATCTTCTAAATAAATACCAACTTTATTCAATGATTGTCCTTGACTTTTATTTATTGTCATTGCATAACAGGTTTTTATAGAAAAGTGTCGTCTTTTTAAAGTAAATGGCCATTTAGACTCGTTTACAGTCATTTCTATTCTTGGGATATATATTTTTTCGTTTTTATTATTTGAATTTATAATTTGACCTTCTATGATTCTATTTGTTAATTGTGTAATGATAAGTCTTGTTCCATTACATAATCTCATTGATTGATTTAAATTTCGTAATAACATTATAGGAGTTCCAACTTTAAGATTTAATTCATGTGGTGGTATGCCATTGAAATTTAAGATATGTAGAAATTCTTAGGGATATAAGAGATTATGTTCATCAATATTTTCAGTTGAAGCTATTATTGTATCATAACTATAATAAGTTTTGGATTCATTAAGTATTAAAGATAATATATATGTATTTATATCGTCAGCTATTTTAATTTTTAGAGTTATTACTGCTCTATGTTGTATATAATCAATGTTGTCAAAGTTTTTTGCAAAATCATCATATATTAAATCAGAAATTTTTTCGATTGGGTTTGATTCATATTGTATTATGTATTTTTCTGGTTTTTTGACCCATGTGATATCTTTATTTTCAAGATCTCTTATATATTTTGCATTATCATTTTTAATATTTAATATCTATTTTAAAAATTCTGAAATTTCATTTTCTTCTGCTGTGGTATTTGGATTTTTTAATCTCATATTTTCTGTTAGGCATAATAACTTGAAATGTGGCCATAAGTAAGAGTTATTTATACTTGCGTTTATTATATCTTCTTTTGTTCCAGCAGGGATAACAGGTAAAATTTGTCGGAAATCACCACCTAATATAATTGTCATTCCACCAAAAGATTGGTTAAAATTATTTTTTAAATTTTGTAGTATTTTATCTAAAGCTTCAAAACAATATTTATTATTTATGGTGCTTCATCCCATAATATTAATAATGTTTTTTCGATTAATTTTGCTAATTGAGTTCCCTTTTTGATATGGCAAGTAGATAAATATGCAGTTATGCCTTTTGGTAATAATAACGATGCTATTCTAGATGATGCGACAGCTAAAATAATTCCATTATTTGATCTAATTCTTGTAATAATTGTGTTCCATAAATAAGTTTTTCCAGTACCTCCATGCCCATAGATAAAAAATAAGTTTTGCATTTTATTGTTTAATGATTCTATAATTTGTTCATAAATAGAGCGTTGTTCATTTTTTAAATTTCTTTCTAGAATAATGTTTTCTTCTTTTAATTTATAAATATCATAGTCTAGTTCTTCTCACAAAATTTTATTATTTAAATCATCAATTAATACTCCTGTTGGTAGAGGTAAATTAAAATTTATTAAAGTAGATGAATTTAGGTTTAATTATTTTTCTAATTCATATAATACATAGTTATATAATTTGTTTTCAGGAATTTGAAAGTTTAGGTTATTGAATAAAGTCTTAATTCTGTGTAAAATGTCTTCTGTCATAAGTTTCCAATGATTTTCAAGTAATGTTATTGGATTATTTACATTATAGAATAATAAAATTATGGTAAATAATTTTCTAATCAATGCGGTGTTGACCAAAATAAGGCTTCTAATATTAATTCATTCCATTCTTCTCCTAATAAACCTAATGCGTTGCATGCTGCTTGATTTATTAAATACGTTATACCATTAATAGTTCGTATAGATTCGAAGCTTGTTGTGCCTTTTTGATGATTTAATAATAATTTTAGGTAATATAATTCTCCAGAATTTAGATGGACATAAAAAGTTCGTCCAATTGAATATCCTGACTTTCTAGGAGTCCAAATTTTGTCTTTATTATTCCATATCCACTTAGAAGAAAATTGTATATATGAAAGTTTTCTGGCTTCTATATTAATTTTATTTATTTCCATCCATTCTGTTAAATTTGTTCTTTGAATTCCTGGTTGTCTAACTATATTATCAAGACATTGATTTGAACGAAATATTACATTTTGCATGTGCAGTAAATGAATTGCTAATCTTTATATTGTTGGATTTCTAGGATGTATAGGATATTCATACAATCTCCACATAGCTTCATATGGTGTTATATATTGACAATTAATATAATTTTTTATTTTATCTATTTCTTTATAAATAGTTTATCCAGATTGTTCTATGCATATGTTATCTTCTATTACTGCTCTTATTCTATCCAGGCCTTTTGCTAAATATTTAAATAAGTATTTTATTAACATTGATTGTGAACATATTTCTACATTTATAAGATCGCGGAATTTTTGACATAGGCCTTTGTTGTAAGGAACTACATATCTTTATTTAATTTCATATTTTCTTTTTGTACATAAACTGTTGTATTTCTACGTTTGTAGTTGACAAATCCATTTTCTTCAATAGTTGTTTCATTTTTAAATCGTTTAGGAAATTTTTTGGAACAAATTGAGTTTTTTGTACACGGAGCATTTGTTTTTGCGGCACCTCATGGCACGTGTATCATGAGTTCTGTTATGATGTTGTAAATTTCTGTGTATTTTTTAGGATCAGATATTTCGGCAGATATAAATTTATCTATCTGTGATAGTTCAGATAATTTTTCATCAAGATGTAGCCAGAATAAAAAATGGTAATGAGGTAGGCCTTGTTTTTTAAATTCGACGACATATAGATCTATATTACGAAATAGACATAGAAAACAAAAGAAAGGTATTATTTTTTATTAAGAATGGAAGTTAATATTTTTTATTATGTATTTTAATTTATTAAATTCAATGATATGGTCTTACTGCAATAATTGTTCCGAAAATTTTTTCGGTTTTAATAGTAGATAAAATCTGATTTAATTTCATTTTAAAGATTCTGACGATTATATCTGGCCTATCTTCAGGCTTTTGACCAGGAATTTTATTTAAGGCACGTGTAATTTCGAGCCATTTAGGATTACATGTAAATGTTATGAATAAATCAAGATTTCCATACTATCTGCATAATGCTATTGCATCTTGATAATTTTGAATCATATATCTAAGACTTCCAGTATGGCTAGACGGGAGAATAATTCTTTTGCCAATTACTCTGGCATCTGTATCTCCTCTGATAATGGCGTCTTAGACACCTTGATAAATTTTGGATATTAAATTGTTTTGATTTTTTCTGACATAATCTAGTCGATCTTCTTCAACAGAAGTGTATGCATCGACTACATATTGTTGAAAAAGTCTTCCACTTTTTAATAAAATATTATTTACATTTTCACGTTGTTATAGTTGATAATAGTAAAATGCTCTCGTAGATATTCTATTTGTTGAGGGTTGTTTGCTTGGTCTGTCTATATTCCAATTTATATCTGTTTTATAATCATCTTTCCCATATGAAAATAAGAGCGATTATTGTAAGGCTATATAGGATAGATATAATTTTGTGATTCTTTGTAAATTGTTTGTTTTATCTTGAATTATAATATTCCTTCCTTGTTCATATTCACTGATATCTCCAATAATTAAACCTCCTATATCATTTGATGCAGGTAGTTCATATTGATTATTATCAGTAGATCGTCGTCCTATTAGTCTTAGTTTCATAGATGGGATGTTATTTGTATTATACCTATCTTTAACCATACGAAAATTTTTTACTAATTTATTATTTTCATTAAGCATTTTAATTAAATTTTCAGTAATTAATTTTGTCATTTCTTTGGATGTATCGTCAAATAGAAATGTTGATATTCAATTTTCAATTTCGTTTTCTGTGTCAAATATATATAACTGAGTAAATCTTGGAGGATTGTTATTAGTTGGTAATAGTGATCCTATAAGATGATGTATTTGGCCGCTTAATTTGAAAATATATGGACCATCTGAGTTTCTTGTATTTTGCTCTATATTTGCTCTAAAACATGTTAATGCAGACATAGAATTAAAGGTTCTAATATTTTTACGGAAATATGTACTTAAAGGTCCTCCATAATAATCAAGTAATTGATCTAGGAATGGAGGAGGATTCTTTATTGGAGGGAGTTTGATTTTCCCGTCTTTATAACATAGGCTATATTTTGGTGGATGCATTTTTTTGATGGACTCATTAAACCAAAAGGTTGCGCCTTAATATCTACAGATGTAGGAGTAATTTCCAAGATCATGATATTTCTTTGTATTACCTGTGATACAATATGGAGTAGGAATATTAAATTAATAAATTTATACAAAGTTAAGTTTATAACAGTGAAAGAATCTTTTTTTTTTCGATTTTTATTTGGAGTAAGAAAAATTACTTTGTCCACTGGAATTAGCTGATGATGATGCCTCAGCCAAGTGAGAAAAGTATTTTTCAGAATTTTCAAAGCTTTGTACTGAAGTAAGCTTTGATTGATACAAATTTTATGAAATAATACTGGGATCGTCATACTGATGATTTGAATCATCATTGCAGCTAGTTGAAAAATCTCCATTGAGAAGACAGTGACGATGTCGTTTATGTTGACGTCGTGATAATAAGAAATTTTCTGGCATTGTTCTATTTATTGAGCTGGCAAAAATAAAAGAAAATATTACTGTGCTAATAACTTTTATTCAAATATTATAGAATAGTTATAAAATCTTATTTATGATATTTTCTTTCGCGTTTTTGTTTTTTTATTACTTGTTAAATTTGTTTGTTTAGGTTAGGTAAATTTGATTTTGAATAATTATTTTTTTATAATACTTTGATATTACTATGTTAGGGCTGTTTAAAATATTTTTTTTCATAAGTTTTTGATATTATATTTTAATATTGTCTTTATAATTTTCGATATTATTGTTGTGGTATTATTTATACATCAATATTTTTAAACATATTTTATAAGCTGTCTTTTTTAAAGCATGAGATTTTCTAGAAAGATATACTGCAAGTATGTATTTTAATTTTTATTATTTATTATTATTTATTATTTCTTCATATAATATAAATTTAAGATCTTTGTTTTTTTAAATGATTTTCATAACTTTTTGATTTTCACTTGTATACTTTATAGACATTTAGATTTTAGATAAGATTTATGCTTTGTTTTTTTGTTTCAATTTTTTATATCATTAATATTTTTAACTATACTATTTTTTTGTTGTTAGTTTTTGTTCTTGATTGCCTAGTTTTTTTTCTTCTCTTTTTTTAATAAGCACATATTAATATTTTTTTTTTTTTGGTTTGGTCATAAGTTTTTTATTTATTTTAATTTGATTAATTTTTTTCAACTTTAATAATATTCTTCCTTATAGTTATTTTCTTTGCTCTTGAACAAAAGTATGGTTTTATTTTATTTTTTTAAGAAAAGGATATAAGCTTATTTATTCTTTGTCAAAATAAAATTTTATACCAAAATTTATTCTATAATGTATGTGATTAGGAATTTTTGCATTTTAATCTTTTTATAATTAACCTAATAAGTGACTTAGTTTATTAATTTATGTTAGTTATGCAAAATACTTTAATAGTAGTAATATTATTTTTTTTGTTATACTATTAATATTGTTTTGTACTCTCTCTCTCTCTCTCCCCTTTGTTTTTTTTTTATTTTATTTTTTAATAAATGAAATTAAGTGTTATATACACTTTAATGATTGTGGATAAAGGTCAAGTATAAAATTAATTTAAATTGTTAAGTTTATAAATTTGTATCATATATTTAATATCCTATGGTAATGTTAAGATTATGTTTATAGATTTCCTATATTTGTAATATTATATGGCGTTTTTTTAAATAAAGATTCTACGTTTTACATATATGCTATGGGATTTATCGTAATCATGCTTTCATATTATTATCTAAAATTGTTACGGTCGGGAAAAAACGAATGAGAATAAAAATATTATCTATATGAATAAGGTATTACATTACATGTAGAACAAATTCGAATACATAATATGACCAAAATTAATCTAACAATTTCACAATAATATGATAATTTTACAACGATGATAATTACAATATACTCTGCTTCTTCTTTTCTTTTCCTTCATACTAAAGCCTTCATCTTCTTCTTTGTCAATCGAAATAGTAAAGTTGTTCACCAATGATTATATGTGTGTATATATATATATTTAATTTTTTGCATGTATTATAATTATGTAATAATATCTGGATAAATATAGCTGATTTAATACATGAATATATAAGATATTTGGCTCATATATTTAACAGTATTATCAATATATAACAAGTTTATAAGATAATGTATTTCTAAATGTTTATCCAACTACCAAAGAAATTATTTTCTCGCTATGTAAGAATGTATATTTCTGGTAATTAGATAAACACGGAAAATATTATCAGTATAATAGAAAACTTGCCATATATATTATACCAGTTAAGTAATAACAAATGGATTATAAGAGTATTAGCCTATGACTGCCCAAAAACTACCAAGTGAATAATAGTTTAAACAAAGAAAAATCACACCACCGAAGGGAAATGAGAGAAACTAAGAATTTAAAATAGATCCAAGGAGAAAATAGAGCCAATGATGGTGTCAGTCAGAAGACAATAATCAAATAAAAACAGAGAAAGAGAGAAAGCATCTGACTAAAGAGAAAGAAAAGAGCATCAAGTCTAGGGAGAAGAGAAAATGAGATCTTTGGACAGGAAAGCAAGAGTGAAGAGCATCAGGTGCAGCAACGAAGGGATAAAACCCAAGCAAATAATTAAAAAATTCCCACTAAAATTACTTAAGCCAAGCATCTATCCGAGGGTTCCTTGGGTAAAATCACAAACATTGATAATGAAAAGACTTTAAAACCACACCCACAGGATGGCTACAGTAAGAATTTAAATGGCATAAGTATAATTGCAGAGCCCTATAAAAACCATTGAATCCTAAGAAGAGAAAAAAGAAGAAAAGATAGGAATTGTTCATCTACAACAATAATGTTCTCAGCTTATTCTAAAGAATTTGAAAACTGAAATCGAAATAAAGTTACAGAAGGAGCTCTAACCCGACAACCAACTCTTACAATACCTTGGACACAAATGCCATGAAACTACTCTTTAACAGCAAACCAAGTTTACTATGTAATAACAGACACTATTAGACACAGCAATCTTTGGGCAGTTAGTATATTACTCTACATGATATGAAAAAAAATAAAAATACTCATCATCGCCAAATATATAGAATTATAAAGTAGACTTGGAAGAGACCAGAATAGAACTAAGTAAAAAAGCGGAAGGGAGAAGGCAGAAAGAATGAACGTTGAATGACAAGAATTAAAAAAAGAAGTCACAGAATGAGGTAAGGGGGGACAAAAAGAAAAAAAAAAGCCAGAGAATACAACTTAATTATAAAGCAAAGAAAAGAAAGATATCAAACAGATAGAGGCAATAGAACAGACACAACTACTCTTCACCATATCCAATCCAAAAAGAAAGACTTAAATGCTTACATATACTAAATGCAATATGAACAGTGTATATTAATGAAGGACATAACAAAATGCAACCAGATTCGAATATAGTAGAATTTAATAAAATATTCCAGCAGTTTATAATATTCAGTACAATAGTAACGAAATAAATGTATCAATACTATTATCACTAATGCAGGAAGTAGATATTAATTAACAAAAGAACAAAACACAGATATAAGTTGAAGAAAGAAGACATAAATGAAGACAGAGATTAAAACATAATAAATATATGTAATACCTGAAACGCTTCACAGAAAGACAGCTCTTGCAACAAACTCTCAAGAAAGTACAGATTGTAAGTAGAGTAGAGAATGAAGGTTCAAACACAGTGGATATAGTAAAAGAAGGTAACAGTGAACTTAGTAAACCATAGGCAGGGAGGATGATAAAGAGAGGTCAAATATGGCGAGCATAGTTAGAAAACAGAATGTATATATATATATGCATGATCAAATAAGATCATAAAATGTATAAGAAGTACTGAAGTAAAATTAAACAGGTGGCAATACCCCAATGGAGCACATAATAAAGTAAATATTTTTTTTTTAAAAAAAAAAGGTCAGAAACTTATCCAGTACAAAAGCCTAAACTTAACACACAATAAATTCCAGCATTACTTTCCTAACATATAAAAAAAGCCTCCAGAAATATATTTAAAGTAAAAAAAAAAAAAAAAAACTGAAACCTACTTTCTTTTGCCCATTAACAAAATGACAAAANACAGCAAAAAAAAAAAAGACCAAAAAAAATAGAGAGACTCGAGAATACTCCAGAGAATAGCTTAGTAAAACGACAGAGATGAAATCTCCAGACATAGGTATACACACACACACATATATATATGCATGTATATACGTATATGTTTGCAACAATTACAACAAAAAGCCTAGTGGAAATAAACAAAAAATAAAACCCAACCCAAAAACCACAAAACCCAAAATCGACAGACGCATTGGCCCATTAATTGGAAGTGTATATCAATAGCCAAAAAACTAGCATACGCATATCGAAGTACAATAGAAAGATATAATCAACAACTCCCCTACAACAAATGAAAATGGAAACGAAAAAAAAATACCAGCAGCTATTTCTGATAGATAAAGAAAGATAAACCTAGGAGAGCACCACACCAATCATGAGATCAAGAGGAGTAAGAACGCAACAAAATAATGATTCATAATAAAGACAATATCACACAGAAGAAATAATAATAGAAAATAAAATTACATGATGAAAAAATACCAGACAAAAAGAGGAAACATACCCACAATAAGATCCTGAGGAGCAAAATACGTAACAAAATCCAGAGGAGCAAGAATGCAACAGAACAATAATCCATAACAGAGATAATATCATAGAGAAAAAATAATTATGGAAAATATAATTATGGGATAAGAAAATACCAAACAAAAAGAGGTAAATACCGCATCCACAATAAGATCCAGAGGAACAAAATAGGCGACAAAATTTTGATCCAAACAACTAGATCTACATCAACAAACCAAAGACTCAAAAACAAAAACTGAAAGAAAAGAACCAAAAGCCAAGGAACAGAAGATGAAGGAAAGGAAGAAAGGGGGAAAAAACAAAAGAAAACGCCTCAAATCGAAGAAGACCGAGAGGAATCACTGGAGGAAAGGCAACAAATTCCATAGTTTATAACAGATCTAATGGAAAAATAAAGAAAAGGACGATCGAAGAAGATAATAACTAAACCAAGACAAAGAGTAAAGGAAAAGATTTCATAAAAGAGGAAGAAAAGAGCATCTGGTTCAGAGAGAAGAGAGAAAGAGACCATTCGAGAAGAAAGAGAGTGAAGAGCATCAGGCGGAGCAACTGAAGGGTCAAAATCCTATCAAATGCCGAAACAACCCCCACCGAAATCACTTCAGCCAAGCATCCATCCGAGGGCCTTTCAGTAAAATTATAAACACTAAAGCTAAAAAGACTCAAAACCCACACCCACAACGAGACTACAGACAGAAATTCAAGGGCATAAGCATAATTATGGAACCTCGTAAAAACCAAACACCAACAATAAAAAGACTAAAAAAAAACACACCCACAGGGAAGCTATAGCGAAAATTGAAAGGGCATAAGCGTCGTTGTAGAGCCTTAAAAGGAGCAGTTTAAAAAAAAAAAACAAAAAACAAAAGGCACCACTGTTCATCTACAGTGATTTATTCCTCAACTTTAGATATATATAAGGGTCTTATAGAAATATGACTAAATTTTAGACCCAATTTAAGTAAATATCCATTTGTTAAATGTTATAGCAAAATATCCAGTATATATATTTATATACCAAGTGTAAAATTTTATATACTAAGTACAAAAAATTATATATCCAATATATTTCAGTATAGTAACTGAAATGGTAGATATATTTATCTACCAAGTGTAAAAATATATATACCTGAACATTTAGCTATAAAATTTTAAAAATGGACATATACTTAATCAAATTTAAAATATTGGTCATCCACCTAAATTTCTCTATATATAATAATGTGGGAGAAATTTAGGTGGATGACCAATATTTTAAATTTGATTAAGTAGATGTCCACTTTTTAAATTTATATATAGAGAAATTTAGGTGGATGACCAATATTTTAAATTTGATTAAGTAGATGTCCACTTTTTAAATTTTATAGCTAAAATAATGTGAGAGAAATTTAGGTGGATGACCAATATTTTAAATTTGATTAAGTAGATGTCTACTTTTTGAATTTTATAGCTAAATGTCCAAGTATATATATTTTTACACTTGGTAGATATGCTTATTTACCAATTTCAGTTACTGTACTGAAATGTATTGGGTATATAATTTTTTGTATTTAGTATATAAAATTTTACACTTAGAACCGGACATTTTGCTATAACATTTGACAAAGGGATATTTACTTAAATTGGGCTCAAAATTTGATCATATTTCTATAAGCCCCATAATGTGGAGAGAATGCCAAAACAGAATTACAAAATTGCAGCTCAACTTATTATTAACTATTTTTTTAACCAAGAATTATCGACTAAATTTTAAAAATTCAGGTCTTAAATTTGAATTTGAAACACTTCGAATGTTAAGGGGAAAAAAGGCTTAAAAAGACGTAACGATACGAATGACAAAGTTCAAACCAATTCCTATTAAGAGAGTCGGACATTCATTTTTTTTTTTTGGGGGATAAGTAGAAAATTATGGTCTTTATTTTATTATTATTATTTTTGGACGAGATCACTTTTATTTGAGGTTGCTTCGAACTTTGGTAGAACTTTTCAACATCTCAATACTTTAATTCATACAGAAGCACTTGTAGGTGTGTGAGTGCTAGGAATGTGAAAGGTTTGAATCCAGTAGTAGAAGTAAAAGAATGCATGCCCTAAAATCCAATTGAAATAAAGTTAAAGATTAGTCAAAATAAATTTTCACTAAATAAACACTCTAATTTTCAATTTTACTCCAACTTTCAGTCCCTACAACCCATTTCCTTCTCGGTGAATCAAAAAATAATCAATCTAATTAAATAGGAAGAGTTTCAGGGGGGAAAAAAAAAGAAAACAAAAATACGCACAATTAAGTGACTTTAAGATCTTAAACGATCCAATGTTTGAATTTGTAGTTATTAACTAAATTACAAATCCAATGGACGCATATACTTTTTAAAAATAGTGTTAAAGATATAATGTTAAAGATAACAATTATAAGTCCCTGGATTTTACCACTTGTCCCAATTTAGCTCAGATACTTAATTTTGCAAGTGTCTCATAATATCTTCTTCCACTTGTCCCAGTGTTAAGGGTTATATATATATATATATATATATATATATATAATTATTATTTTATGGAATACATTTTAAGGATTTATAACTGCATAATTTTATCCCGTTTAATTGTATTATTGAAAAACTAAGGGACATTCCAAATTTCCAATACAATATTCAAAACTCACGAGAAAGTCCCTGACCCTGCCAACTAAGTGAAAATTGAAAATAAAAAAGAAAGAAGAGAAGGAGAGAATTTCGTATCTTGGTAATTCTCTAGAGTCATCTTTAACCTTGAATGCTATTAATAAACTATATAGCAATAGTCTTTCGGAATCGGAAAATATTAACGAAAATGGTTAATCAATGCATATTCCGCAGCTGCCACTGTTAGAAACAATAAAGCAAATAATTGACCATGATATCATCCAAAGAGCGAGAATGTAGGGTTATATAGCGACACATTTCACACGTTTTTTTTTTTCAATCAAAAGGAGAGTAATGGGACAACCATTATGACAACTTTCTTAGGGTATTATCTAGACACATTTCACAAGTTATGATCCACATAGGGCAAATACCTAATATTTCCTTTCAATATTCTAGTACTTAAATCCAAACATTTATATATGCAATTCAAATTGTCAGGAATTATTTTTTTTAAGAAAAAAAAAAAGAAGGTAGGAAAATTAAAAACCTTTAGTCATTTTGCCTCGTCATTTTTGTTTTTGGTATGAATTTGCCTTCACTTTGGACATTGTACTCAATTACCCTATAGATGGTAAAATTATTCATATTTTTGCCCTTGGCACTAAAACAGTTAGAATATCTTCAATTGTTAAGGGTTGAATGAATGAATGTCTTTCACTGTTAGAATACCATCAACGATTGGAAAGTTTACAACTTCCTTTACTATATTTTTTTACTTAGAACTTGATGTATAACACATTAAATGTAGTTTTTTGTTGCAGTTTTTAGTATAACACATAGTGCTCATTTTGGATGTGAGATTATACACCTTTTTGGAATATGAGTTCCGAAAATATTTCATGACACCAATTGTTTTATACCTTTTTTGTTTTTTTATTTTTTTTATTCAACCATGTAAAAAAAATGTTATTTTACCTCTTTCATTTATCAGAAAATTAGGCTAGGTAGCACTTAGAAAATGTAATTTTTACCCTTAGCATTTCTTTTTCCATATCTTTTGGTTTATAGCAATTTTTGTTGTGAAATTCTAAATTAGATCATAATTTTTTCCAAACTGGTTGAGGTTTGTCTACTATCTGGTTGAGTTTTTTCAACTGATTTATTGAAATTTTGTTTATAGATAGGCTGAGATTTGACTACTAGCTCGTTCAGTTTTGTCAACTATTTCGTTTTATTGACTAATTGGTTGAGATTTAAAACTATAATAGGTTTTTTTTTTTGGATTTTATATTATATTTCTAAATATATTTATCTAATTGTTATATGACAAACTGAGTTTCAACACTGCTAAACATTAGGCACAAATCACTTTTTGAGAGTGGATAAAAGAACTATGCCACCTGCTCCTTTTAATGCCATTTTTTTGTCTAAAAAGTCTATATTTCCCCTATAAATATTTTTTCCTCCATTGCTAAAAGTACACATTTCTTCTTCCTTTCTGTTGATGGGAGTTTTGATAACAATGAATTTTGAGATTTATAAGATGTGGCTTGTGTGTGAAACGAATTGAAAAATAAAGTAAGTAAAGAGATATAAATTTTATAGTGGCTCAGCCCCAAAAAAGACGAACCTATGTCTACTGTTCTTTACTATTTTATAGAGAATTATAAGAGTTTTTCTAAGTCTCGAGATGAGAGCAAAAAGAGAATTACAGAGAGAGTATATGATAAAGTGATTATAAGATGGAAAATTATGAGACTGAGCCCCTTATATAGATGAGGGTGGCTTTAGGTTTCTCAATTATGAAAACGGGAAAGTACATAATCAGAAAAAATAATTTTGTGTAATAATACAGAGTTGGGTAATAACTAATGAATGGTCTGCTTAGTCTCTACTTAGAAGCTTGTTTCCCTTTCTTCGCAAATTACTCATTTAAAGAAACTTGATCTAATTTCCTTTTACTGTCGATTTAGATCACACTATTGGGTGTTTGCTAATATGCAATCTGGCACATTCTCCTTACAGCCGTTAATTTTTCTTTGCTGGCATTGACCAATGTTGTAGATTTAAGATCGTACAACACTTTTTTTCTCTTCCTGATTTGATTTTTCCCCTGTCTCCTCTCTCTACAAGTGCTCATCTCTATTCCTCAATTTTGGCTAGCACTTTTTGCCGGGCCGTCAATGCCACCACTGCCACCATTATTGACACAAATTCGCCGGCCCAACTTTACGACTATGAATCCAAACTCGATGTCGATTATCACAACTCCCCCAAACTTTAAATCTCCATAAACCTAGATTGATCATGTTTAAATCAGATTCAAGTGCATCTGAGGATAGCATTGCCCTTTCTCTATGAAAAGTGGTAGGCTTTAATGATGTTATTATGTTTAATTAATTAGTTAATAATTATGTTATTTACCAATTCAACCCATTTAAAAAAGAACTCTGGCATTTTTTTTTCTCTAGGTGTAAAAAGACCGTTTAACACTTATGCATCGACTGTATTCTAACGAAGTTAGTCTTGGGAGAGACAGCAAAAGAAGAACGATTTTTCCATTTAAGAGGCAACTAAATACAAGTCAAAAGTGAGAGATAAGTTCATACTACAAGCAAAAATCAGAATAAAATGACTACTCGTTCAGAAATTAATAAAGCTAACTTTATTTACAGAGTAAAATTGACTACATGTAAATTATCAAAAGAAAAGAACAAAAATTTACTACATGCAACATGAATATGCGTGTACGAAATTAAATGGACGCAGTTTAATGACAAATCTACCACAAGAAAAAGTGGATGGAATTGCATACGGAGTTTAGTTACTGCTTACTGTCGGTCTGTCACCACCAATATTTAGAAAACGTGTTCCACATTTTGCCTTGTGGGACCTTTTCTAATTTTTTTTTTCTATTACAATTATTTGTACTTTAATGCGCTCCCTTTTGCTCTATAGTATTGAGACTCTTTCCCAGCCTGAAAATTATCACATTTATCTTTTGCTATGATTTTTTGTGGAATACTTTCGTTGGTAGAATTGCCTAAATTCATTTGATTATATGTCAATTATATATATATATATATTTGACTTCAGCGCAATTATGAGCCAAATTGTGAGTTAGCAACGTTGATGACTGGACAGCTTATTTATTTATTTATTTTTCTGAAATTCGAGTTGATCACATATAGTTGTTCCAACAAAGCCAATGGTCCATTATTTGTTTTTCATATTTTTATTTTGTCTTGATCTTATGAACTGTGGAAAATCGTGCAATAATTAACATCGTATAAGTTTATTTATCTTATTAAAAAAAATGCAAATTTCGACATTTTTTCCCCTAAGAAGAATCAATCCTTCGGGATTGCCAGTGCATATCACGGTACTTTCTTTGCAAAAGAACTTATTTGGAAAAAAGTAATGATATGGAGCAATGTATGCCCCATGTCATATGATATATCATTATTATTGAGTAATTATAATAATAGTTTATCTGAGATCGGATTTAATTTATTACTTATAATTACCTAATAATAACATATTATATGGTGTTAAGTATCAGTAGTGTCTCACCCCGTAATATTACTCTTTTATAATATAACCAACTATTATGAAAACTCACATGCGAAACAGTAAGAAAGGAGTAATGTTATGCGTAATATTTGCTCGAATGGAGCCTACTCGTGTATGATAACGACAATAATGATGAAGTCCGAGGCGAAAAGACCTACTCGAGATATTGAGAAGACGGATAATGATTGAGAGCGAACAGGCCAACTTCGATACAGTTTACCCTATTATTGATGAAATTATTGTAGCACGCTAAACAAGATAGTTGGAGACAAAACTCACCCACTCTCTATAGCCTCATATTATTTTCAACTACTACCACATGCTCGTTATAGTAATGCTATAGTAAACTCATCCCAAACATTATATATAGACCCCAAAATAAAGAGAAGGGGATCAGATTGGAAACCCTCAAAAAACTATTGTAAAATTTCTCTTACAAATTCTCTCAATAATATCGACTGCAGTGGATGTATGTTCTTTTAATGTAAGTTGAACCACTATAAAACCGTATTATTTTCTTTAATTTATAGTCGTTTTACAAACTGAAATAACAATCCCGTTGTTATATCAATTTATTGTGTCGTTTAACCAATTTTTAGTGTCTACAAGTACGAAAAAGAATGTTACCAATCTATAACACTTAGAAAGATCCACTCTTTTTTGATAGAAAACAAGACCTACTTTTAAAAACTCATTAGTAAAGAGCATTTTAAATAAATCATAATTCGTTTTAGAAACTAGAATGCCAATGTTAAAACAACTCGACAAAAGTGGTAGAATATTAGGGTTAAAATATGTTGTGCCAATAGCCTTTATAACTAAATTATAATTTAAAAGATCTTTTACGAAACGAGAATGTATTATATAGGTTATTTCTCCCAATTTATCTTGCTGGAGAGTTCCATTCCAATCTTGTTCAGTATACTGTAATAGAAGATGAATCTCGTTTAGTATACCGTAATAAAAGATCGTGATACGACACTATAATCGATCACGTTTTTTAATTGTTTTGTCCCTTTTAGCGGGACAAAAGCATTTCGAGAACTACGCGAAAAACCATCATCCAGCTCCACAGAACTTAAATGTCGAAAGCAAGCTGCTCCACAAATTTTTTGGCACGATGGCCTCAACTGCCAAAACAGAACAAATCGGTCCATTTTGGAGGTTGAAAAGCTTACCATATTGACGAAGCAAATAATTCACTACCAATAACGGACACTTCCTTTCGGAGAAAAGAAAAAGAAATGACTTTCAGTGAAAAAATTTAATGAGCCAATTGATTTCTCATATACAAGGAAATTGAATTAGATGAAAAAGAGGACAAAAAATACGTACGTTTTAATATCTTTTGAGTCAAAGATAACAATTGCATGTCTAACACCAATCGTATACCCGAGCATCAATTATTATTGTTATTTTTATTATCGGAAACATACTGGGATTTTATTTTATAAAGTATCGGTGATTAAAATCAATGACCTTTTTTTTTTTTTTTGTCTTTAGTGTTGCTCCTTAATTATATGCAATGTATTGTTTATTTTGTCTGTCAAAAATATATATATATATATATATTGAGGATTCTCAAATATATATAAACCTACCTTTTTCTAAATAAGAACAATTACATTGTGTAAGACACTTCATTAAAGTTATAAATCTAAAAAAAAGAATATCATTATATTTAGTTTCTCTTTCTTTTATAAAACATATAATCAAGCTATATATATTAAGCACTCTCATATAAAAGTAGTAAGTTTCAAGAATACCACGATCACAAATTACTTGTAGAAATATCAAGAGCACTAATTAGGGTATGATTTATTAGTCCTTTGGATTAATATTTATCTTAATTTAGAGGAATAATGAAATAGAATCTCAATATAAAGAAAAATTTAATTTTGTTTCTCTTTTCTTAAAAATGGATATGAGGTTTAAATTTCCAAGTATAATACATAGGTTATAACTTTCCAAAAATACATAGATATCATATCATAGAGCATTTAGCAATTGGGTAACATAATTTACGCACTTTTTTAACTTTCCCAAAACATGTAGATAGACACATAAAACTGTAGTACTCCTCAAGTTTCTTTCTTCTAATTTTGATTTTATTTCTCATTCCTACAAAATTTAGTGAAAGATCAATGTAAATAAGCGCAAAGGTGTTTCAATTTGGTAATAAGTGACACGAGAGTACAAGTCAACAACAAACACATCATTAATTCAAAAAAAAAAAAAAAAAACAACTAACACATCATTTATTATTCAATATATATTAAATAATGTACTGTATGTATTAATTATCCTTAGCTTTGATTTCATTATAGTATAGTATCCATATTTTAATATACCATTTTTATTTTCTTTTCAACAATGGCAATAGTGCTTCTTTCAAAAAAAAAATAAAAAATGGCAATAGTGCAAATAACTGTGACTCGTGACATTTGGAAGCTTTAACCAATTCATCCGTTTACCCACTACACGAATTAAAACTTTCGCCTAATAAAATAATAATGTATGGTATTTGGTCCCACGTCGGGGCTGTGGCCAGAGTTTACTATGGCTATAGACCAAAACCAGTAATTATATTTAATTAACTAAATTATTTTGTTGGTGATTTTCTTTTCTGAGCCTGAATTATACTAATATATTTCTTCACTTTCACCTTACATAATAGATTACTCTAAATTATATAATTATTATAGTAAGATTACTCTAAATTATATAATTGTTATAATAATAATCCTTTTATCATTAATAATTAATTTTATAACCAAAAAAATACTGTCACGTGTAAAGCATATAATTGAATATTATTAGACAAAGAGTCAAGTTTCGTTTCCGTTTATGACAAAAAGACTATTAATACAATTTATTGTATAATTTTTGGCAATTTGTGTAACTGAAAATTCAGGTCTCGTTACAAATGATCTGCTTTGTAAGTTAAATTTTTTAATAATTTGTGACTTTAGGATAGTTGAAAATTGAGAGGCCCAAATGGTCCAACATATTCAGCGGCTATTACAGTTTAATTAAAAGTTTATTTATTTTTTTTTTTAAAGGAAAAAAAAATTCTGTTGGTTATTTTATAGAAATGAATTTTCTTATAAATACCATATTCGCTGGGACGCCATTTTCGTCCAAACCAGGCTACAAAGGTAGGCGATAGAGAAAGAGAGAGAGAGAGAGAGTCTGTGTGTCTTTCAATAGAAGTTACTCTTTCCCGCTCACTCTCCTCAAGAACCCAGAAATTTTCATCGCTCTGCCATTAAAGCCAGGTAAGTTTTCTCTCTCTGTCTATATATCTATAGGTTTTATCTGCTTGCTCCTCATCTCTAATGGGTTCTTGAGTCTCTACTCTCTTTGATTTTTCTTTTCTCTTTACGTGATTTTTGCAGCTCTTTAAGTTCATCCCGAATGTGATTTTGTCCGTACCTTAGTTTTTCCTTCTTCCGCGTTTTTTTTTAATTTTGAAATTTCAAATTTTGGCGATACGGACGAGTATGGTTGAGTCTTTTTAGGCTTAATCTGTTTTTGGAACCTTTACTTATTTTTTAAACCCTAGCCGATTGTTTGATCACCGAAATGATTTTCAGACGAGAATTTTGAAAAATTGCACTCTTTTGGTTTCGGAGTGTAACTCAAGCTTTGCTCGCCGCCGTATCAGTCAGACCACCGAAACTTTTTTTTCTTCTCTTTTCATTTTCTTTTTCTTGGTAGCCAAACAGAGTTTTACGTGTTTTTTGGTTTGTGTAAATGGAGTTTGAGTGGCCTTTTTTGTAAATATTATGCCATTCTTGCATTTGGAATCAAACAATTAGTTTCAATTTTCTTGAATTTGCTGGGAATTTGATTTTTTGCTTGCAAGTTCTTATTTTTATTTTCTATATTTGGCTTGAGGTGCTTTCTTTTCTTTTTTTTTTTGGGTCTTTTACTCTGCAGTTTTGACCAAAGAGGAAGAACAGTAATTATCTGATTTACTGGTGTAATTGTGTAAATTTGTTTGGGTAATAATCCAAGTTTTTGGTTTAATTAGTATCAGGGCAAACTATTTATTTTCGTGCTCACTTACTGAGCATGAAGAAGAAATGAGGGAATTGAAAGAACCCCCCTAAAATAAAAAATAATTTCCTTCCTGGGTATTTTACCATTAGGCTTTAACTGTTGGTTCGCATGAGTTAAGTGATAAATTATTACTAGTAGAGAAGTTGTAATTTGATTTGGTTTGGTTAAGGATCACATGTGTTCTCAAGTCTCCATAATTCAGCCAAACCTCGTTTGTTAATCAATCTTAGTATAGGAAAGAAATTTTTTTCCTGTTTTGACTATTGCTGTTGTTGAAATTCGACATCTTTTGCTTGAAGTTTCATTTTTGTTGGTTCAATTCTTCCTGTTAAAAGCTTTAGTGTCGTTGCGTATAAAGTGTTTTCTAATCATCTGTTAAAAGCTTTAGTGTCGTTGCGTATGAAGTGTTTTCTAATCATTCTTGTATTTACTGAGATAAAGTGCGGGTTTTGCTAAATTTGATCTCTTTGTGTTACAATAGTCTAGATGATGTTTATGTTGCAAAGGTTCTTATCACTGTATTTTGACTATTTAGAGGCTGGAGCCGGATAAGAAAAAGATAGTTTATGGAGGGCGGCGCAGGAAGAGGTTTGGAATGCCAGAAGACTATGGATGGGAAGGAGAGTAATGTGAATGGTTCAAAGAAGGCCATCCCTTCTTGCTGCTTGAAAGCTAAGGCTTCAGGCCCTGAACTTGAAGCTAAATGCCATTCCACCGTTATTTCTGGGTGGTTCTCGGAGTCTAAGTCTAACTCTGGTCTTACATATTATCTTTTTCTTGTTTATTTGTTCTAATAGTTTGATTTAACCTTGTTATTCCTTTTACAATGTCAAATTATTTACTTGTGGTTAGTTTAAACAGATTGGTATCATTTGACCCGTCCACTTTTTCTTCTTTGTTACAGGAAAAGCTTGCAAAGCTGTTTATTTCAACAACCCAATGTGGCCTGGTATGTATGCCTCTTGACATTTTGTTATTAGAGATGATGGATTTATTATCCGTGTAGTAATGGAAATTGAAACACTGAAGTTTATGTACTTTTTTTTCCTCTTTCTATTTTTGGATAATTTACCTGGCTTAACGACTTTTTATTTCTCCCTCCATATAAGCATATTTTACCTTTTTTGTTTTTTGACATTTCACTTGGACTGGATTTTATGCATCTTATTTATGGGCTGCACGGTTCCTCTTCCTCGTTGTTGTTGTTGTTGTTGTTGTTGTTGCTGTGTGTGTGTGTGTGTGTGTTTTTTTTTTTTTTAAATATAAATTTTCTAATTTTTAATTTTTGGGCAGGAGAAGCTCATTCCCTGAAAGTTGAAAATATTTTGTTCAAGGGAAAGTCAGAGTTCCAAGAGGTTCTCGTTTTTGAGGTTTGGCATTCTCAATCTAAAGAGTTGCTTTCTACTGCTTGAATTTCCTTTGTTTCCCTCTTCTTTTTTAGATCCTATTCCAATTAGTGATTGCCAATTTCATGGTGTCCAGTCTTCAGCATATGGAAAAGTGCTAGTTCTTGATGGTATCGTCCAGCTCACGGAGAAAGATGAATGTGCCTACCAGGAGATGATTGCCCATCTCCCCCTATGTTCAATCCCCTTACCAAAAACTGTAATTCCATTCATCCTCATGGTTTTTGATTCGCTATAATTTTTTAGTAATATATTGGATGTACTCTAGATTTTTTTGGAATATTTTTGTTGCATATAATTATGTTATTTGGCAGTGCCTTAAAGATTCACTTGGCCATCTGGTTACATGTATAGATAAGGCAATTGGGAAGTTTGTCCTTACTTTTTGAAAGTTTTTTTGCTTGTTAAATCTGCCATTAGTAGATATCTATTGCGTTCCTTTTCATGGGGATGCTGGACCTGGAAACAGGTCCTTTGACTCTTGAGAAAACAAGCATTACAACTACTTTCATTGGCCCTATGATTATGTCGTTTTGTACATACAGCTTCTAGTCTGCTCCCACTAGCTTTAATTTTGCTGCTACTCAGCCATTATTGTACCCCCTTTATCTGAGTTTAATACAGTTGTATGGTATTTAATGTTTGAATTACCCTAGAGGGTTTAAAGTTTTAAAGCATTTAGATAAATTAACATTATAGGTATAGTTTTGGTGCCAGCTCTTTAGTCAGCAGTGTTTTGTATGCTCTTCTCTTTCTCATCCCGGTGTCTTTCTCCTTCCAGACACTGAAGGGAAACATAGTTTTGTTGTTTATCTAAATACGTTGAATTCTTTGTTATAGCAGATGCAGTTTTTATGGCTCTGTTTGCGAATAAAGTTTTAGGATATAATCTCTTATGTGAGAAGTGTAATAATTAAGAAAAGCCCTATGTTGTTTTATTTAGAATACCTTTGAATTCTTCATGAATTTCCATGATGATTTTGTTTTTCAGCATTTATATTTGTAAAATGCCAATAATAGTTATTATGCAGGTTCTTGTTGTTGGTGGCGGTGATGGTGGGGTTCTTAGGGAAATTTCTCGACACAGCTCTGTTGAGCATATTGATATATGCGAGATAGATAAGATGGTTATTGATGTAAGTGGTGTGCAATATAACCTTTATGCATTTATTTGCATACAATTTGCAAGTTTGCTAACTAATTATTTACTTCAATTTCTTCTTGTTCAGGTGTCTAAGAAGTTTTTTCCTGAGCTAGCTGTTGGATTTGAGGACCCACGTGTCCATCTTTACGTTGATGATGGTATGATTACCGGAGTTTTGTGCTTCAATGTTTTGACTTTAGAATATTCTTAAGTTGGTTTAAATATAGCAGAGTTCCCTATCTTATTCTCATAATTATGACAGCTATTAAATTTCTGAGGAATGCACCTGAGGGGAAGTATGATGCTATCATAGTTGATTCATCAGATCCTGTAGGTATGCCATTGTTCTTTTTTTTTTTTTTTTTTTCCTTTATGATATGTTCCTTGTCGAAACTCTATATACCTGTTAGCAATCTCCATTCATTTTGAATTCTCTGGAATTGCTTTTCGTTCAGGTGGTTCCATTATTATTTATGGTGTATATATTGTTTAAAAATCATGCAGGTAAATCAGTGGTTGACGGTAAAAAAAAATTATCATTATCTGCTTGCGGATAGTATTTTATGGCAGTTGATTTACTTTTTTTTGGTACAAAATTCCTAAAATTTAGTGAGGTTTTGTATGTAATCAGTATTTGTTGTGATTTGAGTAACTGTATGTTGTCCTTGCATCTGGGGGCCTGGAATTTTCTTTTGTGATTACACTACCTTTTCTTTTTTGAAAGAAAGATGAACACTGTCATAGCTTCCCTGATTGCTGTCGTGCTGACCAGTGCAGGGTTATTCTATTGATTTCCTCTTTTTGTCCAATTTCACTTTTTGCCTTTAAGATGTATATTTTGATTCTTAAAAAGGGTGAGATTCCTTGTTTTCATATAGGTCCTGCTCAGGAGCTTGTTGAGAGGCCATTTTTTGAGACGATCGCTAGAGCATTGAGGCCTGGTGGGGTTCTCTGTAACATGGCAGAAAGTTTGTGGCTCCATACACATCTTATTCAAGATATGATCTCTATCTGCCGTGAAACGTTCAAGGGTTCAGTTCATTATGCATGGACGAGTGTTCCCACATATCCAAGGTATAGCTTTTATGCTAATTTTCTGTCGGCCTTCTATTATTTCTTTAAAGTATTACTAGTATTGTACTTGATTCTGTTTCACCGAAAGAAAAAAAATAAAAATTACGAGTACAAACTATAGCCTGTATCTTTACTTAACAATGTGGAAACATTTTACAATCGCTTCTTGATTGTAAATATCTGGCAATGAAAGTTTCTGGTTGTCATTTAGTGGGATTTTTAAAGCACTTTAAACTTTTAAAAGCACCTTTATATTATACCAACGAAGTTATTACCTTAATATGTTGAAACTGGTATAGTTACTGTGAAGTCACTCTTACTTCTGGATTACTTGTCATGCAGTGGTGTCATAGGTTTTCTGATATGCTCAACAGAGGGGCCACCTGTTGATTTTAAGAATCCAGTCAATCCTATTGAGAAGGTAGAAGGAGCTGTCAAACATAAAAGAGAACTTAAGTTCTATAACTCAGAGGTGAGAACTTGTGCCTTTCAGGTGTAGCTTGTATTTTTTTCTTCTTCTCTCAGTTTAGCTTGTCTTCTTCTTAAACCTTGTTTGCGAGGTTTAAAAATGGGATATAATAGTATATAAGCTTCCATCATGGTTTCTTGATCTAAATCGATGGTATTCTGTTCCTTTTGTATTTTGGTGGAGTACTGTTCCTTTTGATAAAAAACATTGTTATCATAGTCAACTACGTATGTTATCCATGTTTTTGAAGCTTATTGAAATTAGAATCGTGCATCCAAGTCAAGATTTTATTAGTTTGAACTAGCTAGGGGCCTATTGTCAAATGTATTGCCTCGGGTAAAATAATGCATTGTTTGTTTGATAGGTGCACTCAGCTGCGTTTGCATTGCCAACATTTCTGAAGAGGGAGGTGAGCTTCCTTCATGATTCTCCGACCCTGGCACAGTAAATCTACGTCTCGTAATATTATTTTTCAGCAGATCTTTATGCTTGGTTTCTTCAATTATTAAAATTAGAACTGTATTGAAAATTTGTGGTGAATGAAAGTGCAGATGGGGTCATGAGCTTTTTGCCTTCGAGGCATTGATGGGATCTTAATTATAAGTCGAGCATGTAGTATCATTTATTAGTTTGTGACATTATGATTTATGAGTGGACTATGTTATGGTTAATTTGCTTAGTGATCTAATATACGAAGTCAGACAGGATTGGTCTTCTATAAACAAGAGTGGTAATGTTATTCGTCAGTAACTTAAAGCTCATTGTTCTCGGACATGGTGGCCATTCTTTGAACTCGGACACCTATAAAGCTCAACATATATTATTTTCTTAACACGTTCCATCATTTGAAGTTCTACATATAGGATTGCAAGGCAAACAATGGTGATTTTAGCCATCTTTAATAATCTAAAATAATGGAATTCTTTGGTTGCATAAATTATTATAAAAAAAAAGAGTTGGGCAATTGGCCTAGTACGACAAACTGACTTCAGGATAGTCCTTCAGCAACCCTGTTTTTGTAGTCACTCAGAATTTTATAAGAGAAAATTTAGGTCTCATGCATTTGCAGTCTTGAATCTTATTTGTGGGTTAGTGTGAGAATTTTCATTTTTTGTGGGTCTATAATTCATGAAGTTTGTTTGCATAACAACTCGTTTTTTTGTTAAAATCAAATACCTTGACAAAACGACTCGAGGAACTCTAACCATACGAATCAAAGTTTGGAAAACAAACTGGTTATTATGTCAAAGTTCATGAACGATCAATACATAAAATTGAGAGAGAGAGAGAGAGAGAGAGAGAGAAACTAATGGGCAATGACCGCCTAAGTAGCAGTGCTAGTGCTAGCGCCGGTGTAGTCCTCCTCAGTCAAGCGGCGAGTGATGGACTTCACCAAGACGGCGGAAGACTAGTTTGAGAGCATAACGAGCCAACTGCTCCAACCCGATTCAGTGGTGGAGTCAAGGGAGGAGTTTTCAGTGGAGTAAGCTTGAGTGTAGTCTGCACTAGTACAGAATATCTTCTCCAGGTCGACAACCATAAGAATTAAGCCCTCTGCTACTGTATGGGATTTGACATTACTCTCCGATACCAAGATGGGTACTTTGCCATCTTCTCCTTTACGTGGAGCTAGAATCTCATTCAATCGTTTGCCCAGAAAGTTTTTTCTTTAAGCTTTGGTGACAGCTATATTTTGGTCACTGCTGATGAATTGCCACGCTACTCCTTGCGTGATGAAAAGCACCAAATCAAGTGGTTCTGTCTGTTTGAATATATAGCTATTCTCTTTGTAGATCACCGGCTTGAGATGGTCGATGATTTCCTCAAACTTGTCACCCTCGGACTCCATTTCCTTTTCACGTAGCACCTTATTTTCCCAGACAATACATTCACCAAACATTTACATAAAACACGAGACATTTACCATATAATATTGTCTTTTGAGCCTGTAACACTAGTATGTTTCTAAGATGACATGATCTTCATGTGAACAAAGAATTTGTCTGAGGAAAGAAAAACAAGATTCCGGTTCCTTTGGTTTCTTTTTCGTTAAAGGACGTACATCGCTTAGAATAGGCTCACAGAGATGTTTCTTCAGGGAATTTTGAAGGTCAGGGGGAAGAACAGAAAGAACATTCACGAGATTAACATCTTTCACGCCATATTCCAATCTGCACAACAAGTATTCTTAACATCATTTTTTATCGTCTCAGGGATGTCGTTCGCTGAAATCCACCTATCTGCACTTTCTTCTCTCATATACTTCTGCGGTCTTTTCCCCTCTGACATGCAAGTCGCCAACCTCACACATTCCTGTTCCCCAACAAAATAAGCTCATTCAAGTCGCAAATCGCACAGTTCGAAACCTAATTATTAGCAAAGAAGAGTTTTAACTGAATTCTACGATTTAATATTTGACTCATGTAGCAAATAAGATGTCATCTTTAAATCGATAAATATCGTTAGAGCATATTTTTAGTAAGTTCATATTTCTAGCAAATGAAGAATGACAACTCACTTATCATGTCAACTGGTGGTATTAAAAAATTGGCATAAGTACCTAGAAGAGTTTGATCAGGAACCTAGCAGTAGCATTATTTATTCTTTTCAAATCTATATAGAAAAGACTAAGAAGCTCACTTCATCTAGCTTGTTCATGTCAACTTGGTCTCCTTTTTTACGGTTTTCCGCTGAGATGCTGGCCGTAAGAAGAGCGAGCAGATTTTCCAAATCGAAATCTTCTTCACGTTCTAATGCACGTCGAAGTTGTTGCATGATTGCTTTCTTTAGATGAACAGGGGGGTTGGGTTTATTTCTTCTGGATATCCAAAGATCTACTTCGGATTCTTTGAGTTTAATCTTCTTCCTTCTCTCATGCGATCTTGTGGTTGACAACTGCATATATATGTCTGTTCAATACAAACGAAGATCAGTCCATTAGCTATGTCTATATGTACCATCTCTCATGAGCCATGACATAGAAGCTCAGCTTTCGTATGAAGAAATAGTACTTTATTTAAAAGACATAATTACGTGCAGATTTCCAATAAGATATAGGAATCGGAGCAACCCCATGATAGAAATAAGAGCTGCAAAGCAGCTTGTTTTAAGGTTCTGAGCAAAAGAACTGAAAAATTGATTCAGCAATATTATGATGTATTTTAGACTAAACAAGAGTATGAAATTACATTTTATCCGATTTACAAAACTTAAGGGATATTTCACAAAACACAGACGTAAACGATCACAATGTTTAGTCAAGCGCCCAACATAGCACTCTGTTCTAAGGTGACCATCTGGTTTATGGCCTGTTCTAGACTCTAGTTATATTACACCTAATTTTATCTTTTCCCCATGCTAGTGTTAATGTTCAATTCTATCTGTGGTTTTTTTTTTCCCTGTTTTTCGCTTCTTTTATTCAAAAGAAAGAAAAACATAAACAAAGCATGAACGAAAACAACAACTAACAACAATCATTTGAATCTATATTTTAAAAAAAAAAAAAAAAACCCTACAACATCCCTGTTCAGCAAATGAGACAAAAAATGAGGGGCAGAAAAGCACCAAATTTTATCTTTATAAAAATGGCCGAAAGAAGCTAATTTATTGGTACAATAATTTGCTTCCCTATGAACATGAGAACAAAAGAAAGACATACTCCTAATTTGAGAATGCATCCTAATCCAAAAGGCTTTTAATCTCCAATGAGCTTCCAAAGATTAAGAATTGATTGAATTGACTACAATAGTAGAATCACTCTCCAACCAAATGACTAGAGAGTGATTCATGTGTCTATGGTCATAGAACATGTTCCATTGTTGTGAACTTTACGAAGATTCAAGATGCCTATTAATTAACTCCTTATGGAAAAGAGGTTTTGCGCAAGATGTTATGTTCATTCTTTTACCATATTGCAACGGTCTTATTTTGCATCGACTGTCAATTGTCCAATACTAATACAAGGATTACCAAAGAGCTAAATAATTATGGAATGATCAAATAATAAAGGGTGTCATATTTGTTCCAACATCAGATTTCGCAGACCCCAACAGAAACATTGAAGGTACTTCTTGGGAAAATCTGTTGTTCCAACCATACCAGACTCTAGAGGATCGATAAATATTCCGAAATCGAAAATAGTTGCATTTAGTGGATTCACAGGACAGAAGTTCTTCAGAAATGTCAGATTCCTTGAAGTACTTCCATGGCAGCTAAAAGCATTAGGAGAACATCCTTTTCCTTTATGACCTCTACAGGTAGTACCAAAAGGCTCCAATTATCTAACATATATTAATAACATAACAAATTGTAATAATCATCCTCTGAGGGGAAGAATAACCTTTATCTAATTCTCCCGGGACCATACAATCAGTAAAAAGGAGTGGTAATGATCAAAGTCAAAACTTACACGGCTAGCAGTAAATAGAGGAACAAATTGAAGGCACCTTTAACCCATACACGTCCGGTGATCGAAGTCCAATATCTTGAGCACCACAGTTTGGAAAACAAAACTAAAATTAGCACCTGAAAATAGTGCAATAATGGTACTGTTAGTATCAAAGAAGGCAATAAGCTACACTACTCATACAGTTAAACTACCCCACATTTTCTTTCCCCGGTAAATTGTGGAATGTCCCAATTAAATTTTATGGTTAAGAACATGAAATGTACATTATATATGTCATATGTGCCAAAAAAAGTACTTCAGAAATGTTGCTCTTACCTGTGGGAGGGGAAAAATAGCTAAAATACCAAGTATGATGGATTTCTTCCGTAAAGAAAATACTATCACGGATATCCAGCGACTCTCACATGTTGCAAAAGCTTCTTTACCATACTTAGCGAGTATATCGCGTACATGAAAAACAATATGCAACAAGTAAAATATATCTGTGACACATCGCAAAACAAGAGCAACAACCTCCAGCCTTTTGTCCATTCCAAGAGACTTCTTATCCTCATTTATAATGGGAATGTAGAAGAACAACGGATCTAATATGACCGCAATCACAAATGAGGCTAGAAATATCTTATTCCATGTTGATTGATTGTAATATCCCATATTTTTTAAGGGTAAAATGGTGTTTTGACCATAATTAATTTAAAAAAAAAAAAGATTTTATATATATACACATTCTTTCTCTCTACCCCTCCTGACTCACTCACTCTCTCTCGTCCCTCTCTCGCTTCGGTCGAACCAGATGGAGGAGGAGCTGCTGCTATCACGGCCACCGCCTGGCCTGTCAGACTGCCGGTGAAGCTCCCCCATGTCGCCCGTCCTCAGCTACCGCTGAGCAGCCTGTCGCCAGAAAACATCGTTTTGGCCACGGAAGAACTTTGAATTTTCAGTGACGATTCTGGCTACTTCACTGCGTGTTCTTAGGCTCATTAGGTTCGTATCGTCGAGAGGAACCTCAAGGTATATATCTCCCAATCATATTTTGTCCTGATTGAAAGATGTCATTTTTGTCTATTTTTGAGCTCGAATTTGACTTTTGATTCGACTGTTAGATTGTGTTTTTGATGTTATTTTTAGAATGTACTCGGAAAATGGTGAAATTTAATATATATTGACTATGTTTAGTGATCGGCACGAAAACTAATATCTAACGGCTTAAATTTTATCTCGTTTTGTATGCCACCAGTCCAGTGTCGGCCAGGACCCGAATCGGTCGAGTTATATGTCTAACTTAGCTATTTTGGGTATTAGAAATTCAATAAAGAGGTCCACTTATTGATTTAAAGCTCCGTTGAGAAATTGATTTTTCCTAAATGAGCGACCGAATGCGTGAAATTAGTTCCCGACCCTCTGAATGATCATCCAACGGCATCTTGAATATTTAATAGCGTGGTATCTCTATTCTGGTGAGGCAGGGATTCGGTTACCTCTCTTTTACGTTATTTTTGAATAAAACTTATTTTCTGCAACATATGAGAGTAAACATATTTTAGAACTTTTAAATATTTGTGATAGAATTGAATGGTATGATTTATGTATTGGATTACTTTGGGACTTTTCTGAGTACAGGTTATTTTTGGATATGTTAAAAATAGGACCGTTATGCTGCTTATTTTTTTTCATAAATTATAATCAAACATTTTATTAAAAATCAAAGTATTATTTGAACTTAAATTACTGTATAGCTAATTCTACACATCAGTTCAGAGTACACGTGTTATAGGATCACATATAAGTATCAGATTAGCATCATGGAGTTTTTACAGTGTGGCACTGCAGCCCCACCGATGGTGCAGAGTATGTAAACCCATGCGAGGTATTTCTTCTGATTACTTCCCCATTTGACAGACGTAGGCAATACAGTTGTCCCTCTAAGTTTGGTAGGCGACACACGGATGTCCTCTCTGATTAAGGGCTAGGTGTCAAGGGGCTGTATGACACACGTAGTGCCAAGACCCTTGTTTTCACTGATGAGAGGTAATGAACTCACGAGTATGGGTAGATTTGTATCATGTATTTGTAGACTGATTGATTTTCAGATATTATGCTTTCTGTGTATCTATATATATGTATGTGAATATAGACTATTGGTTTTGGATATCATATTTTCATACCTATATATATACATATATATATATATGTATATATATATATACATATATACATATATATATATATGTATATATATATATGTACAGACTATCAGCTTTAGAAATGGATATGTATAAGTATAAACATATAGTTTTACAAAAAAGTATTTTTGGATTAAACTAAATATGCAGAGACTTTTCATCACTAAAAATATTTTTAAATAAGGTAACAGCTCTCCTACTAAGCTTTCGAGCTTATCCCTCCTATTTTTCCTTCCTTTTAGGTAGTTGTCCATCTGAGTCAGTTGTCTCGATGGTCAGACAAGTCGTTTGGCTTATGTTACGGTTTTATCTCTGTTTTTCTTCAGTTGGTCCTTATAACTTGTCCTATTCTTTTTCATTTCTAACTATTTAGCTAACTTTATTGTTTATGCTAAATGAATATATGAGGACGTATTTTCTACTATTTGAGGATTTAGTGTATAAACGGGACACTATGGTTCCCAAAGAGCATATTTTTAAAGTTTTAAGTACTTGGAATTGACAAACTTTGTAAGCTAAATTTTAGATATTGGGATTCAAGATTTGAAAAATCCATTAAATCAACCCTGTAGTTCTATTAAACCAGGATTTATGTAACTTAACTATGTTTTCTTAATATTAAACTGGTGTATCTTATTTTATAAATTAAACTAAAGATGAACCCATTTTAATATAAAATTTCTAATGATTTAAGGACTAAAATGAAAAATTCAAATACTTGGTCTCCTCTAAATTTTGTAAAATTCTTTATTTATTTTTATTTACACTTAAAATTACCAAAAGTTACGGCCTTAGATTTTTGCTCGTGACACACTGATCCTCCTTTGATCGGGTGAAAAAGTTCTTAACTTTTCTTTTTGTGATGATGAATAAGCCCTTAGTTTTTTTTCTCAAATCTTCTAATCATGAGTCTCCTCCATCTTTAGCAGGAGGTTTCTCCTCTTGATTGAACATAATATTAGATCACAAAAAGTAGAAAATATGAGAATGGTTTATGTGAACGGTCAATTTTAGTTCAAATCTTTTACACTAAGGATGGATAATGGAAGATCAATAAACTAACCTCACTATTATATTAGTTTCATGGCTATGTGTCATAGCTTAAGTTTTGGTATGATATTGTGCCTCCTGAGACCAAGAAATACTACAAGAAAATATACCTATAGAGATGACATCTATAGCAATGACATTAGAGAATTCTATAGCAATGATATAAAAATATTGTCGCTATAGTTTTAGCGGGCAAAAGTAGCACCATATCTCACACTAAAAATTATACTATACACTCTATAGCAACGACAAATGTCGTCGTTATAGAGTTTACTTAATAAATTTTAATTTTTTTTTAAAGATAAAAAGAATGAAAAACTAAAAAATTAATATATTTAACCTATAGTGACGACAAGTTTTATTTAATAAATTTTAATTTTTTAAAAATGTAAAAAAATAAAAAAAATAATGAATTTAATATATTTAACTTATAGCGACAACAATTGTCGCCATTATAGGCTTTGAATAAAATTTTAAGCAGTAACATTTACCGCTCTAAATTTATAAAAATTAGTAAATTATTTTATTTTACTATAGCGACGACATTATAGGTTTTATGCTCAATTTCGAAATTTGAATAAAACGATATCATTCGGGCTATAACAACGAATTTACTATCTATAGCGACGACAAATATCTATCGTCGTTATAGATGTTACATAATAAAAATTCAAATATTTTTCTTTTTCTTCTATCCTCTCATTCATTAACTCACTCTCTCTAAATCCCACTTCCTCTCATCCTTTCTCTCTGATTTTCACTCTCTCTCACGCTCTCTTATTTCTCACTAATATATATTCATATATATATATATATATGTGCATATCTAATTTTTTTATGTATTTATATAAATATTTTGTTATAAATATTATTTTTTGTTTCTTTGATTAATTATCACTCAGATTTGTGTTATTTTAGATTTTAAATTTTTTTTCATTAAAGAGGTAAGTTTCCCTAAATTGTAATATAGTTTAATTAATTTTTTAAATATATAGATTAATTAATGTTTTAGATATTTATATGAATTTGTGGATTTTGTGTTATAATTTTGTGAAGCATTTATTGATTTGAGGTTGAATATATTTTTTATAAAATATTTATTTTGGTTTATAAATTTATTAATTGTTTGATTTTAGAGTACAAAATATTCTTGTTTAAGAGTATTAGTTTTAATTTTTGACTTTGATTTTAAGGTTTTTTTTTTTTTTTTTAGTTTTTTCTCAGATTGATTTTAATTCTTGTGTGTATAACTTTATTGTTTATTTTTTAAAAATAATGATTTAAGAATTAATTTAAAATCGTTAAACTAATTTTAGTTTTTTTTTAAAAAATCTATGACATCTATAGCAACGATATTTGTTGTGGCTATAAGTATTAATTTATATATTTTTTTAAAAAAATGCCTATAGTGATGACTATATTACGATGACTTTATTGCCATTATAGGTCTATAACGGTGATAATCTGATTTATGGCGACGACTTAGACCCTTTTTCTTATAGTGGAACTTCTTAAAATAACACCTCAAAGTTCTTTGTATTAACCCCCTCAAATTACGAATACTGCAGCTTAGAAAAATTACTAGAAATTTCATCTTAGCCGAATGAAAAGTGCATCCATTCCAATTCATCCCAAAAGAAAATGACATGAGAATAAGTGACACCTCAAAATTCTTTGTATTAACCCCCTCAAATTAGGAATACTGCAGCTTAGAAAAATTATTAGAAATTTCATCTTAGCCGAATAAAAAGTGCATCCATCCCAATTCATCCCAAAAGAAAATGACATAAGAATAAGTGACTGTAAGATATAAAAAACAACACCGAGTAAGAGAGAATTTTCTCTCTTAGATTGTCAAATATCAGGTATCAGAGATATAATCTGTTTTAAAAAAATGCTACTATCAGCCGCATATGAGAGATATGCATCATCCATTGGAGTACGCCTTATCCCATTAAAAGAACTTAAATTACTTAGACATTTCACTGGCGTTCATCCATAGCATTTTTCCTTAGTCCAAATGGAAAGTGATTGTTAAACACGAGAAATTCTCCTGTATATATTATTTGGTTTGAAAAATCTTCAAAAGATCCTTTATAGGACATCACATATCCCTTTTAGAGTATTATTTTCTTTCCATTTTACACGTGTTATGCTTAATGCGACATGTTATCATGACTTCATATGCATGCTTAGACTCTATGAATCTAATCTAAGTTTGCTCAGAATATGATTTTCGCTCGTAAATTAGACTTAAATACATGTCGACTTTATCAAATAAAAGAAATCAATGTAAAGAAGATATCACTACTTGTGAACTAATTTGGGAGTTTGTTTGGTATCACTTTATTTGTTTATTTATATTTCTTTTGAACAAAAAGTCATATGGAAGTTGAAGATTTCCTCAAAATATGCGTCATTGCGGAGGGCAGCTGGAGGTCCAGCAAGTCTTCTTTGATAAATCAAACTTTCCTTTGTCTTACTTTTACCTACCTTAAACATTCAAATGCTTCCACTTAGAAAAAATAAAAATAACCAAAATAATCTCAAAAGCAAAATGCTTAGTCGCTCAACTATAATGTCTTAACTATTTAAAAATGTGAAATCAGTTCTAACCCCAAAATTATAGTTTTGTCACATAAATTTTGAATATCGAATTTTTTTTTTTTCGGATAGGAGAATAAACAATTTCTTGTCATAGTTTTGGTTAATGGATTATTCCAATTTTGGTTTTTGAGCTATGTATTTTGTCTTGGTTTTTAGCCCTTGAACTAATAGTTGAGAAACCAAAACTATGACAACAAATTGTTTATTGGTTAAAATTGTGACAAAAAATATATAGTTCAAGACTATTTTTTTTTTTTTTTTGAGGGTGTTCAAGACTAAAATTTGATGTTTGAAATTTCAGGAGGACAAAATTGATATATAAACATAGTACAAGGGCTAAACTTGAAATATTTCAATGTATAGGGGTCAAATTAGAATTAACCCTTAGTTTGGGGTAAAAAATAAATGAGCCCAACAAAAATAACATGACAAATGGCAACAAGAGGAGAAATCAGAACGACAATAAATTAAAACGACAACAACCGAAGAAAATGATAATACATAATACAATATCACCTTAATAAAACGACGTCAACTTGTGAGCACGACAATAATATTAAAATTACAGGAATTGTAGAAACTGAGAAAAAATTTAAAACGCAAAAAATCAACAATCAGAATACCGAATTGAAAATGACAATAAATCTGTTAACAAAAAATACTAAAGAAAGAGAGTAACGTAAAATGACAACCTCAGAATGACATCAACAGATATACGCCAATAAAATTGATACGACAGTAATCGAAGTAAAAGACATCAATTCCTGATAGTACTAGACCAGCAGTCAGCAACAAGAAATATTATGGTGCTTTCAAATAGGGTTTATGGCATGACTAGCCCTTATTTTATTTAGAATTGGCAAAATAATCCTTAAATTAGTTTTTTTGGTAATTAAGTTCTTAAATTTTAAAATTTTTGATAATCAAGTTCTTTTGTAAGTAATTATTAAAATATTGAACGGAATTGAGCATTTTTAAGTCACATATAAGATTTTTTAAGATAAAAATTAATATTTTACTAGTGCTAGTTGAAATCAGGAAGAAAATAAACAAAAATTAATAACAATTAACAACATGATATAAATAAATTTTAAAATTTCTCTTAAAATTTCGTTCTATTTCCCTTCCAAACTAATTAGTGTTAGTGAAATATTAATTTCTTTTACTTAAACATGTTCAATTTCATAAAAATTTTAACATTAACAAATAAAAATGACTTAATTGCCAAATTTTTTAAAACTTAAGGGTGTAATTGTCAAAAAAATAACTCATAGTCATAGACTATGCCAATCTGCAAATAACATAGGGGCAAAGTATGTCAAAAAAAACCCTTTCAAATATGCCCGTATTTGGCTTCTTTCTTTCCAATTTTTTATGCCTATATTGGTTTAATGGCGAAGGACCTAGCAGGCGCAAAACGACGATACTTAAATTTCCATACTAGTTACCTGACTCTGTTTTTTCATTTTCTTGAAGTCATGGCAGATAATATAAACATATTTATATTTCCTACGACATAGATTATTAATCTTGATACTTGCTCTTCCTGTGGATGGGAACATTTTGATTTTTCATTTTTTTTTTGCCCCATTAAATGAGGTTACCATGAGTATTATACTTATCCATGATTATTATACTTATTTTTGGCCCTTGCATTTGATTATGGCGATGAGATGGTTTACTTGGTCCCAAGAGCGATCAACATATAGTACCACCAAGATTTCTTTTTGAACTCAATTCACCTGATGATTCATAAAATAAATCTAACCATTTTTTTTTTCTTTTTAATGGTTGTAAATCTACAAATTTTTTATGTTTGTAGACATTGCAAATTTTAGCCGTCCATTTTATTATTCTAGAACGATGAGTTTAATTCTTTCATTACATCAAATTCATTGAAACGGTGGTTCAAATGGTGCTAGTGCTGTTAAAAAATACATCTTAGAAAAAGGTACATTACTTTTTTTTTTTATAACTGAAAAGGAAGGAGGAGGCGACCAGCGTGGCAACCCTCCCTGGGCATGACCATGGGAGCTCCAACCCCGTTCAGGAATTTTTTCTAAGACTCTTTTGACCAGGTCGCCACTACCAGCCGGTGGAGGTGGAGTGAGTTACCTGAACCTCATCCGAACAACTAGCGAGAACGGTACCCTGGGGCAGAGGCCGGGGGCATGGGCTGGCAGGTAGGTATCCTCACATTTAAGACTCCCGAAGGAGTCACCCAGTTCGAACCTGCGACCTCCAAAACCTACGATAACAGCGCTGCCACTAGACCACATGTTCGGTAGTAAAAAGGTACATTAATTTGCACAAAGCTTTGCGTATATGTACATGTGATAATTACATTCAATATTAAGACGAGTGTACAGCTGTAAAGATAGAGAAAGGAAATTACTCGGAAACTACGTTTCATCTTGACATTTCATACAGACGTTGCAACAAAAAACCAAAAAAAAAAAAAAATGGAGGACCAAAATTTGTCTTCATTCGTCTAGACATTTCATAAATATATATATATATATATACACATATATATAGGGAGCTAGTACAGTAAGTATTTTTTTTATTCACCATCGTTAGGTACTAAATGCATCAAAGTTTAACCGTTAAATCTCAATCTAATAGTTATAATTAATTATATTGGAATAAGTTCTAATGTGAATTAAATGATAATATTTATATTTATAACAGTTAGATTAAAATTTAACAGTCAAAATTGATATACTTACCAATAGTGAATAAAACAAAATATATAATGCACTAGTTCCCATTTATATTATAATATATATATGATTCCCAATTCAATAGATATTTTTTTTAGTCATACTATCATTATCTAACTGCTACTATCATTTAAGTAGTTAGGATCAAATAATAATAAAAATAAATACTCATTATTTAATATTTTTCTCTCTCTACCTTTTATCATTAAAAACATGCATAATGAATTTTAGTTAGGCAAAATGATACCTATGAATTGGTTAAAAAAAAAAAATACTTATTAGATCTGTGTCCTATATATAATATATTGTAATGAACATGAAATCGAGTGAAAACTTGGAGTTTCCACATATAGCTTTACTATAATGTAAGGAATCATGATTTCTTTCTTATATTTGAGTACGTGGATTAATGATTAATAAGCTTAATTGTAACTAGTAAAGTGGGTGGAGAATCTTTGGTCATCATTCCGTTATCCAAATGTACCATACGGGTGCTGCAAATCTTCTTTAGAGAAACAGGAAGATGAAGTGTAGTCTCTCGTAATTAGACAGAGATGGAAAAAAGTATTAGAGAATTGGAGAGAAAGAGACAAAGGAGAAGAAGGGTGGGTACATAAAAATATAGAATTGTAAGGTAGAGGTAATTAAACACTTGGGTCAATTGAAATTTTTTTTTTGGGGAGAAATTATTGTGAGAGAATTATCTTATAGTCTACGATTATTATTTATCAATAAAATTACTGCAGTGTGCTACCATGAATGTAGGTGTATTTCTTTTTTTGCTTAGTGCTAGAACTATTTTTCAGTTACCGAGACTAAATCCCCTGACCCCCTCCAACTCATGCATCTCCCATTGAGCCTAGGACCAACTGAACTAGTCTCAGTTTTAATGGACGTAGATCAATTTATGGTCAAACCACCTTAATTCTTTGGGCCCGTTTAGTTGGGAGTAATGAAATGAAAAAAAAAGAAACCAATCCAAAAAGGCCCAAATCCCGGGGTTGGGTCAAAAAACCAAAAAAAAAAAAAGCATTCCAATGAAAACTATTAGAAAAAATTTGATTGCATTCTACCCAACTTTGGTGAAAATCTATTCCAATTCTACTGGGGGCTTTTTTTTTTTTTTTTTTTCTTGCTTCCACCATTAACCGTGTTGGTTCCATACCACTTATTCACACAGCTCCAATAAAAATTGAGACCCTTCAATACTTGCTCCTTCATCGATGCTCTGCCGCTGCCGATCGATCGACTGACCCTCCTCCGTGGATGCTTCTCGCCATCAACATCAACTCCGTCGCTGCCAGTTGATCGATCGTCCGACTGAGCCTCCTCCATGGATGCTTCTCGCCATCAACATCAACTCCATCGCTGCCGACCTCTTCACGCCCCAACCATTGATGCTCTGCCGCTACAAACCTTCGTCTCCTACCCTCCTCCGTGGACGCTTCTCGCCATCATGAACACCAGCTTTATCACTGTCGACCTCTTCACGCTGCAACCATCGATGCTTTGCAGCCGCCGACCTTCGTCTCCGACCATCCTCCATTGACTACAAAGGCCGTACCATTTTATGATCCAACTCTGGTGGTTGGAAATCAATTGCTTTTCTCATGGTTAATTACGAAATTAATTTCTTTAATAAAAGAAAGAGCATTTGTGATTGAAATTGAATAGTGTCTTGATTACTTTGGTAATTGTGTGCATACTCTCGCTTGCCTTTATGATTTTTTCAACTGTTGTCATTTCCCATTTATAAGTACTGTCCTTTTTAATGCTGCTGTCGCTTAGGTTGTATTGTCGATTTCAAGTTCCTGCAGTTTGTTAATTTTCTCGTTTCGGTAATTTAGTGTAGTGTGAGTTACTTGTTGTCGTTCTTCTCAATTTTTTTAAAAACTTTCTAAGGGAAAAAAAAGGTTACTTTTGTCAGACCCCACATCTGAGGACATGCGCCGCACACTTATAAGGTAAAGTTTTATAAATATACAAGACATCTATTTACAATTCACAAAAATAAAAAATAATTAAACTCCAATAAATACCACTAAATTATGTACAACCTAATAATTTTATTAAGTCTCCAAATATTAAAACTTCACTATACAAAATACATGCTATAATATAACAAATTTGTGCTAATTGACCTTTCCAATCTTCATATTTTCTTAATAAAAATGAATAACTTTCCATCTTTCATTCATGAACTCGAATGTATCCCAATTACCTAGATAAGTTCTCCTTTAGTGAACCTCTTAACTGACGGTCTTTAATACCTGGGGAAAAAAAATAAAAGAGTGAGCTCAACAACTCAGTAAGTAATCATTAATCTTAATTAGCTGGATCAAGTATCTATCCTTTGAAAAGGTTAAATCACATATTTCAAAATAACATCAATTTTAAAATATAATAATTTTCAAGATAATCAAATAAGATTGTTTGGAAAGTAACTTTAACAAAAACATGAAGTAGGTTTTCAAAATTTGTCGTTTCATTCTCATTCGATAATCAGTAACACTTTCAAATCACTTCTCAACAGTTTTTGGCGACTATGGCCACACTTAACCCCTGTGACTAGATCCACATTTACTACACTTGACCCTTGTAGCTAGGTCTATATTTACTACATTTGACCCCTGTAACTAGGTCCACATTTACTACATTTAACCCCTGTAGCTAGGTCCACATTCAGTACGTACTGTCTACGTATAACCCATGTGGAAGGGGTCCACATTGCATAATCACTGAAGAGAATTTCAAAACATAATCATATACAATAACAGTTCAAAAATAATTTCACTTTTCTCATTATATTATTGTAACCATTTCTAAAGCAGTTTTCATGTAACCATTTCTAAAGCAGTTTTCATGTAACAATATTCAATAACAATGTCATATACTTGATCCATAGTTTTGTGCAAAATAATTATCAGATAGAATCAAAATATGTTTTAAATAAAGCAATTGTTTCAATAAAATTATTTTCCTTCAATAAATAACTTATTTGCAAAAAGTATATTTTCGCTTGAAATTATATTTTTAATAAAATACTCTATAAACATAAGTTTATTAGAAATAATTAAATATTTAATTCTTGTACAAAAAGTTACTAGAAGAGACCATAGTTTACTTACCTTGTTCGCTTTGCCTAATCAACTCAAAATAATCAACGTAACCTCTTAAACACCTATTATCACACAAATCATATATAAGTATCACAATAATAAAATCATACTCTAATTATACTAAAAGTATTGACTACTTGCTGCCCATGTATCTTCTATAATCAACTCCATAGCAATTCCCAATAATGTCAAATTCTTACAGTTCATAACAATTCTAACATCTTTCTAAAAATCACCAAACTTAGAGGACATGTTCTACAAGTCATGGGGTCCTAAAAGTACTAAGAATATAGTTATAGGGTCCATAGGTAAGCCCCGTACAGTCGGACAAGCCACAGCCACGTTTTGCTAAAGCACCCAAAATTTCAGATTTTTCTAAATCCATAGTACTTATTTCAGTTGGCTATAACTCTCTGGTTATACGTCCGTTTTTGACAAATTATATACTGTTGGAAAGATAATCCGATAAGCTTTCCAACTATACTAAATATGACCTAAATAGACTAGTAGAGTTCCCTAAAATCCTATCTTATTCTCTGCTATGTTTTTACATCTTAGCCCAAAACTCAAAAATTCATAACTTTCTATTTACTTAACCAAATCACTCAAAATTTGTCTTGTTTGAATCCTAATATCAATAGGCTTTCTCTATCAAATTCATATCCATATTTCATAAATAATTTATAAGCAATTCGAAACCCTAACCCTAGACATTCAATCTCAATTCCAAAATCAAATTAAAACGTAAAATTTAATTGATTAAGAGTTTATTACCTTAAGAGTGAGTCTCAATAATCCATGACAATGATCTCTTCATCTTCTTCTTCTTCTTAAACATCCATAACCTTCTTTCTCTCTCTCTCTTCACTCTACAGAGCGTATGTATAAACTGAGCAGATTATTAATCTTAAAATTTTTTAAAGGATCTCTAATAAAATTACCAATATGTCCCCAAATAATATCTATTAATCAAGGGTTCTTTTGTCTTTTCTTTTATCTTTATATTATTTACTTAATATAACTAACCCTTTTTTTGTACGGATCGTCACAACTTTCCTTTCCCTTTTCTTTAACGTATTGTTGTATTTAGTTTCGGTCAACTTCTCGTGTTTTTCTATTGTCATTTTCATAAGCTACTAGCATATGCTGATATATCCAGCTTATATATCACGTTGTCGCTTTAAATTTAACTGTTGTTTTACAAAATTTTCAAGTTACTGTCGTTTTTAAATTTATTGTTTTTCCTCTTTGGTATCGCCATTGTCGTTTATGGATATCTCATCTTTTTTGAGATATTGTCGTTTATGTGATGTAATTGCGCTGATTTGTTGTTTGTTTTATTAACGCTCCTATAGGGAGGAGGATTAGCTTATGTATTTGAGAATTTTTATCTTCTAATTAAAATTTTACTGTGAAGATTACATCTTTTTTTTATAATAATAGATTTGTTTCCTCAGGAAAAAAAAAAAAAAAACTATCTCTTCACTTGATTAAAACAATCACTCTGCATTCATTATAACAATCAATTCAATATATATATATATTTTAATCTATCCTAGGTATTTTTTTATTCATATCAATATGTACATCAATTTTTAATGTTTTATTGATTGGACTATCTAGTAAAAAAAAAGAAAGAAAAAACATACTGAATTGGTATTTATATATATATGAGAGCTAGTATAATAGATTTTTTTTATTCACTATCAATAGATATATCAATTTTCAAATCGGAATATTATCATTTTTATACCTTGTATTTTGTTTCAAATTATATTTTATATTTTGGTTATTATCAACATTGACCCTTAGATTTAAAATCTGTCACAAATTTATATCATGACATCAATTAAGAGTAATTAATTTACTAATATGCCATTTAAAAAATAAAAATAAACTATATAAAAACTGATATGAGAATAAGTTTATTAAATTATCTTAATAAATTAACTGCTGTAAATTGGTGTCAGGGTATAAATTTATAACAGATTTTAAGTCTAAGGGTCAATGTTGATAATAACCCAAAATATAAGGTATAAATTGAACAAAATGTCAAAATACAAGGTATAAAATTGATATTATCCCTTTGAAGTCTAACAGTTACAAATATAAATGCTATCATCTAAATCACATTGGAACTCGATCTAATATAATTAAGTATAATTGTTAGATTGAAATCTAACAGTTAAAATTGATGTACCTATCGAGTGAATAAAAAAAAATACCGATTGTATTAGTTCTACTTATATATAGATAGTTTTAAATGGTACTTCACAAGAACAATATTTTATTGATTGTACTGAGATCTACTATCTCATTTTGTTGTTCTATTTACTGTCTCATCTACTTAATAGTAGACAACTCAATACTTTTTGATAACCACTTTTAAAAACAAATGTATCTATTATATTGAGATTATATTTTGTGCTGAGTTGTACTCTAGAGAATGGATGAGATAATATATATGACAGCAAAATAGAACAACATATCCTAGTCGGGTATATTATTCAATAACTGCTAATTCATATTTCGGTTCAAAATCAATGGAGCCATATTTGCTCCATCATATATTAAGTATATGCTATAGCCTGTATGAGGACGAATGTCATCCCTCGACAAGATCGGTTATGTCCATGTTTTGATCAACTTAGGTAATATTTTGGCCATTATAAATTTATTAAAATATGACCTGCGTTAGTCAAAATATGAACAAGACTAATCTCTTTAAGGGAATTACATACGTGGCCTAGTGAATATATAAATGTGTATTATATATAGTACTAGTATTGGCGTAAGTGGTGACACTTGGAACTTTGTGATTTTCCACCAACGTTGGCAAACTGCGTCCCGGAAGAGTTGACCGGCTTCTTCTTCTTATTCCAGAGTTTCCGAACGGCGGAAAGAGCCACAGTATGCCACCTCTCAATGGCCCGAGAATCAGCCAAGTTGGCGGGAAGATTCCGCCTGAAAAGCCACCAGTTCCTACGGACTACGTTCATCAAGTCGTTGGCCATGAGAACGAAGGCTTCAACTTTGGTATGAGACTTGAGATTTGTTGTTGAAATGGGGAAGTCCGAAATGGTTTGATTTCTCATTGACCAATCTAGAAGTTGTTCTCCGAAATAATCACCCTTTTCAAGACGCCTAGTACTACTACCACCACCACTACTAGAACTGCTACTTCCCCTGTTAAAACTTGCAACAGTGTAGGACCAAGCAGTGCCTTGTGTGATGAAGATCACCCGATCAAGTGGTTCTCCCTCTCGAATCATGAAACTGCTCTCGCTGTAGATCACCGGCTTCACACGGTCGCAGATCGCTTCCAAAACTTGTTCATCAATTTTCTCAAACATCGGGATCTAAAATATAGTACATTAACATTACATGATGAACGCTTACTACAACTCATGAACGGAGAGTAGGACTTTTGAGGGTACTTAATAATTAATGTTACCTTCCTAAGCCGGGGCAAGCAGAGCTGGCGCTTTATAGACTTTCGATCTTCGGGAGAAAGTATGGAGAGCAGATTCTCGATGTCAACATCTTTGTTTTCTCGCAGCTTGCATTTTAGCTTTTGCATAATCGCTGGTTTTCTCTCCTTACCAAGGTCGTTTTTGGCTATCCACAAGTCTACGTCGAGTTTTTTCATTTTCATTGTCCGTCGAAACTCTTCTGACCTTGTCGTTGCCAACTGCATATATGTCTGTTCCACGTACGAGGCCACAACCAACCACAAAAAAAATAAAATAAAATAAAATAAAATAAAATAAAGGAAGAGCTCAATCTAGATATCAAGTATATCTATGGTATAAGACGTAGATGAAATGGAACATGTTGGGGAGCAAGTAGTACTTCTCAAATCTTGAGTAAATGCAGCTATAGAAATTGGTTTTATATCTTTTCAAAGAAAATTTCATATGGTAGAATTAATTATTTGCACTTGAAATTTCATATGGTGTAATTAATTAGTTATTTGCACTTTAAATTTGAGTATAGTAAGTAGAAAGAGAAAAAAGAAAAGAAAAGAAATTAAGGAATTTCAGTAAGACCAACCTGCAAGTTTCCAATGAGATATAAGAAAAGTAGCAAGCCACTGATAGAAATAGAAACAGCAAGGAGGTTTTCCCATATGTAGGTACTTGTTTGGAGGTTTTGACCAAGCGAACTGCAAATGTTCATGGAGCAGTATATATGTGAGACTTATATAAGTATATTATTTCCAAAAACATGTAATTAAATTAGGAAACTTCTCATCGAATAATATTTGAGTAGCTCTATCTATCGATCGACCGATACCTCATATTTCGTAGTCCCCACCAAAAACAATTCAATAACTTCTTTGGAAAATCGTGTGACTCCAGCAAATCAGATTGAAGGGCTCCAATAAATATTCCGAAATCGAAGACCGTTGAATTTGGTGTTTTTACAGGGCAAGCACTGTCAAGATATTTGATTATTTCACCAGAAGGTTCTCCATAGCAACCATTATAAATTGGCTTTTCATTTCTAAATTGGCCTGAATAGGCTTTGAACCAGCATGATGTTAGTCGTTGAAAGGAAAAGAAGTACCAAAAGGCTCCAAATACCTAAGAACAAAAGCATGAGAAAAATTATAACACTACGACGATTTAGCACTATCTTTACAAAAATAAATCACAATCTGAGTTTGCTAGGTACATTTTTCTTTTGTTGTTTTTATTTATTTATTTTTATTATAAAAATGAAATAAATAATGAAGATTTTGTTACATAGCATTTTAAAGAACATCTCACCCTTCATGGTGATACTAAAGTTGAGAGATTAAAGTATAGGGTATGGATAACTCACGTGACTAGCGAGGATGTAAAGAAAAAATTTGAATGCACCCTTAACCCATACAGGAGTTTTAAGTAGATCCGGAGTCCGGGTAAGTTCCCGACTTGACTGGTAGATTCGAATAACTCTTGGTACATATTGAGAAAGAAGAAGAAGGTTTAGGATCTTCCTTGTGTCCAAAGCTCTGCGGCCTCTCAATTTCGGAAAGAGAGCTAAGATTACGACCTGGAAAAAATGGACTGGTTGTCATAAATTCTAGTACAATTATATAGCTAGCCATATTCAATTATAAATTTATAAGGACAGTAATTATATATTTCAAGATTAAGATGGTTTCTCTTCTCATATTATTATATATACCTGTGGAATAGGAAGAATAGCCAGAAAATCGACAAGGATGTGAGGCCAGGAAAGACTTTTAGATATTGCCAAAGCATAATCAACATACTGGTCACCCTTTTTCCATGTTAAACCTGACTGTTTGTCAATTTTCAGTGCCTCAGAGGCTTTTGCCACGTTATAGATTATGTCAAGAACATACGTTACATCCATGAAAGATCGCGAAACAACGGCGAAAATCGCCAATTTCTTGTGCGTGAGGGAGCACTTGTTGTCTTGGTCGATTGTGAAAATGTAAAAGAACAAAGGGTCCAGTGAGACAGCAACCACGCATGCAAATATGAAGAACTTGTTCCATTTTGGTAGAAATGGCTTTTGATTCCCCTTTTTCTTCGAATGTGCTCCTTCGTTAGATTGCGAAAAAGTAGTACTTTGTATTTCAGTCCATTCTGGTTCCCTGATCAGTTAAAATAAATAAATTAATCAGTTAATTAATAAAAGTTAATTGTACTTGTCAGCAAGCAACATCAAAACAACACTTGTACACTGTACAGTAGCTATAATATATACATCTAGGAATATTACAAAAGGCTCTTCATTTTGCCTAAATTATACCAGTCAACCTTTGGTTTTTGAATACAACGTCTTTTTGGATTTTAGTTTATGCATAAATAATCTACCCCAGAATAAAAATTATATTGATTAGATTAGTAAAACTTCTTTAAATAAACAATCTTAGCGTTACGTTATATATATATATACACACATTTTTTTCAGACCTTAAAATGTGTTTATATGTATTTTTAAATCATAATTCATTAGAATTAAAATCGGAAATTACCTATGGAAAAAATCATAAATTATATTTATTTTTTAATATTGTTTTAATTTAAATTTTCAAGTGTAATAAGTTAAAAAAAATTAAAATTTCCAAATGTTAAAAAAAATTAAAATTTTGGTTACCAATTACCAATGTTATTTTCACTTTATCAATTTTGATTAAACTTTGATTTGTGTAAGAATTTGTACATAAACTGAAATCCAAATGGAGGATTTGTTACAGCTGGTGCCCCTACCATTCGAATTAAGGTGGAGTAAGTTCATTAAAATAAATATGTAATAAATGTAGCCTTGTTAAAAAAATATATCTTATTTGCTAATGATGAATCAGAAATTGTACATGGGTAATTTGGATGGTTCATGGTCGGACGAGGAAGCATTAATATGCGTAATTTGTAATTAGATAAGAGAATCAGTCCATGACTACGCATAACTTGTAATTATATAAGACAATGAGTCCATGACTATGTTAGATATTCCTTACGTTAGTGGTCCATTATGTCTAATTAATTAAATAATTATCCTCAGTTTTCTAACTGAAGAATTGAACGTGAATTACTACCTATTATTACCTCTGAGAAAACATTTTGATGGAAAACGTTTATTTATACAGAGGAGTGATTTTTATTTGGTCTCTAAAGTCTGTGAATCATAATCAAAGAAATATACACCATCATAAAAGATTCTCTAAGACTTAGAAGATCAAATACACTGTAATATTATAATATACAGTACGAGAACAGAAACAGCAGAAAAACAGAGCAATGGCTAGAGTTAATACTGATCCATAAGCTTGCCAACTGGGGCTAGCTCAGTTGGTCCAAGGTTTGAGGGTTGTGTGTGTGTGTTTGGGGGGGTCAGGGGTTCAAACCTTGGTAGTGTGTGTGTGTGTGTTATTTTCCTTTAATTTGTAGTAAGTGGTGGTCATTATTTAAGCCCCACTTTTTAAAAAAAAAAAAAAAAATACTGATCCATAAGCTTAATTTCTGTATTTTGATCTTATATATTTATTTTATTGCATAGATAGATCATATTAAGTCTTACAGTTGGTATCAGAGCATGATTTGTCTCTGCCTTGTTGACTTTCATAATCTGTAAAAGTTTTGACCGTATACCCGTTTTGATTTTTCAAATTTGGAGTTTGATATTTAGAATTTTTTAGTGTAAACTATTGTTAGAAATCATTTAGAAATCAATTTTCTAACTTATCTGTGATATTAAACATAACTTTTGGAATACTTTTATATATTAACTGATCGGGTCGAAATTTTTGGTCAAATACTCAAAACTTTTTTTTTTCAAAATCAAAATTTCATATTAAGAGTTTTTTTGATGAAAAAGGAGGTTAGGAATCTTTAGGTAATTGATTTTCTAACAATTATGTGGTTTTAAACATTAAAATTGGTGTCCAGAGAGCTGAAAACCAGTTGGGTCGTAACTGGGTCTGAAACGGGTCAAAAGACCCGACTGGAGGTTGAAGACGACGAAAAACGACATGTAGTTTTTTGATTTTTGGTCTATGTCGTTTTTGGAAATGACATGTCGTTTTATGCAGCTTCAAAACAATATGTCGTTTACACATGAGTTTGATTCTGTCGTTTTACTGATAGAAGCTGCAGTCGTTTCTGACTAAACAACATGTCGTTTCCAGACACATTTAGTGTCATTTCTGGGAAACGACATGTTGTTTAGTCAGCACCTAAGGAATTGCTGAAAGCTATTGATAAGCAATTTGAGACTTCAGATAAGGCTCTAGCCAGCACCCTAATTATGAAGTTTATATCTCTAAAGCTCACCAGTGTGAGAGGTGTGCGTGAGCACATCATGCAAATGAGAGACATTGCGGCTCAATTAAATACTCTTGATATTGAAATGTCTGAAAATTTCCTTGTGCACTTTATCTTGAACACTCTTCCACAATAATATGGACCCTTTAAAATATCCTATAACACACATAAAGATAAATGGTCAATTAATGAACTTATGACCATGTGTGTTCAAGAGGAAGGGAGATTGTTAACGGAATTAGGTGAAAGTGCGTTAACGACAACACAAAGAAAGAATCAGAAACAAGACAAAAAGAAAGAGAAAGGTAAAATACCACCTCAAGCTGATATTAAGAAGGAATCCAAGTACTTCTTCTGTAAAAAAAAAGGACACATGAAGAAGGATTGCATCAAATTTCAGAAATGGCTTAAAAAGAAAGGTATTTCGATTTCATTAGTTTCTTATGAATCTAATATGATTGATGTTAATTATAACACATGGTGGATTGATTCTGGTTCTACAATCCATATTTCAAATACCTTACAGGATATGCGAAACCTAAGGAAGCCAGTGGGAAGTGAACAATACATCTTCTCTGGAAATAAGATGCGTTCACATGTGAAGGCTATTGGAACATACAGTTTGGTTTTAAATAGTGGTTTTATTTTGAATTTGGAAAAGACTTTTTATATTCCTAGTTTTTCTAGGAATTTAATTTCAGTATCAAGGCTTGTACCATATGGATATTCCTTCAAATTTTCTAAAACATCCTTTAATTTGTTTTATAATAATAATCTTATTGGAAATGGTACTTTATCTGATGGTCTTTTTTCAATAGATTTACAAAACAATACTACTTCCACTGGTGTTAAAAGATATGTTATGAATGAAGATTCCTCTATGTTATGACACCGGAAATTGGGACATATCTCCATAGATAGAATTAAGAGATTGGTAAAAGATGAAGTACTTAGTACTTTGAATTTTACTGATTTTTATGATACTTGTGTGGATTACATTAAGGAAAAGCAGACTAACAAGTCAAAGAAAGGTGCCAAAAGGAGTACTAACATATTAGAGATCATACATTCAGATATTTGTAGTATAGACATGGACTCGTATGGTCCGAAATACTTCATCTCTTTTATAGATGATTACTCACGATACATGTATCTCTACTTGCTTCATAATAAGAATGAAGCATTGGATGCCTTTAAAATTTTTAAGACTGAAGTAGAGAAACAATGCGAAAAGCAAATTAAGATCGTGAGAACTGATAGAGGTGGAGAATATTATGGTAGATACACAGAGAAAGTACAAGCAACTGGTCCATTTGCTGATTTTCTTTGAGAGTATGGAATAGTTCCACAATACACCATGCCTGATTCCCCAGATCAAAATGGTATTGCAGAAAGAAGGAATCAAACATTAATGGACATGGTAAGGAGTATGCTTGGTAGCTCTAAGCTTCCTAAATCCTTGTGGACTGAAGCTCTTAAAATAGTTGTGTATATATTAAACCGAGTTCCAACCAAGGCTGTCCCTAAGACACCATTTGAGTTATTTAAAGGTTAGAAACCGAGTTTGCAACATATATGCATTTGGGGATATCCGTCTGAGTATACAACCCATAAGAAAAGAAATTAGACCCAAGGACTATTAGTGGGTATTTCATTGGATATGCTGAAAAGTCTAAGGGGTACAGATTTTATTGTCCATCTCACAGCACTAGAATTGTGGAATCAAAAAATGAAAAATGTCTTGAAAATGACTTGATCAGTGGGAGCGATCAATCCCAGAATATTATTTCTAAGAAAGATCATATTGATACTCAACCTTCCACCTCAAGTGATAGATTGGTTATTATTCATAATACCCCTCAAGTTTAAGAAAATGTTGAACAACCAATTATTGAAATTCCACAAACTGCTGAAAATAATTCAGTAGATCAAGTTGTTCAAGAAAATATTAAACAACCAGTTGAACAATATATTCCTTAGGAAAATATTGATACAACATTAAAGAGATCTACTAGAATAAAGAAATCAGCAATTTCTAGTAATTATCTACAAGAATCGGACTATGACATTGGAGTCAGAAATGATCCTGAAACGTTTTCACAAGCCATAAATTGTAAAGAATCTGATTTATGATATAATGCTATGAACGATGAAATGAATTCTATGGCATCTAATAGGGTTTGGGATCTTGTAGAGTTACCTAATGGTGCAAAAGCCATTGGATTTAAATGGATCTTTAAAACAAAGAAAGACTCATCAGGCAACATTGAGAGATATAAAGCAAGACTCGTTGCTAAAGGATTCACTCAAAAGGAAGGAATCGATTACAAGGAGACCTTTTCTCCTGTATCTAAGAAAGATTCTTTTCGTATCATTATGGCATTAGTTGCACATTTTGACTTAGAGTTGCAACAAATGGATGTAAAAACGGCTTTTCTCAATGGAGAACTAGAGGAAGAGATTTACACGAAACAACCAGAAGGATTTTCCTCTAGTAGTGGTGAGCATTTAGTGTGCAAGCTCAAGAAATCCACATATAGATTGAAACAAGCATCCCAACAGTGGTATTTAAAATTGCATAATGTTATCTCTTCATTTGGCTTTAAAGAGAACATCATAGACCAATATATATACCAGAAGATCAGTGGGAGTAAGATTTGTTTCCTTACTCTATATGTGAATGACATTTTACTTGCAACCAATAATAAGGGTATGCTATATGAAGTGAAACAATTTCTCCCTAAAAACTTTGACATGAAGGATATGGGTGATGCATCTTATGTCATTGGGATTAAGATACATAGAGACAGATTTCGATATATGTTGGGACTGTCTCAAGAGACCTATATCAATAAAGTTTTAGAGAGATTTCAGATGAAAGATTGTTCATCTAGTATAGCTCCTATTGTGAAGGGTGACAAGTTCAATTTGAACCAGTGCCCAAAAAATGATCTTGAAAGGGAACAAATGCAAAATATTCCATATGCTTCTGCAGTTGGAAGCCTTATGTATGCTCAAGTCTGTACAAGACCTGACATTGCATATTCTGTTCGGATGTTAGGAAGATATCAGAGTAATCCAGGTATTGACCACTGGAAAGCTGCAAAGAAAGTGATGAGATACCTTCAAGGAACGAAGGATTACATGCTTATATATAGACGAACTGATAATTTGGAGGTGACTGGCTACCCCGATTCAGAATTTGCTGGCTGTGTTGATTCTCGTAAATTAACTTCTGGATATATTTTTATGTTTGCTGGTGGAGCTGTATCATAGAGAAGTGCAAAGCAGACTTTGACTGCTACTTCCACTATGGAAGCTGAGTTCGTATCTTGTTTTGAGGCTACGTCACAAGGTGTATAGATGAAGAGTTTCATTTCTGGGCTTAAAATTGTAGATTCAATTTCTAGGCCATTAAAGATATACTGTGACAATTTAGGAGCAGTTTTTATGGCTAAAAACAACAAAAGTGGTAGTCGAAGTAAACACATCGACATTAAGTATTTAGCCACAAGGGAACGTGTTAAAGATAAAACAGTGGTTATTGAACACGTTAGTACTGAATTAATAATTGCTGATCCTTTGACTAAAGGCATGCCACCATTGAAATTTAAGGATCATGTAGAACGAGTAGGAGTTGGTTCCTTTATGTGATTTTCGTTATAAGAACAATTTAAAACTCTACTGTGTGGTATTTTCTCATATTTAATTTTCTTTGTGTACACATTAATTGAACTTGAGAAATATTATTATTAATAGGACCAAGAATAAACATAGAGTTTATTCATTAAGATAATATGGGCTAGTGTTATAGAGACATTATAATCTGTAATACATGGAAGATAATACTCAATTTTAGAGGACCTATCGCCATGATTCAAGTATTTTGTTTCTTTAAAAGGATAATTGATGGAGAGATATATGGACCAAGTGGGAGAATGTTAGATATTCCTTACGTTAGTGGTCCATTATGTCTAATTAATTAGACAATTATCCTCAGTTTTCTAACTGAAGAATTGAACGTGAATTACTGTCCATTATTACCTCTGAGAAAACGTTTTGATGGAAAACGTTTATTTATACAGAGGAGTGATTTTTATTTGGTCTCTAAAGTCTGTGAATCATAATCAAAGAAATATACANGCTAGAGGTAATACTGATCCATAAGCTTAATTTCTGCATTTTGATCTTATATATTTATTTTATTGCATAGATAGATCATATTAAGTCTTACAGACTATGCATCAAGTAAATATATACAGGGATTTGCAACCTCGTAACAATAACAAAATCCAACCTCTCAACTTTCTCCGGTGGCTTATGAATATGGATACTTGCGAGCTCCTGATCCTGAAATAGATATCATCATTACAGATTTTTGTATATCTGTCTTCTAGTGCTTAATTACTAATATTAGTTACTACATGTAATTTTTTATCTATCCCAGTGAAACATTGGTGAGTCATACAAAGCATGTCTAGGAAAAAATAAATAAAAAGCATATAAAGACAAAAGGAATAGAGAAAACCAGAATAAAAAAACAGAGCCGGCATAAACGTGAATACTGTAAGCTTGCTATACAGGATATAGATCGAGTCAAGTAAGTACAGTAAAGCTACTTTCCTTATATTAGTCATGTATACAGAAAAACTAACACTATAAATTATGTGATAATTAACTGGCTCCTCTAGGTGTTAGGAATTAGAATAGGATATGGTGAAGTTATAGTTCGGGCTTGTTCTTCTAAGATTCATGTGACTTCTTGTAATCTTTCTCTGTCTTGATTAATAATTTCCTCCCTTTTTCTGATTCGTTCAAAAAAATAATAATAAAGCTATACAAATGTGTTACTGACCCTTTGTGTTAAACCAGTTTATAAACAAATTTAAAATAGAATATTCTCACCATTTTACATTCAACAAAACCCAACCAGCCCAGCTAACCAATAAGAGTACTCCTCCTGCTTATATAGGGAGCTTTTTGACACTTTTAGGGATCAATTTTGACAAGGCATTTGAGCAGTTGAGAGAGAGAAAGAAATGGGGATATGGGACAAAGCAAAGAGTAGGAGAAACTGCTTTTGTATGCTTCAAATTGATGACTAAAAAGAATAGTTGAGAATTCAGGATAAGTACCTAAGAAGACTTTGATATCAAGTCTTCCCTTAACTTCTACTACCTTAATTTGTCACATCTTTCATCCGACAATAAGTTGGATAATACTTATGATTTTTGTATGGTGGAGGACCAATTTCTCATCAATGGGCGTCATCACTTTAGACCCTAGCAAATTTGTGCATATTTTTAATTGTAATGTAATGCGACAATGGTGTAGTTTTCATTTTTCAATAGAACCATCCCACAAAACAAAACTACGTGAGAACAGAATAATGCGACTGGAATTTAAGTTAGTTGAATTGGGCCATTATTGAGCCCATGAAATGACATAAACTGGATCAAACGACATCAAGATTAAACAATACTATCTCGAAAAACGACATTAACATGAAAAACAAGAATAACATAAAAAGACAATAAATTTAGATTGCGAACCCAAAGGCTCTATGATTGTTGGGTAAAATTATTGTCTTTTGGGTATTGGCGTCATTCTTTCTTAAACTCTTTACAATATGACACTTTAGTCCCTGAAAAAATAAATTGCCCAATTTGTTCTTCGAATTTATTTTTTAAATGACAATTCCGTCTAAATTGCTAATACTATTTTGAACAAAATCGTACTAATATTCATGTCAGAATGGAAGAATTACTGAATTTTTGGTTGAAAATTTGAAAAATAAAAGAAAAGAAAAAGAAGCCCCAAACTCAATTTCCAAGCGAAATTAAGGGAGATCAAAAGAAGAAAATGGAACTAATAGAAAGCTATAAAAATTAAAATTTAAGTTTCTGATTCAAATTTTACGGTTTCAAAGTGAGCTCGAGATATATATACACGAGAAAATTGTCTGGAATCTAAAGTTGTTAGTAACTTGGACAAAACACTTAAAGCATATTCGAGAATTAATGGTCGTTTATATTTTTTAAGGACCAAAGAGTCACATTTTGAAAAGTTAATGAACGAGTAACGTCTAGCGCCACTCACTCTTATTAATTTGTTTAGCTTACTGACGAGGTTGCAAATCCCTCTATATATTTACATGATGCGTAGTCATGGACTCATTGTCTTATCTAATTACAAGTTATGCGTAGTCATGGACCTATTGCCTTATCTAATTACAAGTTACGGATATTAATGCTTCCTCGTCCGACCATGAACCATTCAAATTACCCATGTACAATTTCTGATTCATCATTAGCAAATAAGATATATATATATATATATATTTAAAGGGCACGTCTACAGTATGGACGTCCTTACGTAAGGTCCTGTTTATACACCGTTTAATGAAAATCTGTGTATAAACAGATTCTCCACAGATTCTCATCAGACGGTGTATAAACAGGAGACTTACGTAGGGGCGCCCCTACTATAGCAGCCTCCATATTTAAAAATGTACATGTATTACAGATTTATCTTAATTGACTTGCTCCACCTTAGTTTGAATTGTAGGGACACCATGCTGAGGAGCTTTCACTAGAAGTAAAGACAAGATTCCTCAAGTCTTTAGCCGTGAGTGCCAAGGCGCTTCAACCTTGCTGTGGACTTTGACATTTATAGTCGAAATGGGAATATTTGATAGGGAGTTGCAATTTGATGCCCATTCTAGAAGCTGTTCGTTTCCATAAAAATCACCTTTTTGAATATGTGATGTGTTGGCTATGAAATTCCCCTCACAATTACAAGAGTACTTCCATGCAATGCCATCCGTTATGAAGAACATCAAATCGAGTGGTTCTCCTTGTTGAATGATATAACTGTTCTCAGTGTAGACTACTGGCTTGAGGTAGTCATAGATTACTTCAGTAAATCTTGAAGCGTTGGCATCTGGATGTTTTCAATAGCAACAATTAGTGTATTAGCAAAACAAGTAGTCTTTCTTGCTTTCGATAAATTCTGCGATATTGTGTTGTAACGCTTTTGTGTTTTGTTTTGAGAAATGATATGGGGCATCTCTATCACAAAATTTACAAATGGACCTCACAGCTCTATTAGTATATGTGATGATTAACCCCATGTTGCCTTTAGCATTTTCATTTACTTTTTGTTCTGAAAGATTGGTAGGCATACATACACACACATATATATATATATATATATAAGTTATGTGATGATTAACACCATGTTGCCTTTAGCATTTTCATTTACTTTTTGTTCTGAAAGATTGGTAGGCATACATACACACATATATATATATAAGTAACATTGATTTTGAGAAGATCCATACCATTCATTCAATTGTTTTTTTTTTAAAAAAAAAAAAAGAAACAAAGATAATATGTTATTCCAAAATGATCTGCATCAAATTCTTGGGTTAATTTTGTTTCTAGTCCCTGAAAAATAATCTAAATTTTACCATGACTTTCAAAATATTTCATACTTGATCCTACACTATATTCTTCTCTCATTTTTGTCATTAATCCTTCTAATGTCACATTTTTCTGCCGTCAAATGTGTTTAATTCTTCTCTACATGCATGTCTTTAATGATAAAAAATATTGAACAAATATAGACAAAGAAGAGACTAAGAACTGAACTTTTACTGCTCTCAATTTCGATACAATGACTTACAAAAAAGTTGCTCTATTTATAGAGCTAAAAGCCAAAACGGCTACATGCATGATAGTAAAAATATCCAGCCACTAATTCCTATATAAGTGGCCAACGTACAAACAAATTGACAAACCCTAAGACTAGGTCTTACAATGAATTATCTAAAGCACTACTCCAAACTCCTATAGACTAGGCCAAAACAAAGCCACGTACATAAACAAGTAATTAACTTGCCTAAAACTAGGACAATTCAACAACCACTTAAGACTCATGTGCATGGAAAATGAAATAACCTTGACTTTTTTAACAATCCTTCCCTTAAACTGAAAGTTTCCAAACATTCAGTTTAGAGGATAGCAGCTAAATGCTTCTTGAAACTAGACCATCCAAAGTGCAAACAGGGAGCAACTTTTTGAGTTTCTGAAACGTAAGCAATTTGAGAGGTTTAGTGAATATGTCAGCTACTTGTTCTTCACTTCTGTAGAAGATAAGATCAACTGCTCCTTCATTTGTGAGATTTCCTAAGAAGTGAAACTTCACACCAATATGCTTATTTCTTCCATGTAGAACTAGATTTCTTGAAAGTTTAATTGCTGAATTGTTGTCGCAGTAAATTAGAGTCGGGCCTTGTTGCTTGAAATAGAGCTCTTCAATAATTTTTCTCAACCAAATAACTTGGCAAGCACAAGAAGTTGCAGCATCAAATTCAGCTTCAGTGGCTGATAAAGTGACAATAGGTTGCTTCTTTGATGACCATGAAACAGCTCCTGAACCTAGCATGAAAGTATACCTGGAAGTGCTTTTTCAGTCATCTTGATCTCCACTATAATCACTGTCTCTAAAGCCAAATAAATCTGACTTTTCTCTTTTCTTATAGAGTAACCCATAAGTAGCAGTACCTTGTAAGTACCTTAAAATTCTTTTTGGAGCAAGAAGATGTATCTTCCTTAGGCATTCTATGTATCTGCTAATGAGACTTGTAAATGCAAGGTCTTGTGGCTGTTAAATACATTAAACTCTCTACAATTTGCTTGGAAAGAGTGCTATCAATCTTCCTTCCTTCGGGATCTCGAATGAGCTTCAGGCCCACTTTAGTAGGTGTGCTAACAAAATTACAATTTTTCATTTGAAACTTGTCCAAAATTTCTTGCACATACTTCTTTTGAGAAATAAAAATTTTAGCAATAGACTGCACTACTTTAATGCCTAAAAAATAATGCATCTTTCCAAGATCAGACATATCGAATTCAACCATCATAGATTTTTTAAATTTGTTAAATAAGATTGTCAACACCATAAGCAAACAATGATAAATTTTCCTCCATCTCCAATCTTTGTAAAAAGTGTATGCTTACATGGACATTTCTTAAATCTCTCTTTAGGAAAATAAGCATCTATACGACTACACCAAGCGCGTAGAGCTTGTTTTATCCTATACAATACTTTTTTGAGTTTATAAATCTTATTTTCACTTCCATTTTACATAACTAGGAGGTTGATCGATAAATACCTGTTTTGCCAATGCAATCACTAGTCTGATCGTGTCGTGTCTTGCAACAGGAGCTAAGACTTTTCTATAATCCACGCCGAACTCTTACTTATAGCCTTTAGTTACTACACGAGTCTTGTACTTGTCAACTTCTCTATTCTCCTTCAATTTTGTCTTGTACACCCACATGACACCAACTGTCTTGTGTTCTCTAGGAAGATCAGTCAACTCCCAAGTGTTGTTTCGTTTAATGGCTGCAATTTCTTCATCCATCGCCTTTCGCCATTTTAAATCTTTGACAGTATCTTCAAAAGTTGTGGGATCACAATCGGAAAATAGAGCAAAATGCATAAAATGGTCCTTAGATTGGTCAATTCCAGTTACCTCATAATCAGTCATCCATGCAGGTCTTCTTCTAACACGTTGTAGCCGTTCTTCATTTGTTACTACAGTTGGCGAGCTTGGAACATCTGCTGGATCATCTGGTGGCATTTGTCGATCATTTTCCACTGGCTACGGCCTCTCATCTTCGCTGACTCCTTATGAGTGATTAATTTACTCATAAATCAAGTATCACTCAACTCAAATAATTGTAAGTTCTCAAGTATTTTTGCCGGTTTAATGTGTTTTTACTTCATTTTTGTAGTTCTTATGAATAAATAAGAATCAAGAAAAATTAGTGACAAATATGGATAATTTAACTATTTAGGATGAAAGTTGAGTCTGATACGAATGCAACGCAATAAAAATCAGGCAAAACAGAGCTAAAACGAAGAAATGGCGCCTCCAGGAAGAAAAGTTATCATAATGAGTTCCAGAGTCGAGAGCACTGCGACACTGTAATAGTAGCGCCACGGCGCTACCTAGGAAACTGAGTTCTAGAGGCTTGAGTGCCGCAGCGCTGCACAGTGTCCAAAAGTGTATTTTTACCGAGTTTTTAGAGCCAATCTGGACTCTTGATTCTATCTGATCGAATGGTTGATATTCCACCCTGCCTAAGTCACCTTAAAATCCTTTAAATACATCCCTAAGCTCCATTTGAAGTGTAAAGAGTAGGAGAGAAAACAAAAACTAGAGAGCTCAAAATTTCTAGAGAGGAAAGAGCTTGGAGCCGAAATTCTTGAAGAGGTTGCTTGAGAGAGTAGCTTGAAGAGATTGAAAGCTTGAAGTTCTACCTCTATAAAAGAGTTTTTCTCATCCTCTTTCTCACTCTAATCTCATTTGAATTTTGTATTATGCTTGATTTTTGAATATGTTTGGATATATGAAATTTTTGTTGAGATTAGTATTGGATTCTCCTATGTTGAGTTAATTGTTATATGCTTAGGGTTTAATATAATTTGAACTTTGATTCTATGTCTTGATTTCTAATATATTCTTTGATGTTGTTCTTGAATTTATTTATGACATTCTATGCTTAATGCTTATCAACTAATTAGCTACTAGTTGGATGATTTGGTTTCTAGAATTTGGCACTTGAGAAAGGGAATTTTGAAAATAATCATAGGATAGCATAACTTAGGCCTTGTAGAGTTTGAGAGAACCCAGAATTCTTTTGAAGTCATGATTAAAGAACTATTGAACATAATGAATTCTTAACTTCTAGGTTTAGAATAGAGATATTAGAACTAGAATTTAGGAATAATTTCACTTGGCACTCGAGCTATTCAAAATATGAATGCTCCAATTGACTTTTTCAGGCCAGAAAGTTTTTGGATTGCCATTCCTCGTCAAAAGGCTTCACACTATATTCAAAATAGTGCGATTTTTTAGCTCACGAACTCCAATGTGTTGAGGCATGTAAGCTATCATAAGTTGCCTCTTGATTCTATGGGTCTCATAAAAGTTTACAAATTCAAGTGAGTTGTATTCTCCACCATAATTAGTGCGAAGAACTTTTATTGGGCTGCCAACTTCTTTCTTGACAAGCACTTTATAATTTTTAAATGCATCAAAAGCTTTAGATTTTTCTTGCAAAAAATACACCCATTTCTTTCGACTAAAATCATCAATGAAAGTGATCAAGTATCTTTTACCTCCATTGCAAGATGGATTTATTGCTCCACAAAGGTCAGAGTGAACCAACTCCAATTGCTTCTTTGCTCTCTAAGATTTTCCTTGTGGAAATTGATTACGGTGTTGTTTGCTAATAACATTCTTCATAAACTCCAATCACCATATTTTTTTGCTAGAGCATTTTCAAACCACCAAAGTTTAGGTGACTATAGTGAAAATGCCATAGCCATACTACATCCTTTAGTTTTGCTAAGAAGCATGAGTGAGTGGTGCTGTAGAGATAAAGTGGGAACATACGATTCACTGTCATGTTAACTTGAGCAATTAAGCCCAACTTTGCGTCTTGGATTCGACATACTCCATCTTTAATAGAAATCACATACCTTTTTTCTTGTAACTGACCCACACTAAGCAAATTAGTCTTTAAATCTAGAACAAAAAGAATATTAGAGATCATGTGGGTAGAGTTTTCCTTGGTCTGGAGAGTTGCCCTTTCTTTTCCCATAACAGAAACCATAGACTTGTAACCAAACTTGACAGTATTGTGCAAAGATTTATCTAAGTCAGAGAATGCCTTCTTATCTTTATACATGCGGTTGCTGGAGCCAGTATCTAAATACCACATGTTTTGTTGAGTTTTTTCATTCATGTGACACAATATTGAAAAAGACACCCCTTTTCTTTTTCTGCAAAGTTAGTTCTTTCTCTATTTTGCCTATTTAAATTTCAACATTCTAACTAATAATAGCCATACCTATGATATTAGTGGCATTCAACATTGGACTTGTCTGCTGAATTTGGTCTATGAGTTGTTGAGTGATGGCCTCCTCATCCTCTTTCTCTTCCTTGAAATTGATTCTCTTGGTGTTGGTGGTGTTGTTGTTGATTGCCACGATCATTGCTTCCTCTGCCTATACTATTGAGTCCATAAAATTAGAGTTATTTAGTACTATTATGCCTTAAGTTTTGCTATGTTCTTATGTGAATTAATTTGTTTCCAATATTTTTTCTGTTGTTTTGATGTTATATTTGTTTGTATGCATAAGAGAATAAAATAATTATATTTGATATGAATTAAGGTAAACTTGTACTCCCAAATGAGTTTTTCAAATCAGTAGGATCAAAGTTAAACCCGATACGGTCGTAATGCAATAAAAATAGAGCAATTCGGAGCTCAAATGAAGAAATAGTGTACCCGACAAACTATAACACCAACCAATAGAAAAATAGCGCTAGAGCACCAAAAGTGGTGCTGTAGTGCCCACTCTTGAGAACTTTTGGTTCCTCAGTGCTAAAAATGGTGTCGTAGTGGGTTTGGCCTGCCTTTTTTTTTTTTTTTTTTTTAAAAAAAAGTGGGGCTTAACTAATGACCACCACTTACTACAAATTAAAAGAAAATGACACACACACACTACCAAGGTTTGAACCCCTGACCCCCCCAAACACACACACACAACCCTCAAACCTTGGACCAACTGAGCTAACCCCAGTTGGCGGGTTTGGCCTGCCTTAATTTTTCACAAATCATCTCTTTAAAATCTTATCTTTGGGGTTGAAAGAGGCATGTTGGGATAGAGAGAAAGAGAGGAAGGTAACCATGGAAAGAGAAGAACATATGCTCCAATCCTCCATTTCTTGATTTTTTCTACAACATTAATACCACCATTTGTTTATACTATTTTTTATTTATTTTCTTGTGAGTTTTTCTTTATATTTTCTATATTTAGAGAGTGATATTGTTGAGAGCAAATCTTTGAGAGAGGATTTAAGAGAGCGAGAACTAAGTTTGAAGGAGGAGATTGACAACCTCCATAAACATATTCTAGCTCTTCAAATAAGGAGAATTCTAAAACTTTTTTCTCTTTGATATTTTGTATATATTGAATTCATTGTATTAAAATATTATTGTTCTCAATTAATATTATGAATTAAATCTTTTTTTATCTAGTTTTACTATGTGAACTAACCCAATATCTTTTATTTGTTCATTTCTCTCGTCTTTCATTAATATAATCCATTATTGAGTTATCTATTTTACCAAATACTTATTGCCTCTATTAATTAATCATTAAATAGATTGTTGAGTAAAATCTTTATGAACTTTGGAAGGAGAATTTAGGTTTGGACATAGGTAGAATAACATAAGATCACCTAATGTAGGGTGAGTATGCATATGATAAAAATATATTTATGTGACTTGTGCACCCTTTGTGTGAGAATAACTAAACTTAATGAATCTAATCAATTTATGTTAGAAGTAACATATTAGCACATTTAGGTGTATTTACTTATGTCTTGGAAAATAGTTTATGAATATATTCAAATTCTTGGTTGACAATTCTAGTCGATTAATTAATTTAAGAGGAAAATTGTGAAATAGCATGATAAGAGAATAGCTGAGGAATTAATAAACCTAGATATTTTTCTTATTAATTTATCTTTTATTTATTTGCATGATAGTTTAATTTCTTTTATTTTATTTCTCTAAAATCTATATTTTTGTTGTTTGGATAAAGTTAGGATTGACCAATTTTAATACTTAGCTTAGACTTAGTAATCAATCCTCGTGGGTTCGACACTCTAACTCTTAAATATATATTATTTGTGACTGTGTATACTTGCACAAGAGTGTGGGAGTATAATTTATAGTTGCACATTCTAACCAACAAGTTTTTGGTGCCGTTATTAAAGATTGAAATAATAATTCTTGTTAATATTCATACCAATCGATTCTAGCTTTAATTCAAAATTTTTATTTATTTATTTTTCTTAGGTGTTTTTCGATGGCATACTATGGTTATTATGAAGGTAGAGACGTGATAGACACAAATCAACAATGGCATGAATCTCTCATGGCTTTGAGCACTCAATTGAGCGAAGTGAAAAAAAAAAATTAGAAATCATAGAGTTGACCACTCGAGTGAGTGAATTGACTAAGAAGGTAGATACCTTGAATGCACAAGCTTCCCACTGTCCATTCATGAATCGACAATTATGTGGAGGAAGCTACCCAAGAGAAGGATGCCCATACAACTTACAACCGGTACACTTTGTTGCTAATGGCCATATACAACAAAGTTACCCCCACTCAAATTTCTTCAATCCGAGTTAGGAGGCATACTATGATTACTCTTGGTGCAATAATCAAAGTCCATCACTGTACTTTTAATACGATCCTATGTTGTCACCGGAGTTTCCTCATCAACAACCTATATAAGAAGTTAAGCCATCATTAGAGGAGGTACTTGAGCACTACATATGAATAATAGATACATACCTCCCCAAGTAAGAGAAAAAGCCATCTATAGAAGATATAATGATGCAACAACTACAAAGAATGGATGCTTTTCTCTAAGAGTGAGAGGCCTTAATCTGAAATGTTGAATATCAAGTAAGTTGTCTTACTACAATCATCAATCATCCCAAAGGCAACTTCCTAAGCAACACTGACTCTACTTTGAAGGAGAAATTTTGAACCACTACAACTTCTAATAGTTTGTATGAGGATGAGTCAATTTTTGAGCTTCAAGAAGAAGAGGGAGATGGGAGAAATGCCACTATGCAAAGTGATGTGGAGCATCATGTGAACATCAACACCACATCTTATAAAGAAAATCTAATTTTAAGGCCACCATTGATGAGAAAACTTATAGTTGAAGATCTTGGAGAGGAATTTTCTTATCCACAACTATTAAATCAACAATTTCTAGTAAGTGAACCATTGATAACTCATTCTCACAATTTCTTCTCTCAAAATTATGAATATAAAGTGTTGCAGTCTAAAGCTAGGAGCTCAAAAGACCACATCCGTGTATTGGGATGGTCAATTGATAATATAAAGGGAAGACCTCAATTGGTCTCAACTTGTGGATAAGCCACAAGTAAAAAGGCAAGTCAAAGTCGTTAATTCAGGCGCTTCTTGAGAGGCAACCCAAGTATTTATTTTCATTTTAGTGTGTTGAGCAATCCAAGGAGTTGGTGCCACTTCAAGGAGATCAAGCTTCATGGCTATGTGCCAACGAGAGAAGTATCCCTAAACTCATTCTTTTGTGCTTTAATTTTCCAATACTTTGCATGCTAAGTTTAAGAGAGGGAGTAAAACTTGTTGGATTGTCCTTGTATTTGTTTCTTTGTTATTGTATATTTATTTTCTTTGTTGTGTGATTGTATGTTTGAATAAGTAGAGGTACTCCGTGCTTTATTTGTTGATTACCTAGTTCCAATAATAAGAATCTTAGATGAATTGGTGTATAACTTTTTGAAAAATGTGGATATTGGCTTAGTCTTATAGATTATTTTTGTGTTAGTTCCATTTTGAATGTAAAAGTCCATATTGAACACAATGCCTTGATTTTTTATTTATGTGTGAATCTAGAGAATGTTTATATAAACATGATATTTTGATAAACTCACAAGTGTTAGAATTTGCTTGATAATCTATTGAGGCAAAATCCTAGATAATATTTCACCAAGGAAAGGATCTAGGCAATCTTTGGACCATTTGAGCCTTTCAAGCTAACCATATATATTTTATCCCTAGTACACCTATTTTGAGCTTCGTAAAGCCTTTTTTTTTTTTTTAACCACACACATGTTAGCTTAACTTAAAATAATATCATTCAACCTTTATCCCTTGAGCATATTGATTATTCTTATAGTTTTTTTTTTCCTTAGGGGCCTGCTATGCACGTACGTCTTTGCAATTGAGCCGTTTATTACATAGGTCATAAAAATATGACCCACATGGGATCCATGATTCGTTTCCTGTTTCCCTTCCTACCTCTTTTTCAAGATGCTATGTAATGTGACTAAAATTTGTGTAGTGAACTGTATATGCTAATAGGTCATAATTGAATGTGGCAAATAGTTTCATTTGATTTTACAGATTCTAGCATATTGCTTTGATAACGTTCTACAATATTATATGTGTCTTATATTTTTTTTTTTTGGTTCCATCTATGCAGTTCTTTTGGTCAAAACCTCCAAACAAGTACCAATATATACAAAATCGGCATTGCAGCTAGTATTACAATCATTGCCTTGCTTCTATTTATATATCTTATCAGAAATCTACAGGTCGATGCTCAACCTTTTCATTCATTTCTTAATAATAATATCTTTATTTGTTTATTCCTTTTCATTTTCCAAACTAACATATATATTGTTGTGACCAGATGTATTTCCAAATGGCAATAGTAAGATTGGAGGACATACAAGAGAGAATGTTCGAAGAAGAAATAGACTTTTGGATACGCGAGCATGGTCTCCCAGCAAATGAAAAGACACTGATCATGCCAAAATGCTTATTGCTGTAGAACGCAACAAAGAAAGTTTTGATCTAGAAAACTTGCGCTCTTTACTCATGGATCTAATCGAGCATACAAAAAGCAATGTTGGTGATATTGGCACAAAGAAAGTATAAATGCTTCCGAACCCTTCTTTGCTTACATCACTAGTTGTATAAAATTTCCATTTCTTGCATTCAAAACCACAAAAGTGATAAATAGTAGAAAATACCTATGACGGGCTTATGTACTTGTATTTGAGTTAGGTAACCTGAATGTATTATGCGAACTGTAAATGTGATACATGCATGGTGTATTATGCAGTTTTAAATGTGATACATTCAAAACCACAAAAATTCTCACACTCATTTTCTAACGTACAATGCATGATGTGATGAAGTTGACAGGGTGATTGAGATCAGAATCAGAGGACAAAGCTTAGCTAGGTTGAAAGGTGGATGGTAAGAAATGGCATCCCAGATGACATGAAACTTGATATCATGCTATATGTTCGATCCAAATTACAAGACAACGACAGTGTTGATCTGAAGACAATGCTCTCTATTCTGCCCCCACAATTAAGAATTTCTAATAAGAAACACCTCTGCCTTCACGTGCTATAGAGAGTAAGTTCTCCAGTTCCTCCGTTTAGTTATAGTCATATATAAATGTCTTATTTTGCTTGAAGAAACTGTGTCAATTACATTTTTGTCACAATAATGATTTCCAAAGTACATGATTTCTAAAGTATCATAAATTCCCTTTTTTGACTATGCTTTTGTCGCATTTCGGTCCATAATTTACCTTCAAACATCATATTGTGCTACTCTATTTTTCATTTTATATATATATATATATATATATAAATTTAGATACTCAATTTATAACAAGATTGTTCAAAATGAAACTAGGTAACAAAATTAAATGTTGAAAAAGTCAATACTGTTTCATTTTCCACGCACGTGTCTTAAGTGGTTGTTGAATTGTCCTAGTTTTAGGCAAGTTAATTACTTGTTTATGGACATGGCTTTGTTTTGGCCTAGTCTATAGGAGTCTAGAGTAGTGCTTTAGTTAATTCGTTGCAGGACCTAGTCTTAAGGTTTAATAATTTGTTTGCACGTTGGCCACTTATGTAGAAATTAATGACTAGATATTTCTACTATCATGCATGTAGCCATTTTGGCTTTTAGCTCTATAAATAGAGCAGCTTTTTTGTAAGTCATTGTATCGAAATTGAGAGCAATAAAAGTTCAGTTCTTAGTCTCTCTTTTATCTATATTTGCTCAATATTTTTTATCACTAGTATTCGAGCCAGGTTAGAGGAGTGATTGAAAAAAAATAAATAAAAGTCAGAGTGTGTGAGATCCTAAGTAAGCAATTATGAAGTCAGTAAAAGTGTGCGATATATAGAGTGAGATAGAGAGTGGTGTAGTAGTAGCTTTATTTCTATTTCACCTTTCATTTTTCGTAGCAGTTATTTACGATGGTCACTGACAACCTTCTTCAACTAGCTATTCCTCGCTTTGATGGTCACTATGATCATTGGAGCATGTTAATGGAGAACTTTCTAAGATCCAAAGAGTATTGGCAAGTCGTCTCTGATGGAATTACGGAACCAGCGACCGGCACGATAATGACAGATACGCAAAGAATAGAAGGGCACGATTGAAGGATCTCGAGGCAAAAAATTATCTTTTCCAAGCTATTGATTGATCAATCTTAGAAACCATTCTTTGCACAGACACTTCCAAGTATATTTGGGATTCCATGAAGAAGAAGTACCAAGGTTTCGCAAGGGCAAAGAGGCAGTAGCTTCAAGCACTTCATTCGGCGTTCGAGATGCTACGGATGAAATCGGGAGAATCGGTCACAGACTATTTTTGACGGACAATGGCAATCGTCAACAAGATGCAGATCCACAGTGAAAAGATGGAGGATGTTACTATTACTGAGAAGATTTTTCAGTCCATGACACCAAATTTCAACTTTGTTGTCTGTTCAATCGAGGAAGCCAATGATATTGAGGAACTTTCAATTAATGAAGTGCAAAGTTCTTTATTAGTCTACAAACAAAAAGTCGACTAGCAAGAGAAAGAAGAGCAAGTATTGAAGGCCTCAACAAAAAATCACTCGACACCGAAAGGAGACAGAGGAGGATGCAGAGGCAGAGGTAGATGTTGGTTGGAATGTGCAACTATAAATTGTACTCACATACTTCCGTGCAAGTGCACACGGTCACAACTAATATAGATTTAAGAGTTAGAGTGTCGAACCCACGAGGAGTGACTACTAAGTCTAAGCTAAGTATTAAAATTGGTCAACCCTAACTTTATCCAAACAACAAAAATATAGATTTTAGAGAAATAAAATAAAAGAAACTAAACTATCATGCAAATAAATAAAACCTAAATCAATAAGAAAAATATCTAGGTTTATTAATTCCCTAACTATCCTCTTATCATACTATTTCGTAATTTCCCTCTTAAATTAATTAATCCACTAGAGTTGTCAACCAAGAATTCAAATGTATTCACAAACTCCTTTCCAAGACATAAGTGAAAATACCTAGACAAGCTAATACGTTACTCCTAATATAAATTGACTAGATTCATTAAGTTTAGTTATTCTCACACAAAGGTTGCACAAGTCACATAAGTATATTCTTATCCTACGCATACTCACCCTACATTAGGTGATCTTATGTTGTTCTACCTATATTCAAACCTAAATTCTCCTTCCCAAGTTCATAAAAATTTCACTCAACAATCTATTTAGGGATCAAATAAATGGAAGCAATAAGGGTAAAATAAAATAAATAACTCAACAAGAGATTTGATTAATAAAAGAAGAAAAAAAATAAACAAACACAAGATACTAAGTTAGTTCACATAGTAAAACTAGACAAAGAAATAGTTAGTTCATAATATTAATTAAGAACAATAACATTTTAATACAATAAATTCAAGAAATACAAAATATCAAAAAGAAAAGAGTTTTAGAATTCTCCCCTTTTGAAGAGCTTGAAGGTGTTCATGGAGGTTGTCAATCTCCTTCTTCAAACTTAGTTCTTACTCTCTTGAATCCTCCCTCAAAGATTTTCTCTCAATAGTATCACTCTCTAAATATAGAAAATACAAAGGAAAACTCACAAGAAAATAAATAAAATGGTATGAACAAAGGGTGGTATTGATGTTGTGAAGGAAATCAAGAAATGGAAGAATGTGGCATATCTTCTTTTTCTTCTTTCTTCTCTTCTTCTCCTTCCATGGCTGCCTCCCTATCTTTCTCTCTAACCCAACATGTTCACATCAAATACTCTTATTCTATTCTCATATGCACACAAATAGAAATAACATCAAAACAATAAGAAAACACTTGAAATAATTTAATTTAAACAAGAACATAGCAAAACTTAAGGCATAATAGCACTAGATAACTCCAATTTTATGGACTTAACACCCTCCTTCCCCCAAACTTAAGATTTTGCTAGTCCTCGAGCAAAAAAAAAAAAAAAGAAACCTAAAAACACATAAGAGGTATTATACCGAGACTGATAATTTCTAATTGGTTCTTCAATACTCACATAATAACACAACTTAAAGAAAAGCACAAATATTAGCTAGGTATTAAGAATAATTTAAGAGCAAGTCCCATCTCAGATCGAAGTTCCCATGTGTGCGTGCATATGTAAGTGTCTTTCTCCTATTTTTGTGCGAAATCCAGATAAGTTTATGAAAACATATATTAAGCTCAAAATCTCAAAGGAAATAATCAAGTTCCATAAGTTTGCTTTTCAAATCCATCTCTATTAATATAGATTAACACAACACCAAGGATCAAAAGTCTTCATTAAGCATGTAATATGGGCTTAGGTGAAGGTATGATGTTTTGGATAATGTAAGCTCAAATCATCCTTAAGAACATTAACTCTAGGACTCATGTAGAGCTATTCTTTCACACACCAAGTAACATGCCAATAAAATCAAAGTTTCTTTTTCTTCCATCAACACATAGCTAAACACTTCTATTTTTTATTTCTTTTTTTTATTTTATTTTATTGTTGTTGAGTTACATACCCCAAAGCTTATTTCTTTCTTTCATGATCAAGTGTGTAACTCTCTCTTTTTTTTTAATTTTGTTTTATTTTATTTTTATAATCTCACTCCACCTAACCTCCCATAATATAGGATAGCTCAAAATAATTGACTATTATGTCCTCTGTTTTGTGCTCTGTTCTTGTAAAGTTACCTATGGACCCTATAATTGCATTCTTGGCACTATTAGAATCCTCAAGACTTGTCGAACATGTCCTCTAAGTTTAGTGATTTTTAGAGAGAGATTAGAATTATTATGAATCGTGAGAAATTGACATTATTGGGAATGACTATTGAATTAATTATATAAGATATATGGGCAGTAAGTAGTCAATATTTTTTGTGTAATTAGAGTATGATTTTATTATTATGATACTTATATATGATTTGTATGATAATTGGTATTTGAGATGTCACGTTGATTATTTTGGTTAAATAGGCAAAGCGAATGAGGTAAGTAACCTTTGATCTTTTCTAGTAGATTTTCTCATCCAAAAGCTAAATGTTTTATTGTTTTATTATTTCTAATAGAATCATATTTAAAAGTATTCTCTTTAAAATATGATTTCAAGTAAAATTATATTTTGGTAATAAGACTATTTATTGAAAGAAATCTGTTTTATTGAAATAACATAATTTTTGTGAAAAATAGTATGATTCTATATTGTATAATAAATTATGGATCAAGTATATGAATTGCTATTGAACGTGGTTACAAGAAAATTATTTTGGAATAACTATAATATTATAATAAGTAAAAGTGAAATTGTTTATGATTCCTTATTATAAATAAGTATTTTGAAACTCTCTTCAGTGACTATGCATGTGGACCCAATTTACAAGGGTAATTATACGTAGATAGTACTGATCTAGTTATAGGGTTAAATGTAGTATATTCGTACCCAGCTACAGAAGTTATTTATAGTAGATTTGGACCCGGCTACAGAGGTTGTTTGTGGTTGATTCGGACCTAGTCATAGGGCTTAAGTGTGGCCATAGTCACCAAAACTGGGAGAAATATAATTGAAATTATTATTGACTAAAAAGGGATTAGAAAAGACAAATTTAGAGACTTATTACTTCTTTTTGTCAAAATGTTTACTAAACGACTTGACTTGAATATTTTTAAAAGTATTGATTTTTGAAATCAAATTTTTTCTGAAAAATATTTGTTAATGATTTTAGTTTACATATTCTTAATCCAGCTAATTAAAATTACTAGTTACTTACTAGGCTTCTAGCTCATACTTTTACTTTTCCCTCCCAGGTTTTAAATATCATCAGTTAAGATATATGATTAAGGAAGAACTTATTTAGTAGTAATTGAGACACATGGTTCAAAGAGAGGAATTTCTTCGTCTTAATTGAGAAAATGTAAAAACTCGTAAGATTGATCATCTTACATTTATTGGATTATAGTTTCTACTGTATAGTATTTATTTTGAATATTTGTAGATTTTATAAGGGTTGTTGGATTTTATGTTATGCATTAGTATTTATTAGAGTCTAAATATTTTTAATTATATTAGTCTATAGAAAGATACTTTCCATGCCTATGAAACTTTGCCTTATGGATATGTAGCGCACATCCTCGGATGTAGGACGTGACAAGTAGTATAAGAGATTAGGATAAGTTTGACAATTTGAATTGTGATACATCAATGTTATGAGGTTTAGAATATCGGAGTAACTAAGTTAAGATCATTTGAATTTAACTTCTTCTATTATATTTTGGAGATTCATTTGAGTTGGTGACTGGTTTGAATTTGATAAATTTATTACTTTGGTCTTTTTGGATATTAAAGTAGGTTAAATTTGCATTCTTAAATTTTGTTATTGAAGGAACACTTAGTTTGACCATATACGTTACAAGAACTTTTAGGATTCTTTAAAAATGAGCATTGACTTTTGGGATCATTTAAAGTTGAGCACTCTCATTAGGTTTAATTATTAAGATCTGTTAGTTGAATATTGAGGTTTCTAGTATTTAGTACTTTTGATATTAGTTTCCTTATGTATTTGATTAATGGACCTAGGGTATTGGAAACTTCTTCGCTTATTATTGATATTGGATGGTTGTAGACTTAGTGAGTCTTACTTTGGAGTTAATATTAAAATTTTATGTGTCTACTTGCTATCTTCTTTTGCTTTCTCTTCAGCTGAATCTCAGTGTTTTTGACCCTATTTGAAAAAAAAAATAGTCTAAGTTAATTATTAGAGAAGAGAAATTATTGATTCCTGAGAAATTATGTAGTTATTCCTAGGAGTTGTTAATCTTATATTATCTATGTAAGAGATTTATAGAATAGAGTATACATAGTTATTGTAATAATATGGGAAAAATATGTATATTTAGGTATATTGGTTAATGAGGTAATGGAGAGAAAATATTTCAAATTTGTTCAGAAAATAAAACTATTTGTGCTATATGTAAAAACATACAATGAAACATTGACTAAGTTTGTTGAATAACTATTTTTCTTGATGATAAAGGACAAAGAGATTATATAAAAAATATCAGTTTATGTACTTGTGTTAACTAATGAGAGTATATGTTATTGTTACTAGAGGATTGAGAATAAATAGGTTAGTTTTGCTAAAGGCCTTATATATGAGTTTTTATGTAGATATTTGTGATGATATGATTGAAATATAGGCATTAAGGACTTATAGATAGAAAAAAATTTAGAGAATTATATTTTGACCAAAAAGAAATTATGATAGACTAATTTGGAGAACGATATTACCTAGAAAAAAAAATTATGGGGCCTTAATGACTTATATAGTTGGATAATATTGAGATGATGTTACCTTAATAATATTTGTTTTGAAAATTAAGCAAAAGCCGAGATATGGTAAATAGACATTTTAGTTATGGTTATGGATACTATGTAGTAGAGTTGAAATTAGAATATATGGTTGCTATAAATGAGTTCACAATTTTATTCTATGGTGTTACTGTATAGGAGGAAGTGATCTTTATATTTGATAGTGTTTGGTATTACTTTTCTCTAGAAATTTATATTAGATTACACAAACAAATTAAAGAGTACTTATTTGATAAGTAACTAGAAGAATTATAAGATAAGAGTTTTCAGAAAACTTAGTATTTTACTATTAAGAACTCGACTATTATCAGTGATGGAAAACAAATGAAAATTGTGTTTATAAAACAAAAGCCAAAACAGTTATGTAATAGAATATGTAAGTCGATCAATATTTCTAAGATTGATAAATTATTTGATTTTTATAAAATACGCGGTTTATGGAGAAATATTCACATTTGTGGTTCTATTGACCTCCCTCACTTGTAAAAGATATTTCGAGAAAATCATAATATGATACATTAGAAATTCTAGAGGTATTAAGATAAAAGCCTAAGAAAATTTTGAGGATTAATATATGAAAGAAGTCACTTAGCATATTTCTTAGTGTTTAGTCTATAGGAAAGTGAATGAAGACTGTATAGATGAAGGTTGAAAACTTTTGATGCACCATATGGAAAAGATAATACTGTAGTAGAATTTTACAACGAGATTATTAACGATTACTAGAAATTATAAAGTATAAGTTATATAATGTATTATTTGACTAAGTATACTCATATTTCTACTATTAGACTTAGCTTATACCCTTAACCGACTATTAGGTTTTGATTTTTATGGTTATTTTGAGTGAATATTGAGATTTAGAATTCTATATAATTTGGTTATAAGCATAGCATTTGTATTTGATGTAAGCTTCAGTGATTAGATCTAGTTTTGATACTTTGGCCGATTGAATATTAAAGTTAGAGGAAGTGAGGCTAAGGGGATTCTTATGGTTATTTATGATAAAGATCTCATACTGTATCTAAACTTTATAAGACCTTACATGTGATTTTGGAAATTGAATTAGATATGTTGGTGCTTTATAATATTGATCTGAAATAAATAGATTGTCAAAAAGAAAAGTATATATTTATATATGGACCATTGATGATATATTAAATAATATTTTAAAGGTTTGTAGAAGAAAATATTACTCTTGGTTTTATATTTTTTTAATCTAGCAATAGAGTGGCTCTATATGAAGTAACGAAAATAGAAATATATTTTTAACATTATAGGCATACGATTAAAAGAGGTACTAAAGGTTTAAGGAATTTTTAATTATTAAGAATTCTTATTGGCTTTGTTAGTATAAAGAAAAGTTTGAATCATCATATTATTCCCTTTTTAGATGAAAGTATAATGGAGCTATCACAATAAGTGAGAAATAATACGAAATTATTGATGGATAAGTTTTAAAAGCGATAAACCCTCTATGACGTTTCAATCACTCAAATTGGAATAAGTTCACATTTTCAAGTTCGTATCATATTGATGAAAAAATAGTTTCAATTTAGTAAGTGATGATCATAGTTTTATCTAGATGTTGAGACTTTCATAGGAATATGTAGATTTATTAAAATTTGTTCATTGGAGAATTCGAGGTTTTAAAATTTAGAGGACTAAACTTCTTTTTAGAAAAGGAGAATGTGACGACTCGTACATGAAAAAAAGGAATTTATTTATATAATATAAAGAATATAAGGATAAATAAAAAAAACCTAATTAACCCTTACCTATAGGTGTTTGTTAAGGGTAAATTTGGTAATTCAATTAAAGACAGTTTAAGAAGCCCTAAAGGGTCTAATAATTTACTCAATTTATACGTATGCTTTGTGGAGAGAGAGTAGAGGCTATGCATTTAAGAAGAAGAAGATGGTGAAGACTATTGTCATGGGTTATTGAGACTCACTCCTAAATTAATAAACTCTTAACCAATTAAGTTTTATGTTTTAGGTTGATTTTAGGATTGAGATTTAATATTTAGGGTTAGAGTTTTGATTTACTCATAAATTATTTATAAAATATGGAGATGAATCTAATAGAGGATGAAGCCTTTTGATATTAGGATTTAAACAATATAAATTTTGAGTGATTTGGTTAGGTAAATAGAAAGTTATGAATTTTTGAGTTTTAGGCTAAGATGTAAAAACATAGCAGAGGTTCCTATCAGCTTTTCAGGAACTTTTACTAATCTATTTAGGTTGTATTTGATTTTCTTGAAAAGCTTATCAAATTAGCTTTCCAGCTTATCAAATTAGCTTTCCAACGGTATATAATATGTCAAAAACAAACTTATAAATAGAGAGTTATGACTAATTGAAGTGAGTACTACGAATCTAGAAAAATACGAAACTTTAGGTACTTTTAGCAAAATTTGGAAGCAGTTTTTGGGATTTTATAGGACTTACCTATTGACCCTATAATTGCACTCTTGGCACTATTAGGATCCTCATGACTTGTAAAACATGTCCTTTAAATTTAGTGATTTTTATAGAGAGGTTAGAATTATTATGAATCGTGAGAAATTGATATTATTGGGAATGATTATAGAATTGATTATAGAAGATATATGGGCATTAAGTAATCAATACTTTTTGTGTAATTAGAGTATGATTTTATTATTATGTACTTATATATGATTTGTATGATAATAGGTGTTTGAGAGATCATGTTGATTATTTTGGTTAAATAGGTAAAGCGAATGAGGTAAGTAACCTTTGATCTTTTCTAGTAGATTTCTTCATCTAAAAGCTAAATATTTTATTGTTTTATCATTTCTAATAGAATCATATTTACAAGTATTTTCTTTAAATATAATTTCAAGCAAAAATATATTTTGGTAATAAGACTATTTATTAAAAGAAATCTATTTTATTGAAATAACATAATTTTTGTGAAAGATAGTATGATTCCATGTTTTATATTAAATTATGGATCAAGTATATGAATTTCTATTGAACGTGATTACAAAAAAAATTATTTTAGAATGACTATAATATTATAATGAGGTGAGAGTGAAATTGTTTATGATTCATTATTATAAAATACATTTTGAAACTATTTTCAGTGACTATGCACGTGGATCCAATCTACAGGAGTTATATGTGGACAGTACTGACCTAGCTGCAGGGTTAAATATAGTAGATTCGTAATCAACTATAGGGGTTATCTGCAGTAGATTCAGATCCGGCTACTAGTTATTTGTGATAAATTCGAACCCGACTACAGGGATTATTTATGGCAGATTCAGACCTAGTCACAGAGATTGAATATAACCATAGTCACCAAAAATTGGAATTAAACAATATGACGTGAGAGTTCAACCACATCGCTTTCTTTAAAAAATGACGTGGTTCAATTGACATTATTGATCCTTTTTTTAGCAGTGGTAGTTACCCAATACTGGACTAATAAGAATTAATAGGGTCTCTATTGGCTATCAGTATATATTTAAGAACATAACTACTAAGGTTTTAGTCCCAAGCTAAATAGAACATACGCTCTTCTCCTCTACCTCCATCAATAGAGATAGATCCTATTGAACATACATAGAGTATTCTAGCTGTGGAAGTTCTTCTGTTCTAGGGCTCTAATTAATATATCGTTTTTGCTTACGTTACAATGGATCCAGATTAGTCATAGGTTTTCTCTCACTAAATCTTTTCCTGATAATTTGGCATGATAGATTTTAAGATTATATATAGTTTAACAATTTATTATGTATATCCAAAATATATCTATAAATATGCTAACAAAGTGAGATGTGCACGTGCATAGGACAAAAAAGACTCGTGGTTTAAGAAAGATTAAAAGGCGTGCAAAGATATGTATATGTATGCATAAGATGAAGAGAACATCCAAAAGGTAATCATGGCCTTAAAAGGAATAATGAGATGATGATGGTGATATTGGAGATTTATAAGAGAAGTGAAGCTTTTAGCCTCGGGTAGACGAAGAACACGAGAGGAAAACAGAGCAAGAGAAAGAGAAGGAGAATGCGGTTTAGAGAAGAATTAAAGAGAGAAAAATGAGAACTTTTGTATTGATAGTTTTGGGGCTACTTCAATGTTCCACAAATAAGGGGGGTTATGCCTTATTTATAGGCAATATTTGCCTTGTATTACAAGATATCTTAAAGTATAAGGAAAATCCATGTCAAATGCCTATAAAATCTTGTTGTACAAGTACTTATGTTGCAAGTAATTTAGCATAGGACTTCAACTAAAAAATATTCTAAAACATTCTAGAAATCTATGGGTAGCTTGCTCTTGAGGAAAAGAGGGCTCCAATAGCATGTAGTTTGGGCTTGAGCGACACGTAGTTTGCATTTGAGTGGCATGTAGTTTAAGCTTAGTTGAGCGAGCTCCAAACGACGTATAGTCCAAGTCTAAATGACGTGTCGTTTTCTTGAGTCAATATCGTTTCTTCTGTGCTACATGTAGTTTAGATGAGCTAGCTTAAGTCTTGGCAATCTCATGCTTAACTAGCATTAATCCATATCTTAGGATTAATCCCAAAAATTAGGAAAAGCCCAAAGCACAACTTTGCGTCTTCACTTAAAAAATGGGGAAAAAAAATGTTCCAAAAAATTACTATATAAACCTTTGAATTTTAGCTAGATATTGTTTCATATCGATCTATCCTTGTGAACATAGTAGGTTAAATTATTACTCGGTGAAATACAAATTTAAGCTCCATGGACACTAGAAACTGATCAACCGAACAATTATAAATCTAAAATACAGTGACAAAATAAGGTACCTATGATTATTTATACCGGTCGTCTTTGACTACTTAAATAAACAATATAATTTTATGATATTTGGTCAGCTTTTAAGGTTAATGTATTTGTTTATTCGAGTCATTTTAATATTTATAGATGATACTATTGGAATTAGTGAGAGAAGCAAGCAGTTATTTTTATGTAAATATTTTCATATTAATGAAATAATAGTATTATTCAGTTTATAATTTTTGCATAATGTTATTTGAATAAAGGTCCATTTAATTGTATTAATATATATTTATGTGATTATAATGTAGATTCACAGAAGATATAGATACGAGTTATTTACATTTAATTAATAGTAATTCACAACTATATAAATAAGTTTGAATAATTTATTTATACTGTAGTCGACTTTAGAATAGTTTGACTTATATTGGTCAACTTAAGTAAACCAGCGTAATGGGACTTACACTAAACTAATTCATAAATGAAATTCTATTGATAATGTCAATGAGGCTTTATTCTAAATCTTAACTTAGATATAGTTGTATATTCACAAGCATGACTTTATTTGAATTACAAATGAGTGAGATCAATATAGGTCAATATTCTCTGCTATTTGGTAAAACATATTTGTTGAATTATATAGTTACAATTAACATAGAATCTGGTTAAATAACATTTCTTGGTGGAATTTGGTACTTGATCATAAATCTTAGGCCTAAGCATGTCAATATTGATTTAGTTAGAAAGATATTGATTGATAATCATTAGAGAAATCAGTAAGAACTAAGAAATATATGCTTATGTTTTTATGATATTATACAAAGAGGTATTAGCGAAAAATCATTGTGGCATATGACATTATTCTAATATGTAGCATGGACAGTTGGAGTGCAATTTCATAAATTAAATAATTAATAGACCTGTTTATTTATTTAGGAGCCAATTGTACATGTCTTATAAGATCACAGGCTAACTCATGTCAATAGTCACATTATTACTATGTTGGACCAATTATAAGTTAATTGTACAAAATTAAGTGGGACTGCTTGAAGGCCTACACGCCTAGCCCAGTTTCTGGCCTGGGTATGTGGCACAATTAGTAGGAGAGGACCGGCTTCAGTTTTGATAAATTTTGGATAAAACTGGTAAGCTTGGTCACTAAGTTATCAATATTTCTCATATGGTAATTTTCTATATGAAGGATTGATTATGATTCCCATTAATTGATTTGGTTCAATGAACCAAGATATAATTAGATACTAATTATGGTTAATTGAATTTTACCAAATCAAGGAAGAACTGACAAGGTAATATTTGATTGATTGCTGAATATAAAAGGCAAATCAAGATAATCAAATATTACAAATTATAAAATCAGGTAACAGGATATTCATGAAAATAGAATTATCTGAATTTGTCCAATCTTGGCCAATAAAGAAAGAGCCTACATGCCTACAACACAATGATTGTGGCATGTGGGACTCTAAGATTTCATTATGGAGACCTTTTTCCTACTGCCTATAAATAGGAGACTCCAGACACCTATTTCATAAGTAATATAAATTATATCAAAATTTTGTTAGTTTTTCTAGATAAAAAAGATTCACAAAAATAGAAACTACGCTCTTGTGTGATTATACACAATGATAGTCTAGAAGATCTAGTGGGGGTTGGAATCATTCTCTAGGTCATTTCAGATTTGGAAGAGGTATGTCCCTAATCATATATCCAATGTATTATTATGAGATTGAAACACTCCTGCTCCTGGTTGTTTTTCCATTGCATTGAATCTTTGAAAAACTCTTGGTAAAATATTCTATAAAAATTAAAATTTTTAAAAAAATACCACCAACTGCAATTTTTCTTTAAGTCTTTCCCACAGATACATTTGCAATTTCATTTACCAATCTCGATCAATTGCATTAACTAAGAAAGTTGAAACAAAATTCAAACTCAAATACTGTGTAAATTGTAGTTTTCATAAATACTAGACTTTTCATGCAACCGAAAAAAAAAAAAGTGGAAACCAGGATGAATTATATAATTAACCCACTTTAAGATTCTAGTAAGTAAATATGAAGAAGCAAAATCTAGGATTGAGATCTACTGTCCAAAAAACTGTTTTCTTTTTCCCTATATCGTTACCTCTTATATGCTGAAAAATTAGTAAAAATAAAAAATAAAATCTAATTTAACAATTATTTTTTCAATTTTTTTTTAAAGAATATTATTGTTGATTTGTTAATATCTGAGTATGAGAGACAATTTTTAGGACAGCAAATTGAGACAATTGATTTCATTCTACAAAATTTAAAGCACAGAAGAAAAATTCAAATCTCATATATGTTCACCAGAAAGATTGTGAAACTTCATAATTGGAATTAACCAACCCATGCCACTTGCATTTTCAATAATTTCCGGGTGGAGAGAGCCGATTGAGCTAATCTTATGTGGTACTTACATATGCTCTCTCTCGATATATCGCGATTGCCGATTGGTAGACCTTTCTCATAAACATCTGAAAAGTAATTTGAAACGTCGTTGTTCACATGTTCCTACAAATAAAAGAAAATAAAAAATAAAAAGTATGTAGCTTTCCCATTGTTATTCATTTATATATGTGTTTAATTACTAATATATTTTGGAAATTTTCTCACATAATTAGTGACAAAATTAAAATAACTCATAATTTTTTCTTTTTTCATCCCATTGCTCTCCAAATCCTTTCACGTTATTACAATTCTTTTCATCACGCACCAGTAAACATGCAACAAGTTACAACTTCTTTTTATGTACTCTTTTTGACACTATTATTAGATTTTCACGTTTTCTATTTAATTCTTTTTATCTCTGTCCATCTTCTTTTATATCTCTCTGAATTTTGTTTTCTTACAAATTGTTAATTTTGATTTTTTTAATACTTTTTTAATGCACAGTTTATGTTTATAGGCTTTCTAATATTATTGTCCTTTTCTAAATATTCATCTGTTAAGTTCTATACAAAACATTTAGATGACTTGACAACTAAACATATGTTAAAAACAAAACTCTTTCAGCAGAAAATCGAATTGCAAACAAATGTTGTTTGTCTTAATTTTTTAAAGAAAAATCAAATTGAACGATATTTGATCATTGGAAAAAGGCATCGGACATTGGCCCAAGTGTTTCTCTCTTAGCAAGTTGCTTGCTAGTTGACAAAGAGTCACACTCATTGAAGTTTAATGTCAAGCCGCGTGACTGAGGGAGCGTTGAAACTTCAAAGACAAAAATGTACAATATGTTGGAACTTGGAACCCTTTTTTTGCAAATATTCCATCTATGAATATCTAAATATGCATAAAATATTAGGTTCATCAAGAAGCGAATTTTTTTCCTTTTTTCTTTTTGGCTGACGAAATGAACTTTATAGTATGCTTGTGTTGTGCTGTATAATATAATAGAACGTATCTCACGGAAGCAGAAGATAAAGGTCTCACAGAAATTTCAATGTTCGAATTAATTAGATGGTATCACGATTCGTACAGACACACACACCTATGTGTATCTTTGTCTAAATTATTGTTTCAAATATGTGATTTTCAATACAATACAATACAGAAAAAATAATAATAATAATATGAGTTGAATTATTCAACAGGAAAAATTAGTAGTGATCCTTACAACGTAGGAAATCCTAGTCTCATCATGACTCGGTAACATGTGGGTCAAGTAGCTCGAGTATTATATATGAAAAGAAAAATAAATAAAAAAATTAATCAAGCATATCCGTTAAAGCTAGGTGTGCAGTCATGATAACTAGTAAAAAGAAAAACTTCTCCCGGTGACCATGACTTATATTTGTTTTTTCTTGTAGCTTGACTAATTATTTCCTGATTTTTCTTCTCGTGGGTTTCTTGGTACTTCCCCTTTAGGTGCTCTGGCGTGGCCTTGGTTTGTAGCTCTCTTTTTGTCCATTGAAGCAAAAAGAAGTTCGCATATTAAAAAGAAGAAATCTAATAGTAGTGAAAGAACATCTTAGTGTAAGAGGAATTAAAAAATTTTGTTTTTTGTTTGTTTCTCTTTTCATTTCTTTTTTCGCGTACTCCCAATTCTACAAAACAGTTAATAGGTCCCATATATATGACTTGAAAGGACAACAATCAAGAAACAACATCAACCATGAAAATCAACAATAATCTAAAAACGACAACGAATTTTAGATTTCTGATTGCAAACCCAAAGCTAGGCGATGTAAGATTATTTAGTAGCTTTTTTTTTTTTCCCCTTTTTGTGGGAGGTGTCATGGACCCATGGTCGTTATGCTTTCTCACCGTACCACGAACTCTATATCTAAACTACCCATGTAACATTTCTGACTCTCAATAAGAAAATGTTTACAATATTAGCAAAAATTAGACATATAAAAACAAAATAAAAACTGTAATAACTAGCATATGATTATTTTCCGTGGACTTACTCCACCTTAATTTGAATGGTAGGGCCACCGGTTGAGGAGCTTGCACCAGGGGTGAACACAAGTTTCCTCAAGTCCTTGGCCGTAAGAGCCAAGGCTTCAACCTTGCTGTGGACTTTGACATTTATAGTTGAAATGGGAATATTGGAAAGGGAGTTGCAATTTGATGCCCATTCTAGAAGTTGCTCATTTCCATAGAAATCGCCTTTTTGAAGATGTGATGTGCTGCCTACGAAATTTCCTTCACAATTACTAGCCATGTAAGTCCATGCAACGCCATCCGTGATGAAGAACATCAAGTCGAGTGGTTCTCCCTGTTGAATTATATAGGTGTTCTCAGGGTAGACTACTGGCTTCAGATAATCGCAGATAATTCCCACATCATTCTCACTTAAATCTTGAATCGTTGGCATCTGGATGTTTTTAATAACAAAAATTAGTAAGGGTAATACAAGAATACTAACATTAATTGATATCAAGTAATGTTGATTATGATCGGTTGTGATCATTATTTAATAATGGGTACTTGCCAGGAGTAAATTTAATGATACTTAGAAACGTCAAATGAGTTGTGCCGTGCAAGGTACAGTCCAATAGAAAGTCATGTCATGTTCATACTAGTCCACTATTGAACTCCTTGGACTTGGCATGACTGACTGACGGGCACAAACACCCTCAGGAAAAAATTATACCACTATACCATTTATTAGATCACCACTATTTTATTTGCTTTAATTTGCCACCTTTTTTTTCCAAAAAATATGCTTTAATTGTTGGTTGTCCCCACCCAAATCCATTACAGAAAAGTAGTTATTGAAAGTGGTAGTTAATGGAGCATAAAAACCGACGTTATGTTTTACTAATATTTGTTAAAAATTGGGTATTTAGCTATTTAGGCCCACATCTCGTGCCGTGTTTATGATTTCTAACACTTGTACATACAAAAACTAAAAAGAATTATAAAAATACGGATGTCAGATTTATTTTTTAATTTTTATACAGTTTTTATTAGAAACATATCACTTTTAAATTTTTTTTAAAAAAAATACCATTTTTAAAATGATTATTAGTTACTAATTTCTGAAAACCGGTTACCAGTTATATATCAATCTTATTAGTTATAAATAGCTTTAGTTACTAGTTTCTAAAAATTAGTTACCGGTTACTAGTTACCATTTTCCTAAACATTTTAAAAAAAATTAATATTTTTATAATAAAAATTGTACCATATCTACAAAAAGAGAAAAGTCATAAATACCTATTTTCAACACCATATTTCTACACATATCCGTTTTTTTTTTAATTTCATAAATACCCCTTTTTATACCTATTTTTGGAGAAATATAAATCATCACTGTTTTATACATAAAATAGCATACATTTTATGTATTAAATGTATACCGTGATCTACATTTCATGAATAAAAATTACACTAAAAATTGGCACATATTTTAAAATATATACCATAGGTTAAATTTATAATGAAAAATATAAATCGTGGTAAATATTTACATTGTAAATATATATTATTCATAATTTACACATGAAATGTGTATCTAATGGATAAAATTTATATTGTAAATATGGACCACTCATATTTTGCATATGAAATATGAACTATAAAATGGGTATTTTTGAAAGAAAAATTAAAAATGAGTATTTATGAAAATAAGTTTTAAAATGGGTACTAAGTGTAAATTCTCCTTAAAAAACACAGCACATTTCAAATTTTTTTCCTAAGAATACCGTACAAAACCTAATTTTCACTTGTATTTATGCATATAGGTTAGACCTATATTGGTCCAAACCCAATGAGTCCAACGTGCTAGTCCATTTTTTGTTGACAATTTTTTTCGTATCATTTTTTCCCACTGAAAATATAGTGGTACTTCTACAACCAAATAGGGAAAAAAAAAACAATTCTACGTTAAAAGTATAGTAATTAAAAGAATATCAATAATTAAAATCAACAGTAAGTAATATATATATATATACATATATATATATAGGGCACCAATCTAGTAGGCTTTTTTTTTTTTTACCTATGGGTAGGTATTTTTTTGACCAATGAAAATCTAACAAATATATTTTTTTATTGTAAAAGGTAGGAGAGAGAAAAGTCATTAAATATACACGTCTTTTCATGCACTTCATTAGAGCCATTGGATCACCATTAGATGATGATCCAATGGTTCAAAAAAAATACCTACCCATAGGTAAAAAAAAATACCTATTGGATTGGCAACCATATATATATATATATAAGAAAATGTATCTATCATTTTAATTTGTACAATTGCATACATAACTAAATACATATGAATGAAATACTTCGATATACATTTTTTTTAATAAAAGTATGGCTTAACTAATGACCACCACTTACTACAAATTAAAGGAAAATGACACACACACACACTACCAAGGTTTGAACCCTTGATTCCCCAAACATACACATAACCCTCAAACCTTGGACTAACTGAGGTGGCATCAGTTGGCCAAGTACTTTGATATACATAATTTACTATACAACAAATACTCAGAAATTATATAATAAAAACACAAATACATACATGAACGACCATGTAAATATATTCGTATATTGCATTTCGTAATTTAGTAGGTTACGTCGTGGTCATACCTAGTTTAGTACTTGTCACGACTAATACCATTTTGTGTTGTATTGTAACACACACATTTGTTTCCATGTCGTGTTGTGGAGCCCAATGGGCAACCCAGTAGTATTGACATCTCTAATGACATTTACTATTTGAACGATGACCACTCACGTATGGTAACATTTCTATTAGTGTGTAGCAGTGAAAAAAACACCATGATGCCTCTTAGAATTGGTTTATGCATCAGAATAATTAGTTTTATAACAAAACAGAGCAAACAAATATGTTGATATAAACAGAGAGAGGAACTCGGAACTTACTCTCTTTAGCACATGAAGGCAGAGGTGCTTTTTGACAGAAATTCTAAGTTGTAGGGGCAGAATGGAGAGCATTGTCTTCAGATCAACACTGTCGTTGTCTTGTAATTTGGATCGAACGTATGGCATGATTTCCAGTTTCATGTCGTCCGGAATGCCATTTCTTGCCATCCACCTTTCAGCCCTTTGTTCTTTGATCATATTCCCCATCTGAGCTCTGTACTCTATTCCTAATCCATCTGTCAACTTCATCACATTGTACAATGTAGTTAGCATCACATAATACCATGTACCACAGTAACCATAAGCATAATGCATTAAGGATTAAATAACTCAAAACCACTGAATAAAGAATCAAATCAAGTAGCAAGATCACAATTGTATGCTATGTAACGTTTTGGCGGTTTAGCATGTAGGATGAAAATAAAAGTTGCAGATATAGTTAGTGATGTCAGAGAAGGCTAAGGAAGCATTTACTTTCTCTACCCCGTCATCACTGACATTGCCCTTTGTGCGCTCAATTCGATCCATGAGTAAAGATCGCAACTTTTCCAGATCGAAACTTTCTTTATCATGTTCTAGAGCAACACGCACTTCTTCCATCATCAGCGTCCTTTCATTCGCTGGGAAGCCATGCTCTCGTATCCAAAAGTCTATTTCCGGTTCGAACGTTCTCATCCTCTGTTGTATCTCCTCAGATCTTGCCGTCGCCATTTGGAAATACATCTTGTCACAACCAAAACGAAAATCAATTATGATTATAGACAACACCCGAAAGAAATACTGGTTATGAATGGAAAGGAAACTCAATGCCAACCTGCACATTTCCAATAAGATATATAAACAGAAGCAACGCAACGACTGAAATAGTAGCTGCAAAGCAGGTTTCCGCTATATCGGTACTTGTTACGAGGTTTTGACCGAAAGAACTACATACATGGAACAAGCAAGATATGAAATACACGTATAGCACAACGTTATCAACACAATATCCTCGAAGCAAAACCAAAAGAAGACAATACCGAATAATGAATGTAATCTTAAGATATGAAAAAAAGGCTTTGGAGTAGTAACTACCAAACTATATAAGAAGCGGAAAAGAAACAGATTCCAGGAAATAAGTTAGCCTACTATCTCTTATTCTCCTTGTTAGAGTTCATGACCCGAATTTTATTTGCCTTAGCCCGAAAGCTTCGCGGTGCGACATATGTGATATTTTTGTAATTGGAAGAAATTTTGAGATCTGTGGTGGAAGCGGAGGGATTGGGCCGATAAGCCCAATCCCGAAGCCCACCACTGATCTCGTTGGGGGTGCGGGGGCTCCGCCCCCGTGGTATGGACCTGTGTTATTGGGCCGATTTTTCCGTACAGTTTTTGTCCGTACACATATGTATTTTAGGGTTTTAGGGATTCTATATATACTTAGCTTGGCCATGTAAAGCACCACCTTCTGTACCCTATTTTCGACATAGTGAAATTTCCTCCTCTGCCAGTGGTTTTTCCCGATTAGGGTTTTCCACTTAAATCTGTGTGTTCTTATTTTCATTCTTATTGTCGATTATCGTTCGTTAATTCTTAACACTCCTCTGTTTTTCTATCTGTTTCCTATGTTGCCTATTATCTCCTCTATCTTTCTCTGTGTTCTTGTGAGGAAGCTTTTTGCTTCTGTGTTGTTAAGGATTAAATATTGTGCGTGTGTTTTCTTGTACAACTGAAACGATAACAACCAACCGTCGCTTTATTGGTCCCGAGGGACGGAGGAGACTAGGTAGCCGGAAGACGGTTGTTTAGTACTGTTAATAAAGTGTCACCAATATATATTGGACATATCACAAGTCAGCTGAGAATGTTGGTTAAGACAGTTGATGGCCACAACTGCCATAACGGTAATAACTGTTTTTCAGTTCAAGCAGTTAGGTTCTCTGGAAGCTGATTGGTGGAGGATCTCTCGGAAGGCTATACTATGGATGCGCACCCATAAATAGGGTATAGGATAATGAGAGAGGCAGGTGTATTCATTTTGTTAGAGAGAGAGAGGGTGGGTTAGCGAGAGAGTCTTGTAATCTGGGGACTTGTACTGGGTGAAACAGAGAAAACTCTTGAGAGAATAAAAACAGAGGGATCTTTCTCTAAATTCCTTGTATTCTTTAACATTGATTGAGAAAAGAAATATCGCTGCGCTCAAAGTGGATGTAGGCCAACGAAAGCTGGCTGAACCACCATAAATCGTTCGTGTCCACTTTAAGCTTTCTAGGTTTTGTTTCTGAGGTATCAGTTGTGAGTTCTTGGTTCTGTGCGGTGTTATTTGGTTACTACTCTTGAAGATGAAATCATAACGGGTACCAAAAAATAGGAAAAGAAACTAACAGAACCCAAGATTGAAGTGGCCTTAATTGAAATACGTGTGATGTAGGTGTATGTGCTCAAACCTCACATTTCGCAGGCCCCACCAAAAACAGCGCACCAACTTCTTAACAAAACTCGTTTTCTCGAGTATACCGGACTGAATAGCATCGGAGAACATTCCATAATTGAAGGCCGTTGCAGTTGCATTCGGCGAATTAGTGGGGCAAAGGTCAGAGAGAAACCTCAGATCCATCGAAGTATTGCTGCGACAATCGAAACAACCATGGACACATCCAGCTTGTCTTTTACAGGCATGGTGCCAGCAGGCTGTCTCCCGTTGAATGGAAAAGAAATACCATAATGCTCCCAGTACCTTCACTTGGAAAATATACATGAGAAAAAATTGTACTCTCTCTCTTTTTTTTTTTTTTTTTTTTTTTACTTCTGTGATGTAAATTATTAATTCTTAGACTAAATAGTATACTAAAACATTAGAGTAAAAAAATGATAATGGAACTTACATGACTGGCAACGATGTAGAGAAATAAATTGAGAAGACAGTTTAGCCACACGCACACTGTTCTACTGGGTGTCCCTGGCGTTCTTTTAAGTTCTTCACACGATAGGTAGATTCGTAGAATTCTCGGCACATATTGGATTAGAACAAGGAAGTTTATAAACTTACTTGTAGTCAAAGATCTCGAACCCCGCATTTTGGGAAAGTAAATTAATATTAATACCTGATTGAAAAATATAATTGGTCCAAGTTCAATTCAAATAGTAAAGCAGTGGCATAATATCATATAGAACCGTCTTTATTAAGTCTGACACATAATTCAGTTATATTAGTTATAAAGGAACTAACCTCGATTAAATGTTTTTTTTACTCTATTGACTGAACAGAACAATAAATAGAAAGAAAAAATCACTATGAAATAGGCAATAGGCTGTTAAGAGAAGGAAGAAATAGAACATACAGGAAAGTAATTTACTATATAAAGGTTGTTCTTATTACCTGTGGGAGGGGAAGAATAGCTAGAATATCAATTAGGATGTATGACCAGCGAATCCTTGTAGCCAATCCACTTGTTTTTGAGACACCAGAGGCCTCATCCGTACTTGTTCTACGAATTTGAAAAATAATATGCACTATATAGGAGACATCCGTTAAAGATCTCAAAATAAGAGCAATCATCTTCAGTTCCCGGTCCATTCCGAGACATTTCTTGTCCTCATTTAGTACGGGAATGTACAAGAACAATGGATCTGTTGTAACTGCAATCACCGATAACATCGCAACTATCGCACTCCACATCGGAACATATGGTCCCCGGGGGTCAAGAATTTCCTTTATTATCGTACTAGAAGAGTGATTCTCTTCAGTACTACCTAAGTTCCCTTCTGCAGGCATACTGGTCAAGGGAAGATATTAAGCACAAAAAGTTTTTAACTAATGATACCATAAAACACAAAATTGTTCTCCAAATGTTATGAGATTGTTCTTGAAATTTGAAAAAGCAAAGCCATAAATTAAGTCCTCTTCTAATTAGAAGTACTGGGTTTGTTCCAAATTAATCTAGCAAGCAAAGCAAATATGAAGAAGCAAAATCCGGCCTCATTTGGACCTTGAATTTTGACAAGGAAAAAAAAAAATTTTAAGGTAAATTTAATTTTTTGTCTAAACTTACGTACGGTACTTACATATGCTCTCTTGATGACAGCGATTCCGGATTGGTAAGACTTCTACAACACTGTGTGAAGTTCTGAGAAGTAATTCGATATGATCTTTCTTTCTTTTATTCAGAGCAAGATACTTACAGCTTGAAATGGAAAGTAAAATGTGATCATTTTCAGAATGAGTTTTATACAATAGGGGAAGGCAAAGGAGAGACGTTCGAGGAAACTTCCAAACGGATTGTGGGGTTGATTTTTCAACCAACATATGAATGCATTGTTATTCGTATTTCTTCTCTTAAGTAACATAATGAACGAAATGATTTTTAGAAATATGAAGTTTTTCAAGTGTCGAACTCATACAATTAATTGCTATACTAGTGTAATCATCAGTTTATTATACTTGTATTATCGAAATTAAATATAATACTAGGAAGTTTCCATGCGCCAATATTCCGTACGGGCCCATGCTTTGCGTTATACCAGTTGTATATATTATTTAAGGGCACGTCTACAGTAAGGACGTCCCTACGTAAGGCCCTGTCTATACACCGTTTAATGAGAATCTGTGTATAAATAGATTTTCCATAGATTCTCATCAAACGGTGTATAAACAGAGACCTTAGGTAAGGGCGCCCTTACTATAGCCGCTTCCATTATTTAATGTCTTTCTAGTAGAAATTTATGCCGCTTGGTACGTTTTTAGAGTAAAATGGTTTCACTCCTAAAACTGATTTGAAATTTTGTTTTATTTTCTATTTTTTTTCTTTTCCTATTTTCTTTAGGCTATATTTGGAACTTGACTTTAATAGGGAAAAAACTTGTGAGAGAAAGGTTGAAGGAAAAAGAGAGAAAAAATATTTTCCTAAAATTCTATAAAATTTAATTTTTGTAACTTTTTTTAATAATCTTTTCACTATAATTTAAATTCTCTAAATTTACTGAAAACGTTCTTTATTGAATCTCCGTAAAAATAAAAATAAAAAAATTCCTCAATTTTTTATAAAATTCAACCAAAAGAAAATAAAATTTCTAAGAATTTATATTTTTTATCCCTAAAATCCAAAATCCAGCCTTAGAAAAAAAAAAAAAGGAAGGATAAACGGGCATTTTTGTACGTTTTCGAAATTTGAATATGTAATTTATTATATATCAATAGATGAGGGAAAAAAACAGTAATAATTAAATAATTATGATTTTTTAAATTTATGTCTAGTAAAAGTACCCTAGCTTAACTTTTTTAAGTAAAGTTACATCATTTTATGACCACAAATTAAGAGAGGAAAAAATTCAAATGCGTAAATATACTCCTAGAATAGAAAACCAGTTAAAATAGGGAAAAGACCATGATAAAACAAAACTGGTCAGCCTCATAGTCATTCTTATAAGTCTAGACGACGGGACAGGTGAGCTGGAGCCTGGAGCCCACTCTCCTTTTCATTTGTTACATAACATAATACAACACCATCCATCGGTCCAAGCCATTGTGACAAAACTCACTTAAATGTGAATACGCGTAAGGAAGCGTTACTTTCAAAGTCAAACCGGAGCAACATATTACAAACCCTGTAGCGATGTAACAAAGAAACTCTTTCATGTATGGATATGTAAAATTTAAAGATGTCAGATGGGTCGTACTTGTGAAAGGTAAAACCTATTTGTGTTTCATATTAATATCTAAGAAACTACGTATTCAAATTTCGAATTATTCAAAAAAAAGTATTTTAATTTTAGTATGTTTTAAAATGTTAAAATATGTGTCCCTAAAAAATGTTAAAATATGTGAATTATTTTTTAAAAGTATGAATATTTTTTTTTTTCAAAAGGAAAAAAGTATGAATATTTTAGATATATATAGAATTTCTAGTTGTAATTTCAAACTTACAACCTACGAAATCAAGTCTCACTCGTCAACATGTGGGGCTATAAGGCCTAGTAAAATCAAGTCTCACTCGTCAACATGTGGGGCTATAAGGCCTAGTAGCTTGAGTATTAAAGAAGGAAAGAAAAAAAAAAAGGTCAATTGACTATTGCTATGCAGTCATAACCATAAAAGAAATTATAGTTTCCTTTTTGTACTTTATATTTTGACTATTTATTTGTTGTTTATTTATTTTGTTTATTTTATACTTTGTATCTGGCTATTATCATCATTGACCATAAGATTTAAAGTTGGACACAAATTTACATTCTCTTTAGGTTCAACATTTATTTTGACCATTAAGTTTACCCAAATATATTTTTGAACTTTAAATATATCATATTTAAAAAGTAATTCAAGATTTAAAGCGTACTTAAAATTAATAACTAAATGAATATATATTTAAAAGAATCTAGATTTTTGCATTTTAAAATATTAAATTATAAAAGGACAGTTGAGTTAGAGGTTATGTATTAGTAAAAAAAACGACAGTAAAAATGAAAAACTACCAATTAATCCATGCGCTTGCACCTCTCAAGTTTCGTCTCAGAGCGGTCCAGCTACCCATATGACCATCTTTTTGCCTTCTCTGTAGGCAACTCTTCCAGGCCTCTCATATGACATTTATGATTTACCGTAAATTGCTTCCAAAAGAAGCTCATCCTCTTATTTTTTGAATATAGGAACCTTCCACCAGTAGTTGGACCGTACATGCATGCTTTAAGTCCACGGTTTTGAGGATTAAAGCCTCCACTATGGTGTGGGATTGGAAACTTGTGGTCAGGGTGGGCTCAAGCTATCAACTTAGGCCTATGTCTAAGGCCCAATTTTAAGCCGAGGCCCCAAATTCCTTTTAACACTATTTTTTTAAAAAAAACCATAGAAAGAAAAAACAAATTAGAAAAATATCAAGAAACCTGTATTTTTGAAAGTTGGAACAATAATATCCTATTTTTCGGTCATTTTCTTATTTGAAAAGTCAAACAAAATCTTGATCCTCAAATTTCAATAAAAATTAAATACTTTAATTATGTATTATCTCCTTTAAAAAATAATGCATTATCTTTCTATATCTCCATAGTTATTTATTTTCAAATTACATCTTCATAATTAATCCATCTTTTTTTCTTGAGAGAATAATTAATCCATCTTTTAAAGTAATATGCCACCTAAAATTTTTGAAAAGAATGGATAGCTCTTTGTTTTAACGTTTTTTTTAACCATTAATGTTTCTCATTTTTAGAATTTTTAAACCATTTTTTTGTTTACTTATATATAGATATCTCTTAATTTTTGATTTTACAGTACACTTTTCCAAAATAAATCCAGTTTATTTTCTTCTTTCAAGCTCTATCTCTTCACATTCTTAATTACTTATTTGCTTAGTAATAAGTTGATTCTTGTTTTTTTTTTTTTTTTTTGAAATCTCATTTCTTATTAATTTATTGATTAATATTATTGTTTGAATTTTACAGTAGCTATTTCAGTATTCTATTATTAGTATCTTGTCTTGAGTTATTTTGTTTTTATAATCTATACCTAAGAAATTAGAGGAAATATGTCTACTAAAAATATGTGAGAAACTTAAGAAAAAGAGAAATATAGAGAATTTAATTCTAAAATTTGTTTCAAATTGTTATATAAAAACCTCTATTAAATGATTCACTTAAGACTCTGAAAATGCTTGAGCCGGCCCTGCTTATGGTGAAGATATATAGGGAGGTCGGAATATGAAGCTGATTGGAGTTTGACACTCCACAAGTTCGTCTCCGTAGTAATCGCGCACCTCTCGTTTTCGCAACGTAGTTTACGGATTCATATCTGAAGACTAATACGACACTATATGCGTGATGAAAAGTATGTAGTAGATCAGCTCTCCCTTTCGAATTATGTACGTAGCTTGTAAAATCCCTATTTTTTAAGGCTAAAATGGTCATTTGACCATAATATTTTTGAAAAAAAATCAGATTATATATATATATNGAGGATTCCGGTGACGAAAGGTCGCAAAATCAGTGGCATTCGAACTTTCTCATCACGGGCTTTCTCCTGGTATATATTTTACGATGCTATTTTACCCAGATTAAAAGTTGTCATTTTAGGGTGTTTTGAATTTTAAATTTTAGTTTTTGATCCGACCATTAGATTTCAGTTTTGTTGTCATTTTTGGATTGTACTCAAAAAATAGAGAAGTTTGATATATATATATTGACTATATTTGATGATCGGCACAAAAATCAATATATAATGGCTAAGATTTTATCTAGTTCTGTGTGTCACCGATCTGGTGTTGGCCCAAACCCGAATTGGTCGAGTTATATGTCTAACTTAGCTATTTTGGACATTAGGAATTCAACGAAAAAGTTTGTTTGTTGATTCGAAGCTTCATTGAGAAGTTAGTTTTTATCAAATAAACGATCGAGGGCGTGGAATTGGTTTCCGACCCTTCGAGTGATCGTCTAATCGGCACCTTGAGGATCCAATAACGTGGCATCGCTATTCTAGTGAGGTAGGTATTCAGTTACCTCTTTTTTTACGTCGTTTTGAATAAAACTTATTTTCTGCAACATATGAGCACAAATGTGATTTTAGAACTTTTAAATATCGGTGATGGAATTGAATGGTATGATTTATGTATACTGGATTGCTCTGGAATTTTTCTGAGTGTAGGTTATTTTTAGATATGTTAAAATAGGGGCCGTTATACCGCCCATTTTTCTGTAAATTATAATTAACCATTTTATTTAAAATCAGAGCATTACTCGAACTTAAACTACTGCATGACTATTTTTACATATTAGTTCAGAGTACACGTGTCATAGGATCACACATGAATACTAGGTTAGCATCATGGGGTTTTTACAGCGTGATGCTGTGGCCCCACCAACGGTGCAAAGTCTGCTAACCCATGTGGGATATTTCTTCTGATTACCTTTCCATTTGGTAGGCGTAGGCAATGCGGTTGCGCCTCCAGGTTTAATAGACAACACACGGGTGTCCCCTCCAATTATAGGCTAGGTGTCAGGAAGGCTGTATGGCATACGTAGTGCCAACACCCTAGTTTCTATTGATGAGAGGTTGTGAACTCATGAATATGGGTGAATTTGTGTCATGTGTTTGTGGACTGATTGGTTTTGAGATATTATGCTATCTGTACACCTATATATGTATGTATGTGCATATGGACTATCGGTTTTGGATATTTTTATGAATATATGCACATGTGATTTTGCAAAAGTATTTTGGATTAAACTAACCATGCAGGGGCTTTCCATCACTAAAAAGGTTTTTAAATGAGGTAATAGCTTTCCTACTGAGCTCTCGAGCTCACTTTTTTTATTTTCCCCCCCTTCTGGTGGTTCATTGGAGTTAGTTGCCTTATTGGCTAGGCACGTCGCTTGGCTTACGCTCAGGGTCCTATCCCTCTTCGGTTGGTCCTTATACCCCTTCTTATTTTTCTTCATGTCTAACTGTTTAGCCAAGTTTCTTGTTCATGCTAAGTGATTGTATGAGGATATTGTTACTATTTTTTTGAGGATTTGGCGGATAGATGGGATACTATAGTTTCCAAGGAGTATACTTTCAAAGTTTTAAGTACTTGGGATTTTGATAAACTCTATAAATTGATTTTCGGACTTTTCGACTCAAGAATTGCGAACTTCACTTTAATCAACGTTGAAGTTTTTATTAAACCAAGTTTTCGGTACAGATTAACTATATTTTGTTGAATTCAAATGGGCATATCTTTCTTAATAAATTGAACTAAATTTGGGCTTCCTTTTATATAGAATTTCTAATGATTCAAAGATTAAAATGAAAAATCCAAGTATTTGGTTTCTTCCGAATTTTATAAAATTCTTTAGTTATACTAATTTACACTTAAAATTACCAAAAGTCACGGTCTTTGACTTTGGGTCGTGACATAGCTGTTCTTCGCATAGGTCACTGGCTTCAGATGTTTTATATTAATTCTACTTGTATTTTTTCCTTTTAATCTCTCTCGGTTTGCATTAATTTCTTGGCGTTTTAAGTACATGGATGAGAAAGAGTAGAAGATCAAGCATTGTAAGATTTCTTCTATTTGTTCCTCTATAATTTATTTGTTATTCTGCTGGATAAGAGTAACCATTTGGATACTTGAGTTTTGAGGGACATCAACAAATAAAATGACAATTATTCAGAAAACGACATATCTAAATACAATACGACCACAAGTCCACAAAGCAACTGTAAATGACATGACCTACCCTATATAAAACGACGCATTTTGTAAATGACAAAATTTTCAAAACTACAATAAAGAACAAGAAACACACTATAGAAGACGACAAAAGTCTATTCAAAAGCAAAATCAAACTCAAAAGCGATCCAAACGAAAAACGACATCAATATACAGAAAAATACTAACCAGAAAATGACTCAAAAAATACTAATAAAAACAGAAGGTAGTTAACATTAGAAAATCAAACTTAGGACGACAGATCCAGAGCAACAAAAAAAAACCTTAGGACGACAGATTAAAAAAAACGACAATAACTTGAAAACGACATAAAATATGGAAAAGGTCGTCATCCACGATACCAACAATGAAACGAAACAAGCATAAAAATTCCATCCAAAATTTGATGAAATCGCACTGATTAGAGAATAAGAAATCAGTTGAAGGTATTATGATTTTTTTTTTTTTTAAAAAAAAAAAAAAAAGAAAGAGAGAGAGAGAGAACATGGAGCTGGCGTCAACTTGAAGCTTGAATATTTATAGAAAAGATGGGCAGTACTGAGAATATTAACTACAAAATTAAAAAGGGAGAAAAGAGTAGTTACATAGACCAACATTTCAATTAATATTCCATGCTGTTACAGCTTTCAATCTTCCCTTAACAGCGGTCCACTTAGCCGAATGATCTTTTCTTTGTCTCCTAAGTAGGCAGCGTAGCCAGGCCTCTCCTATGGCGTTCGCCGCAAATCGCTTCAAAAGCGCCAACTCGTATCCGGTAGAGATTGGGATTTTCCACCAGTACTTGGACAGTACATGCTTTAAGTCCACTGCCCTCAGGGCTAAGCCTTCCACTTTGGTGTGAGACTGGACATTTGCGGTGGAGATCGGGAGCTCCGAATACGAGCCCGATTTGAGTTGCCACTCCACGAGTTTGTCTCCGTAGTAATCGCCTTTCGCTTTCGCAACACAGCTTGCCTGGGGATGATCGTCCCCAAAGATCAATACGACGCCGTGCGTAACGAAAAGCATGAAGCCGATGGGCTCTCCCTTTCGAACGACGTAGCTGTTCTCCGCGTAGGTCACTGGCTTCAGATGTTTGATGATCTCTTCCCGCACTTCGTCATCGACATGTTGAAGCAATGGCACCTATATATTAATAAATGTAATATGTACAAAATGGTTTATTATAATGATATAATTAAGAGGAAGTGGACGCAACATTGCCTTCTATATTTATGTATCTTCTTAAGTATAATACATGTAAAACAAGTGTTTGCTATTTGGTGAAAACATTAATTATGGGAAAGCTAATTAGGAATAATAATATTACTTGCCTTGTTTAGTGTGGCTAAGCAGAGGTGGTGCTTGATAAATGTCTGGAGCTCAACTGGGAGAACGGAGAGCAGATTGACCATATCAACGTGGTCATCGTGGTTTTGGAATCTGTGTTCCACATATTTCTTGATCATGGGCATGATATGCCTTGGAATGCTGTTTCTTAACATCCATAGTTGTGCAGTATGGTCTGTATTATTCCACTGCTGTCTTTTAGCCTTTGATATTATAGTTTCCAACTTCAGATGTATCTGCACATTAATCCACAATAAAAATTCGCTTAGTAACAACAGTTGGTGAAGGTAAGTATATAAGACGCGACTGATATGCTAGCATCTTTATAAACTCTACTTCTAGGAGCCACACTAATTCTAATAAGTGGTGATGTAGCTTGTAACATTGTCCAATTTATAGTAAGGTCATACTCATCAAAATTATTCCTAGAATATAACAAAAGAAAATGGAATTTCTTTTTTAAAAAAAAATTATAAGCATGTAAATATATAGATATATAAACAATAAGTCATCAAGTGTGGACTTTGAGAATAAGTGTATATATAGCGCTCACTATTCTTAGGTGGCCCATGTCAAGCTCGCCAATTTGTTGGTTTGATTGATCATGGGGAAGATAAGAATGAAGTTTCTTCTGAAGTTGTGTGAAGTTAAGTTGTTTGTCGTTTTCCAAGGTGTCAAGCATGTATGTCATGATAACAGTCTTTACTTCCTCAGGCTCTCGAAGCTTATGACTAGACGCCCAGAGGTCTATGTCAGGCTCTTTTGCTTTCATTATCCTTTTTATTTCCACTTTTCTAGTGTATCTTTTGTTCTCCGACCTCTGAGTTGCTAGCTGCATGTATAACTGCATGTTCAAATAGTCCAAAGATGAATATGTTAATTTTGTCCAAATATTAAAATAAATCTTTATTATTATATATTATTAATATTAATTGAAAAAGACTGATCAGCAGTATTACTAATAATATTTAAACCTGAAGATTTCCGATTAAATACAAAAATAGAAGCAAGCCAAGCAAAGAAATGAGAGCTGCAAAGCAGGTTTCCCACGCTCTGGATGTTTCGAGGTTTGAACCAAAAGAACTGCAAAAAATAATTAAAGAAATACATAAAAAAATTAAGTAAAAATTAAAAAATCTCAATCAAGCATGAGATATTATAATTGATATAAAAACCTAAGATGAATTAGATCTTTATTTTAACCCTAAATTAAACATAACTCAAATCTTACCTTAGTTACTGGCTTTCAGAATGTCGCGAATTTAGTATCTGAATGGTATATTTTTGTCTAAATTCGGTCCCTTAAATGTCTCATTGTACTCTCTTAAATTATGGTTTTTTTATTATCTGAATAACATATCTTTGTCTAAATTTTGGTCCCTTAACAATTTAAATGTCTCATTCTACTTTCTTAAATTATCGTTTTTTTCTTCTTCTTTTTTGTTTCCCTTCGAATTGGCCCTGATCAATTCATCACATGATATAATGAATATAGAAAGCATGCTTTGGTTCAAACTTGGGACATTAATAAATATGCACTTAGAGACCAAATGGGATATGCTTTATCTTGATGCTACAAATATAGGATTAACCCTATTAAAATATCATGAAAGATCAATAACATGTAATAGTACTTATGTTAAGACATATATTTGATAAACTCAGATTTCCCGTTAGAGAGGTACGAATATTGTGATAAACTTTTCGTACAAACCTCAGATTTCGCAGGCCCCACCAAAAAGACTGTAGAAACTTTTTTGGAAAATCTGTTGACCCAAGAATGCCAGACTGAATGGCTCCGAGAAATATTCCAAAGTCGAAGACCGCTGCGTTTGGTGGGTTTGTAGGGCAAAAACCATTCATTGATGTCAAATTCCTCAAAGAATTGCCAACATGAATGCAGCTCATGTCAATTGAAGTGGTAGGAAGGCATCCAATATGATTTTTACAGGCATTGTGCCAGCACTCCATCTCTTGTTGAACGGAAAAGAAGTACCAAAAGGCTCCGATTATCTACGTGGATAAACAAAAATAAATAAGGCAAATAAATAAAGAAAGAAAGAGGACTAATCGTAATCTCCCTTTGGAATGAAGTAAAACTAATCTTAGTGGAGAGACATTAATAACTTAACTCAAAACTTACCCCAAAAATTTATACCACATTTCAACTACGAAATTTTATATGATATGGTCCACTTAGAAATAAAATTGTAATTAATTATTAAAAAAAAGAAATAAAATTATAATTGAAAGCTATATTATTAGCGTAATTTTTTTTTCAAATTCTTAGTATGCCTATCATTACTCATCTTATAGTGATCTCAAATTGAGTTGATTGGTAACCACACTATTTTTAAAACTAACTCTAACAATATTCAAATCCTCCACCCATATCAAAAAGAAAAAGAGATTATATATATATATATGATTATTATTCAGTTTTTTTTTACCTATTTATAAGGTTTTTTTTAACTGTTTGAATCATTATCTTACAGTTACAATGATTTGAGTAGTTGAAAATAATAATAATAATAATAAATACATATTATTTAATGTTCTTTTTCTCTCTATTTTTATCATGAAAATGCATGCATGATGAATTTTAATTGAGTAAAATAATATTTATAGATTAAAAAAAAACTATTAAGTGATGCCAATATATATTTACTTGTCTTATATATTTGTGATCTTAGAAGTCTCAACTTTTTATGCTAACTAATGAGCATTATTCTAATCCTATTGATACGCAAAAATTGATATATTACAGCCTTGTGTTCTATAAGTAGTATCTGCACTCGTGAAACACGTGCATGTCAAAACATAGCAACACCTAAGCGACTGAAAAATTAAATTGCCAATGACGTGTCTACTAGGGTAGTGAAATTAATAAATGTGCTTCAATTATTTGTACATTATTTGATTTCTATTGGTGTTGACGTAAATATTCTGAGAAATGGTAGGTGCTCAACATTCTATATGGTGACAATTTATTATTAGATGATTTTAATTAATAAATTAAATTTTATTTGAGCCTGCTTAAAAAATAATTATAATTATCTAGTAATTGACACCACCATTATATGGTGTTAGACAACATATGATATTTTATAGCATTATTTAAATATTTTATGTCTGCAAGTGACACGTGTCATAAAAATAAATAAAGGGCTATGTTTTTCCACAAATAAATAATTAATAAGGTGTGGACAGAATGACTAAAGTCAATATTAATGATCAAACGTACATGGCTGGCCATAATGTAGAGAAACATATTGAAAGCCCCTCTAACCCATAAAGTTGTTGTGAAAGCTTCAGGAATCTTTTTGAGTTCTTCACAGGAAAGGTAGATTTGAACAACCCTCGGTGCATATTGCAAGAGAAGAACAACGTATAACATGAGTTTCCCAGTGCCTGGTCCGATCATTTTGGAGAAAAAAACTAAAATTACCACCTATATATAGAAAAAATTAAGGTCATGAGTATATGATAAAATTAAAAAAATAACTAGAATATTTGAATTTAGATGACTTTGATATAACAAACATTACTTGTTAAATAAATTAAGATGTAACAATATTTCTAACCAATTTCATAAGTACCTGTGGGACTGGAAGAACAGCTAGAACATCAATCAGGATGTACGACCACCTAATCGTCCTAGCTCTTGCCAAAGCATATTTGACAAACCCTTTTCCTTTCAGATCCACAGAGGCCTTAGGAATGAACCCAATAAGAAGTTGAAAAATTATATGAAGTACGTAAAGGACATCGGTGATAGACCTCAAAGAAAGAGCTAGAATCTTCAAGTTTTTGTCCATTCTGAGGCACTTCTTGTCCTCATTTAGAGTGGGAATGTACAAAAACAATGGATCCGTTAGGACGGCAATCACCCATGAGATTAGAAATATCTTATTTAACATCGGAAGGTAAGGGACCCTTATAATTGGGTCCATAATTTCAGTCATTCTTGTAATGAGCAATATTGTCTTTGAGTCCTTGGATATTGACTTTTCTTCATCATGAGCTCCCTTAGAAAGTTGCCTTTGATCATGATCAGTAGTAGTAGTACTCTTTCCATTCCAATCCCACTTGCTGAAGATATAAAGTAGCAAATATAAATATATGGAAATATAGATATATACTGATGTTAATTAAGAATATATAAGATAAGAAACTAACCCTCCGTCTACTTGAATTGCCTCCAATTCCGGGGATGTACCGTCATTTAAAGGCGCTACTTCACCTCGATGCATAACTTAAAAAGTTTAAGTAGATGCTATGATATTTGATACTAGAGATCTCCAATTAAGATAAGAAATTAAGCATATATATATATATATAATGAAAATATTAAGAAGGTTTAATTAATTACATTTTGTGATTGAGCAGTGAGTAAATAGAGAATTAAAGAAGACTGTATTGGCTAATAGTCTATAATTTCAATCAAGTATTTAAGAGGAATTAGTGTAGAAGGGATGAATTTTCTGATATATGCGACGAACCAAAGTTCCCAACTTAATTTGATTTTGAGGACTTGGGCCTAAGTATGAGCTAGCTTATGTTCTATATAAAGCACAAGTGAGTAGTACTAATAAGAGATAAGTCAACGTACCAAGTCTTTTTGTAATATATATAACCAATAAAATATATTCAATTACTCATTTCAACAAAAAATATATATATATTTAAATACTAATAATCTAAGCCAACGACAAAGACCGAACAGGATAATTTTACGAGCTGATGTGGTTGACAAAGAACTTCCGTGGCATCTATCATAAAAGGCCACATGGCCCGTATTAAAAAGTCGTTCTGTTGAATAGCACAGCTCCAGCGACAAGTCTGTTGTAGAATGGTAGCTGAAAAGTAGGAATAATATTTATTGAATTCACTCAACCTGGTAAAAGTAGAAGCAAGAATTTAAAAATACCAAGTTCAAAGATAGCGATATTTCTCAAACTTATAATTTATTCATTAATTAATTAGTAGCTAGTAATTTTTTTTTTTTTTTAAAAAAAGTGGGGCTTAACTAATGACTACCACTTACTACAAATTAAAGGAAACTGGCACACACACACATTACCAAGGTTTGAACCCCTGACCCCCCCAAACAAACACACACAACCCTCAAACCTTGGACCAACTGAGCTAACCCCAGTTAGCAATTAGTAGCTAATAATTAAATAAACATGTTACATGAAAATTAGCATCGATTTGCCTATATAACCTTAAATTTCCTTTTAAAATTAACAAGTCAATTAAACTCCAATTGCATGCATTAAAAAAAAAAAAAGAAAAAAACGGTCAAACTCCCAGTTTCTCTAGTTTTTAAAATTTGTTAACTTTTGCATGATGTTCTCATGGCTCCAAAAATAAAGGCAGGAGTGCCTCGCAGTCAAAGTTCAATCTAAATTAAATCAAAATATATATTGAAGAAATCATATGATTCATCAGAAAGATGTTGTGTGAAAGGAATCAATAAATTTTATTACGTATACCTACTTACCTATATAACCTAATCATATACAGCACACATTCATACTCATTAGTCTGAGCGTCAAATTAATAAGAAGATTTCTTTACCTTTGTAATAAGTGGGCCTACACCCCACTTTTTTAAAAAAATAATAATTAATTTAAATGTATTAACCTGAAATTTATATTGTCAGATGGATGAAAACGAATGGTAATGAAACTTGGTGGTTCCTCATAAGAAGACCATATTTCTGTCCTGTGAAGTACTCTTTCTCTTTTAACAAGAAAAATGTTGAATACTATATCCTAAACTATTTGACCACAAACACGCTCCATTATATACAAAGAGAAATGCTAAATACACTCTCTTTCTCACTCTCTTTTATATTCTCCAGTCTCACTGTCTGACATGTAGATTCCACTATCCAGTTTAATATTTTAATAATGCAAAAAATCATAGTGGAATCTGCGTGTCAAGCAATAAGATTAAGAGAGTGTAAAAAAGAGTATAAAAGAGAGTGTTGCTAGCATTCCTCTATATACAAATATCTGTTGATTTTGTGCCTGCTAATTTGGTTCTTATAAAGTTCTGACATTTGGTATTAATATGCAGACATTGTTTTCTCTATTTTAGGTTGCAGCCTAAATTGGGAACGAATCAGATAGGGACAAGTCAGCTAAACTATTTTATTGGCTCTTTTTGGTTGTTATTACTTGTGTATAAATAGGTGCAGGTCATGTACTTATTTGGTAAAAAGAGAGATAAGAATGTCAAAGAAGAAAAACAGCTGTAATCTACTCTGTACTAGAAACTTTTCTCTAGTTGGGTGAAGGAATTTGTATTGTGAGGCTTGAGAGTTCTACGGGAAAGGCTTGGGCTTAAGCTTGTATGTAGGATTAGTTCTCTAGGTGAAGTGAGAAATTGAGTGTATGATCGCTCTTACAATATTAGTGAATTCGACTAGGGGTTGAAACCTCTATCTTGAATGTACGGTTTCACATTGAAATCGAAACCAAGTAAGAGATGTATTACCAACAGTCGCATTTGATGTGCCTATTGAATCTCACCCCACTATTTTTATAGGGCTATTGGATCCCACCATAGGTCTGGCTCAATAAAGACATTATGCTCAACTAAGTAAATGTCTTGTCTTCATTCCAAATTGTTCTACTACTAACTAGCTAAGAAAATACTACCACTTCACTAATTTCAAAAAGAGAAAATATAAAATTTGGGCTATAATGCAAAAATTCAGAAACAAATGGGAAAAATGGCAAAAACAAAACTATAGAAGTCCTTAAGAATAAAAGTCTTTACCAATAGGGAAACTAATTTTGGGATAATTAAGACCAATTACAGAAGGCAAGCGATGTGGACAAAGTATAAAACTATTACAAAAGCTAACAAGCCAAAATTTTAACAGTTTTTTGAATTCGTTCTTGATCAGTCTGGTCCCAACATTATTATATGTTGGATTAAAGAATACATACACTTAGGTATTTGTCTTCTCCTAAATTTACTTCCTTGGTCGTCCTTAGCACACGTATGCAAATTAGTTGCATTCAATTACTTTCTATTTATTTTATGTTTTCAATATTTTATTTTATTTTNTTAGCTAGACAAAAGCAAGTGAAATTAATTTTAAAAAAATTAACATATAACGGGCATTTAATAAAATAGGATATGAAACCCATCACAATGAGCGTAAGTAAATCCCTTTCATTGAAGAAAACTTTCTCTATGATATCTATATATGGAGTGCTAGAGCGGGCTCAGACTGATATATAATTCGATGAAACGACCTCAAAAATATAAGAACGGGAAATATTTTGAACAAGAACATCAAAGTATTCCGAATTAATTTCAGTCCGTTGCTCTTTTTTCCCCAAAATTATGGTGCCCTCATTAGAGAAGCTTCACTGACCTTTTGAGTGGGAACTTTTCCCAGGTGAAGCCTTCGCAAGCTTGATTAGTTTTAAAGGTTAAAATATTACTATTTTCAATCAATAAAATTTAAAAAAAAATAGAAAATTTACCCCTTTGAAAAAAAATAAATAAATAAATTATATTTTAAGGAAAAAAAAGTTTATACCGTTAACCAAAGGTCCAAGGGAGCAGAGACACTCAAAGTCTAGGACTGAAAGGCCGGTGGGGTCGCCCGTCGGAACTCGGATGGGCTCCACATTCGACACCCAAAAAACGACAACTATATACAAAACTACGTCAACTCAATAAAACGACACCGAAAATAAAAAAAAATAAAAAAAAAAAGAAAAACTCTGACGCGAAGAAACGACATCCACCTCAAAACCACATCAGCAAGCTGAAAACAACACCAAATAATAGAACAGAATAACAAGAAAACGATGTCAACCGCAGAAAACAACAAAAATATAAAAGACGACACCAGCTGGATAAAACGCAAACAATATCAAAAAACGACATCGATATGTATATAGTAAATTAGAGAAGCATAATCTATATCAAAGAGCTATATCGTTGATGATTTTCACCAAAAAAAAAAACAAAAGATATATCGTTTACGTATAGATAAAGTACAATTGAAAACGAGAGTTTAGTCAGATCAGACACTTACGTGGGTTAACGAGAAACGACAGTACAAAAATTGAAACGACAGTCAATGAATCCATGCGGTTGCACCTCTCAACCTTCGTCTAACAGCAGTCCACCGACCCAACTGATCATCCTTTTGCCTTCTCTGCAGGGAACGCTTCCAGGCCTCTCCTATGGCATCGGCCGCAAATCGCTTCCGAAGCTGCTCCTCGTACTTCGTAGAGATTGGAAACTTCCACCAGTACTTGGACAGCACGTGCTTCAAGTCCACGGCATTGAGGATTAAGGCTTCCACTTTGGTGTGGGACTGGACATTTGTGGTGGAGACAGGGAGGTCCGAATACGAAGCCGACTTGAGTTGCCACCCCACGAGTTCGTCTCCGTAGTAATCGCCTTTGGTCTTCGCGACGCAGTTTGTGGACTCGTCTCCGAACACCAATACGACGCCGTGCGTGACGAAAAGCACGTAGCCAATCGGCTCTCCCTTTCGGATGATGTAGCTGTTCTCTGCATAGGTCACTGGCCTCAGATGTTTGATCATCTCTTCCAACACTTCGTCGTCGTTATGTTCAAGCGCTGGAACCTGGCTTATTTAATTAAATACAGGGATACTTGATATTACATTCGCAGAACTTTCGTAATTAACAAGTGAGTTAAATGCAAAATAATAATAATAATAATAATATGAACTTTCTGCTGTTTAAACCTGTGTTTTTACTACGTCTACAAAATTATACCTTCAAGCTTCAGATTTCAAATTTTCAGAAATTTATAAACTCAATATGCATGCATATTTTGAATGATTTATGAGATTGAAAGTCAAATTGTCCCTCATATCTTTGTTACCGAACGGCAAAATAAATGAAAAATTCATTAAACCAAAAGATAATTTGAAAGAAACTTAAATAAAATCATATTAAACTAAATTCTTTTGTTCAATTTATTTCTCATTAAACACACTTTCAGATATTATTACGTTCTCCTCACATATATTTTTTTGTCAAAAATTTAACAGGAAGTTATTGTAATTTACATTCAAATCAGAAATTTGATAGCTTAATTACCATGATTAGAACTTTTAGAACCAAATTTGATAGTTTGGGACCACTTGTGCCATTATCCTTTTGGAGTATGGACAAATATTGATTGGATAAGCGAACCAACACAGAATATGTAAAAGACAAAATTAGGCACTACATATGATATATGTGCAAGGATTTAAACTCAAAAAACTCTTGCTAATTAAATATTAAATAAAATTTTGTCAACTATTCCAAGAACTTCAGATATTAGAAAAGGTGGTCCCTATTATGTTATACACTCTTACAATTGTGTGTTAGAGTGTTAGTTATTTGGTTTTAAAAAAAATATTTCGTAGGAAAGCTGAAGAGGAATGTTAACTTGCCTTCTTCAGGGTAAGGAAGCAGAGGTGGTGCTTGATAGACCTCTGAAGTTCGATGGGAAGAACAGAAAGCAGAATGACGAGATCGATGTCGCCTTTGTGGTTTTGTAATCTGTACTGCACATATTTCTTGATCATAGGGATGATGTGTCTCGGGATCCCGTTTTTCAACATCCATAGTTGTGCTGTTTGTTCTGTATTTTCCCAGTGATGTCTTTTAGCCTTTGATACTATAGCTTCCAACTTCAAATGTATCTGTGTGTTCATTTAATACAATATCATTTAATGTGATCAGCCAAAACGTTTGTAGTATACGACACGATAATCAAACTCATGTATAGAAAACTTGCATTTCACTAATAAAAGAACGATTACTATCACGTCGATGATCGCGGATTTCTTGATATTATATGGCACAAATTAAAGCATGTTACAACAAATCTGTGTTCTCACAATTAATAATGTGTCTAGTTTATCCCAAGTATTCAAATTAATTGGGTAAAAGTTTCAATTTGTATTAGTGAGAATGGTAACTTGTATAATAAGTTAAGCCATGATCCAAACTAAGTAGGGAGGAATCTAATTAGGAGTGCTCAAATATAATATGTATGTATATATATATATATATATAAACAAATTAAGAAAACTCATGAATTTTGGGATTTAGTAGCTCACAATTCGTAGGTGACCCATGTCAAGCTCGCCCATTTCTTGGTTTGATTCATCTCGGAGAAGATAAGGAAGAAGTTTCTTTTGAAGTTGTTTGAAGTTGAGTTGTCTGTCTTTTTCCAAGGTGTCAAGCATGTATGTCATGATCACACTCTTAACTTTCTCAGGCTCACGAAGTTTATGGGTGGAAGCCCAGAGCTGTATGTCCGGTTCTTTCGCTTTCATTAACCTTTTTATCTCCACTTTCTTATTGTACCTTTTGTCCTCTCTTCTCTGTGTAGCTAGCTGCATATATAACTGTTTACAACAAATTATAAGCCATGATCAGTCGACAGTCATGCATAGTCAATGTTTTACAACATTATAGGAGTTGTAACATTTTGGTCACCGAACCATTTTATTTTGCAACACAGTTCACCATGTGAAAATGAATAAATTAGTCACCAACTGATACCAAAGCGCTACAACTCTTATAATTCAAAGGGACAAGTATGCAATGTTTGAGGCACATTGGTGAAAGTAATCCTACTATCCTAGTACATTGTATATGAGATCCCTTGAAGGAAATGATAAGTATTAATTGAGAACTACTAGTAGTAATGAGGAATATTTAAACCTGTAGATTTCCAATGAGATATAGAAATAGGAGCAAGCCAAGCATAGAAAGGAGAGCTGCAAAGCAGGTTTCCCATGGATTGGAACTTGTTTGGAGGTTTGAACCAAAAGAACTGCAAAATTTGGATCGAAGCAGGAATTAGTCGGATACCATATATTATACCGAAAAAGCAAATGGCGGTACTATGTATTAGCTCATAAACTTAGTAAGAAATTACCTCTGTATACTGCTCGTCAAAAAAGAAAAGTTTGCGTAGACGATAATTATATGTACATAGTTAAACGATCAACAATTGATCAAATGTCGTGTAAAATCAATCATATATTTTGTTGAATTCAGATTTTTGGTAACAGGGAATTATAATCAAGCAAGATTTTTCTTACATACTAGATAATACATGAACGAACATTTTAATTATAAAGGTTCTATGAGTCCAAACATTACAGTATTCTTCCCCCCACCCCCTCAAATAAAAAAAATAAAAATAAAAATCCTAACCTGAGATTCCGTAGACCCCACCAGAAACCCTGTAGCACTTTGTTTGGAACATCTGTTGACCCAACAATACCAGACTGAAGGGCTGCAAGATACATTCCAAAGTCGAAGATGGATGTGTCCGGTGAATTTATTGGGCAAAATTCATCCAAAGCTGTCACATTCCTCCGAGTGTAACTATCAATATTATTACAGCTCTCAACTAGATTGGTAGGAAAGCATGCAAAATGATCTTTACAGGCAATGTGCCAGCACTCCATCTCTCTTTGAACTGAAAAGAAGTACCAAAAGGATCCCAGTATCTAGATATAAAACATAATTAAGAGATATAAGCTAATAAGCTAGCTAGGTCTTACTGAGCATCTAAAAAAAAAATAACTAAATAAGGTAGAGAACTAGTATAGCTAAAATTAACTTACATAACTGGCATTAATGTAGAGAAACAAATTGAAGGTCCCTCTAACCCATAGAGGTGTAGTGAACGCGTCGCGAGTCTTCTTTAGTTGCTCATATGATAGATAGATTTGAAGAGACCTCGGTATGTATTGGAATATAAGTAGCATTTCTAATAAGAATTTCCTAGTACTCACAGATCCGAAACCCGGCCCGATCATTCCGGGAAAGAAAACTAATATTACTAGCTGGACAAAAATGTTGCAACTGTTAATTGGCAATCGAGGCAAAGCAGTATGTTTTGAGATAAAACATTGAAAAAAAAAATTACAAAATTGAAAAAATAATGTGTAATAATTCCCTCGATCCTCTGTCTGGCTAATTTGTCCTTATTTTACAGTACTACTTAAAAATCAAAATATTTTGTAACTGCTCAAATTTCAAGATGTGTCAAACACTAATTGGATGGATAGAGAAAAACACAGATAGACAAATTAGACAAATAATCTGCTTCTTTAATGATTATTTATTAGGTCACATATACTCACCAGAGGTGGATGCTAGCTAGAGTCACTTCATCTTTAAATCTAGTTATACTGATTAGTTTTGTTAAACAAAAAGGATAACAAGTTCACCCATTTTGAAATTACCTGTGGGACTGGAAGAACGGCTAGGAGATCAATTAGGATGTATGACCAATTAGTCTTCCTAGCCCTTGACAGAGCATATTTGAGGAACCCTTTTCCTTTCAAATCCAAATAGCCTTTAGGCATGAACCCAATAAGAAGTTGAAAAGTAATATGGAGTATGTAAAAGAAATCCGTGATGGATCTGAAAACAAGAGCTACATTCTTCAAATTCGTGTCCATTTTGAGGCACTTCTGATCCTCCTTTAGGGTGGGAATGTACAGAAACAATGGATCTGTTAAGACTGCAATCACCCATGAGGCTAGAAATATAGTATTCAACATTGAGAGGTATGGCCCATGTTGATCAAGAATTTCCCTCATCATTAATTTCATTGATTTCCTCGGCTTCTTCCACAAGTGCTCTTGATCAAACGCTCTCTTCGAAAATTGCTTAAGATCATGGTTCAAATTCCCATCCAATGATTTGCTGGAAAAGAATTAAAAAAAAAAAAAAAAAAAGGTAATGAAATACTTATTTTTGTAATTAAATTTGATGAATTGGGTAAAAGGGTATAGGTAGATTTTAATTATCTTATTCATCAATATTATGTAAGAACATAGAGGATATAATTACCAAACTTACCTTACCAATTCTAGTTGAATTGCCTCTAGTTCGGGAGTTGCGCCACCGGTTGTAAAAGGCGCTACTCCACGGTGGTGCATAACTTAAAATTTTTACAAGTACTACACCACATATGATGCTCTATTATTATGCCTTAATTTTGGAATAGTTACCGTAGCAAAGTAACCAAATGATTTGAATAAAGAAGGTTTAATTTCATCAAGCAAAGCAAATATAAAGCGAGAAAAAAAAATTGTATTGGTTAGAATTTGTGTCACTTCTGTTAAGAGAGCTTACCGTTCAAATAGGTAAATCGTCTCATATATGCCGCAAAACAGAGTCCAAACTTGATTTTGAAGACTTCGACAAAAGCATATATACCACTAGTGAGATATAATTGTCTTAAATTTATAACCAATATATTTTCTTAAAAATCTTAATGGAAGCAATTATTGAACGAAATCACTCACCCAGATGAAATTAGAAGGAATGATTAATTATAAGAAGATCAGAGATAGCTAGTGATCGCTTTCAAGCATATATCGTTTAGTGACCTGCTAATAATTGAATAAACCTCGTGGAACATGACAATGAGATCCATTTTGACTATTATATATAGCCTTTAAAAAAGTTCCATTTAAAGTTAATAATTCAATTGAAAATCCCAGTTAATTTCTCATATTTTAAAAACTTCTAATCATGCTGTTCGCGTGGCTCCGCAAAAGAAAGCCCCTCGTTAAATGATTATTGTAAATTAAATAGAAGGGATAATATTAAAAAGTCACCTTCAGTATTTTATCAAAAACAAATCCACGTCTTTTTATTTATGTCAAATTAAAACTTTAATTTACATTTTCTTATCAGGTAAGACCAGGCCACATATTTGATCAAAATTAGATTTATTAAAAATATTTATTAAAAAAAAAAAAGAAGAAGGAAGACAAAAGTTCAATACATCTTTCATGAGTTTAAAGAGTATGATTGTTTTTATCAACAAACTAAAGTTTCAATTTTAACCAAATGAGTGAATATAGTCTTATTTGATAGAAAAACGTAAATTGAAGATTTAATTTAATATAAATAATGAAAAGGTATGAGTTTTTTTTTTATAACACAATAAATATGGTGGGTTTTTCTTATTATTATCTCTTAAATAGAATAATCTAGAATAATATTTTTTTCCTACTAAAACTCATAACAATGTTATCTAAAAAAGCTATTTTGATAATGTATTGTAGATTTTACTATTGTTTATCATATACAGTTTACGTTTAAATTAGGAGCTCTACAGCTCATATGGCAAAACTTCTCTCATGAGAAGCAAAAAAAGTGGAGTTCGATCCCCATCCTCGCCCCTCTCCCTTACTAACCTAACAGATATACTCTCCTAAAAAAAAAAAAAAAAGAGCTCTACTTTGAATTGGTCAAAAGATTATTCAAGCAACATATTTTATATATTGGTGTAATTTATTGGATATAATAAACTAAAACAAATCTTGATGAAACATTTTGTAGCTATGTATCCTGAGAAAAGGACACTAAAATAAAGTCTTACAAGAAAAGTTATTTGATTCGCTCGCAGTCTGGTCATTACACTAACATATCTGATATAAAGAATATAATGTACCGAATATCTGATAAATTAATATCCTTATTCACCAAATAGTTATATCCTTGACATTCCAACGGTACAATACTATTTGATCTTATTTCTTCTTCCCTCTCGCGCTTTATTTTTTTTTTAATCATGAACACTTTGTTATAATATATATATTTGGTGCATTTTCCTTTACTTCTTTAATCACCATCAGAGTTCCTCAGATCAAATGGACAATTAATTAATGAAGATGTGTGGTATTTTCTAATAGAAATACCAAATAACTAATTTTCTTCCTTTTTTTCACTTAATTGGTCTTCCAATCCGAGGAAATGTTATTAATGTCAGTACACGGAAAATAAAAAAAAAAACTTAAAAATTTATAGAAGAAGTTGAAATTAAGATGAATCTTTATCAACAGAAGCTCAAATGACTTACCACTAAAGTATATTTAAGTTAGAAATTTGATAATTGTGTGCAGTAGTCTCTGTTTGAACAAATGTATCACAAACGTCTCATGATCAAAATTTATAAATAATAATAATAATAATAATAATAATAATAATTCAGGAGAGCAGAATGTGGATCATGTGATGTTTGAAGGTTCAAGAATTAAATTGAGATAAAATATAATATTGCGACCAAATTTAGGATATTTTAAAAATAATAGACCATAACAGGATTTAATTTATTACTCAGGAAAAAAAGGATTAATTGTTTTTAAGTATAATTTATTAACATTTTTAGAACATATTGTCGTTTATGTTTTCTTAGTTCTGTCATTTGTAATTATTGTCGTTTTCATTACTATTGGCTTCTTTGGGATACATTGTCCTTTTGATGGTTTCGTTTTGTATGATGATGTCAATTTGTATTAATATGATGTCGTTTCCGTAGTTTTAATGGTATTGTCGGTTTGTTGTTGGCATGTTTGTCGTTTTCGAATTCACTGTAGTTTCTATTATATCGTCATTTTTTATTTATTCTTTCTTGTCATTTTGTCAACACTTGCGTTTGTGATTATTGTAGTTTTGAAAGAAACTTTGTTGGTAGAAGACACTGTCGTTTATTGAGTAATTGTTGTCTTTTATCGCCGGTCGTCATTTCTCATTTGTAATTATTGTCGTTTAGGCTGTATTCCCACTTTCAAGTTCTTGCAGTTTGTTAATTATTGTCGTTTATTGTTGTTTGAATTACTTATTGTTGTTTATTATTATTATTTATTTATTTTGGAAAAAGTTACTTTCTCTTCAACGTATTGTCGTTTTTCATTCTCTCAACTGTTGCATTTTTCTATTATTGTCCTTTTTCTTAAGCTACTGTCATTTCCGTACATAGGATCCTTCCTAGCTTATATTACATTGTCGTTTTTGAACTTTATTGTCGTTAATTTATTTTCCAGTTACTGTCTATTTCAATTTATTGTCGTTTCTTTTTTTTCCTTCAGCATTGTCGTTTTATGGTACATTGTCGTTTATAAGATGTTATCGTTCTAATTTGTCGTCTAACGGTCTTTCTCTGCTTGATTTTTCATACATATAACGATGTTCAAAAGAACAGGGGATTATTGATTTTATATGAAGTAGCAGCTCTTGATTAATTCCCTCAAGCTCGCTTCACTATTATTTATTTTTAAAGGAAAAAAAAAAAAAAAACCAAAAAATAGAAAGAAGAAGACATCAAATCATAAAAACACATCCCAACTAAGTAGCCACCTACAAAAAAGACAATCCTAAATTAGTAAGCACGTAACTATAGCTTATATACATAATATATTGTACAACTATTTGCGTAAGCGCTGATACTTGGAACTTTGATACTTGGCACCGTCCTTGGCCAACTGCGCCGCCGAAGAGTTGGTCGGCTTCTTCTTCTTGTTACCATCCCGGAGCGTCCTAAAGGCGGAAAGCGCCGAACTCTCCCACCGCTGCCCATTGGCGTGAGAATCGGCCGAGTTGAACGGGAGATTCCGCCTGAAGAGTCACCACTTCTTATGGACAGCATTCATCAAGTCGTTGGCCACGAGAGCAAAGGCTTCAACCTTGGTGTGGGACTTGACGTTAATGGTAGAAATGGGGAAGTCACTAATGGTGATGTGTGTCAGTGACCACTCCAATAGCTCTTCTCCAAAGTAGTCACATTTCTTAAGACGCCTCGTGCTACTGCTTCTTCTATTATTAGTACTACTACTGCTCATGATCATGGAGTTAGGAGTATTAATACTACTTTGGGCACCATTATTACTAATATTATTATTATTATCATTATGGACATTATTGTTTGTGTAGGCCCAAGCAGTGCCCTGTGTGATGATGAGCATCCGATCAAGAGGGTCCCCCTCTCGAATCATGTAGCTACTCTCGGGGTAGATTACTGGCTTAAGGTGGTCGCAGATCACTTCCAATAGTTGATCATCATCATTCATATGTCGACACATTGGAATCTGACAAATTAAGCACAAGAACATTAGAAGAATATATTTAATTAACTAATTAGCTATATATGGTTATATATAATGACAATAAAATCATGAAAAGTACGTAGGGTAATTATGATTAATTGTCTATATTACTTTTTTTAGCATAGGCAAACACAGAAGACGCTTTATGGACTTCCTTTCTTCGGAGGGAAGTATAGAAAGCAGATTCTCAACATCAACGTCTTTGTTTTGCTCTAACCTGTTTTTGACTTTTTGCATAATTAAGGTCTTTTTCTCCTTTGGAAGACCGTTTATTTCAAGCCACAATTCTATGTCTCGTTCTTTTAATTTCATCTTCTCTCCTATCTCTTCTGATCTTGTAGTTGCCAACTGCATATATGTCTGTGCATTCCACAAATTATATGAATTTTGTTTTCATACAATCAAGCTCTTAATAATTTATATATATATATGGAAGATAGTACAATAGGAATTTTTTTAATTCTCATGTTGGTACTTAATTTGTATTGAAATTCATTCTAACGTAATTAATTATAATAATAAAATTGAAGTTTAAAGGTCAGAATTGATCTCAATAGAGAACTAAAAAAAATCCATATTATACTCTGTTCCTACATGTATATGAGAAAGATTCATATTACACCAACCTGCAAGTTAGATACAAGAAGAGTAGCGACCCTATGATAGAAATAGCAATTGCAAGGCAGTTCTCCCATATATAGTTACTTGTTTCGAGGTTTTGACCTAGCGAACTGCAAGAAATGATTTATAATGGTTTTTAAATTATGCTATGAATTAACTAGTGAAACAGGTAAAGAAAATCAAAGGACTTTGAGTAGGGTTGAAACTTGTAGTGTCAAATTTATGTGTTAAGGCTACAATTAAAGCACAAAAGATATTCTTCAATGTAATATTATCTCTTGTATTAAATTTGACATATGAGTACATCTCCAATAAAATGCTAGGTCATTGTGCTAATGCTATAATGTACCAAATTTGGCATTTATTTAAAGTTTGACATTTATTTACAAAATTGTCATTTTATAATTTTAAAATAATAAGAATCACACTTTTTTTATTATTTGGTAAAAAGATTAGACAAACTACTTAAGTAACATTATTTGGTACCAAATTTAGCATTTTACTATTTTTGTGCCAAATATAGTATTGACAATAACATGCATTTGCATTGGAGATTGTCTTATATATATATATATATATATATATATACTTGGCTCAAATTTGGCAGCAGAAATAGTATAGGTCAAAATTGAACTTTGATTTTCTTGTGAGATCATATTTAGAATCTTAAAATACTTAAATTAGAACTTTTAGCTCATCAATTTCTTTTGAATAATAAATACATTTTCGAATGTTAATCGATATATTTTTCAATGCACCAAATATTTAAATCAACTTACTAGTTGTAAAAAAATCATTAAAAAAAATAGCATTTATGATAGAATTATGCGCATAGGATAAAAATTAAAATAATGTGTCAAATTTAGCATTTTGCTAGTTTTGGTGTCAAATAGAGTATTAAACACATTCATTGAAGAGAGTCCAACCTCAGATTTCGTAGTCCCCACCAAAAACAATTGAAGAACTTCTCAGGAAAATCATTTGATCCCAGCACACCAGACTGAAGGGCTCCAAGAAATATCCCAAAATCAAACATCGTCGCGTTCGGAAATCATTTGATCCCAGCACACCAGACTGAAGGGCTCCAAGAAATATCCCAAAATCAAACATCGTCGCGTTCGGCGGATTTATGGGACAGTAAAGATTCAGATGTGTTATGTTTCTTGATTCACTAATTTTATCACAAATATGAGAACCAGATTGATCGCATAATTCCTCCATATTATCTCCGCAGGCTCGTTGCCAGCATGATGTTTCTCTGAGAAAAGAGTAAAAGTACCAAAAGCTTCCGAACACCTAATTCAAAAGAAACTTACAATTAATACTATTTTGTTATATAAAAAAAAAAAAAAAAATTAATGGGAGGACGTTAACTAGTGAGAGACTTGTCTATCGTTTTAGATTAGTTTTTTTTTGGTAATATCGTTTTAGATTAGTTAGTTGATGGTAAGTATAGCTCATGTGACGTTTCACCATAACATCTACGCAAATCAACGTTATTTTAGAATTGTTGATTGACGTAGGCCTGGAGTGAGTTTCATCATAAATCTGTGCCAATCAACAAGCATGAATCAACAAAGGTGTCTATCTTTTGCAAATATCTTATAAAACAATAGGCTTGCTAGCCAAATGGCCGAATTTAGGTCTATGTTCAAGAAATGATCAATTTTAAAAATAAAAATAAAAAAGGGAAATATATCAGTTTTATAAAATATATATCAACTTTATTTCCAGTAGATCGGTTTTTTTTTTTTTTTTTTTACTTATACATAAGTATCATTTTGGCTAATGAAAATTTCTTATGCACATTTTTTTATATTAAAAAATAGGAGAGAGAAATAGTATTAATGATGCACTTCTTTTCATACATCTCATTATAGTCATTGGATTATCATGATGATGCTCCAATGGCTAAAAAAAAATACCTACACATAGGTAAAAAAAAAAGAAAATACATACTGGATTGACAACTATATATATATATCTTCTATATTGATATACAGCTCAATTATCTAGGAATCTAAGATTTTTGGGAGCATGTGTATGGGAGGGGAGTGGTTCAATTTAATATATATATATACATATGTATAAAACAAGAACTTAAATATTGATATACGGATACATAAAAATGGATACTGTGTATATATTACTAATATGTAAACACAAAATTGACATACTGATTAATGAAAATGGCAATTTAGTGGGAAAAAAATTGAAAAAAAAAAAAAACAAACAAACAAACGGGCCACTTATTAAATAAGTGAAAAAAAGGCTATTTATTTATTTTATTTTTTTTAAAAAAAAAGTCATTTCTTATAATTACTCTATAACGTACACTATTGTCAGAAAAAAATCAAAACAAAACTCAATCTAACTCACGATAAGCAAAGTGAGAACAATATTTGATTGAACTTACATGACTAGCAAGGATGTAGAGGAAAAAGTTCAATCCACCCTTAACCCAAACAATTCTAGTCACTTTATCTCGAGTCCATGTAAGTTCCATACACGATAGGTAGATACGAATAATCCTCGGTATATATTGAGAGAGAAGAATAGCGTTTAGCCACTTTTTGCTAGAGGATCCCGAGGCCTCTAATCCTTGATGCAAGACCAAAATTATTACCTACACAAAATTGCATCTAATTTATAAGTAGTACTATTAAGTCTCCATTAACGATTTTCATTCTAGAAAATAATAGTAATAATGCTTTTTTATTTCTTAATATAACATATACCTGTGGAACTGGGAGAATGGCTAGAATATCAACGAAGATGAGAGACCAATAAGAGAACCTCTGTGCTACTCGAAAGACTTTGGCTGCGTTGCATATAATATCGATGATATAAACTGTATCCATTAATGATCTTAAAATAACAGCTGATAGTTTCAACTTCTTGTCCATCTTAATGCACTTCTTGTCCTCGTCTATCATGGGAATGTAGAAGAACAAAGGGTCCAGTGTGATAGCAATAACACACACCAATAGAAATATCTTGTTCCACATTGGTAGAAATCTCTTTTTCTTGAGAATTTCCATCAAATTGGTCGACCATTTCTTCTTTCGATCCAATCTGTTATTGGGCCTCAAAGTTTGGGTATACGTGTTGTCTGGTACGATACTCCATTCTGGCATGCTGGGCCCAAAAACTAACATCAGTCAGCAAAAATTAAGCCCAACTTTTTTTTTTTTTTCAGGAAAAAAAAAATGCTAGAGAACAAGCCATAGAATTTGAATTGCATAATGAAAATCATACTGTGACAATAAAACTATATGTGTGTGCATATATACATATTATATATATATAGCAGAGTCAAAAGAAACTAACACAAATTTTGCTCTCCTTTTTTTCCTGTTACTTGATAACACTTACTACTCAATTCTAAAAGTGAAACCACAGGTTAGGACCGTTTCAAAATATTGTTTAAGAAAACTCTATTTGTGTGTGTATGTGTATATTTAAAAGAAAAAGAGTATTATTACCAAACAAGACCTAAACAATTACGAATGTGATGATGATATAGCATAACAAAATATTTGTTAGTATACATGTGAAGTAATTAAAACCTGTTAACTGCTGTGTTCTTGTTTAGCAGGCTAGCTTTACGGAGGGATTGGAGTAATTAGCAAGAAAAGGACTTGGAATTTCTAATTATGGAGATGTAGTATACATAAGTTCCTTTCTGAATCAAAAACTGATCAGCTTCGACTTTAACTTATAGATCATTTACAGAAATATTTCGCAGTGGCAAGTTGTTAATTTCTAAACCGGGTCAACTCTTTGCTCTTTTTTTTTTCCTCATTTGTAATTTAGTACTACGTTGGGAATAGATAATTAAATCTCAACTCTTCTTTTTTAATTTTAATTATAATATGAAATAAATTAATAAAGTCTTCTTTCCTAATATATTTTCTTTCTTTGCAAACCAGTTTGTTTTACTTCAATATGTTCTTATAATATGCCAATCAATCTGCAAATTGCAATAGCCTTGAAGTGACTCTTACACTTTTAGTATTATAAAAATTGATAGTGGCCATTAAAAATAAATAAATAAATAAATAACTCACAGCAAGATAAATTAAGCTCAAGCTTGAAAGATTCATGTAAATTGCTATTTGAATGCTACCTCATTTATGCAAGCGAAATTCACATGCTCCCAATCAAATTATTAGATTTTTCTTAATGAAGACTTTTAACAGTTTTCTGCGTCAATCACAAATAAAGATGTTAAATGGTAGTACGGCACGCCCTGTGAAAGGTATGCCCGCTTTTGGCACAGTCTAATAAAACATAGTGTCATATTTGTGTTGGCCCAAGCTCAAGTATTTTAGGCTCAGCACAGCCCATAGACATACGCACATCCCGTGTTCGTACTCATACTCGTGCTCATACTCGTGCTTGTGTTAAACATATTTCGTGTTGGGCATAATAAGCTCAAATTAGAATGAATTGCCAATTAATACATATTTTTACAAAAAAAAAACAAAATTATTAATATCAATTAAGTGTAAGACTTAACACGAATTTTCATTTAGCCGTTATTCCTTTCTTATAATAATTATTGGGGGATTTTAGTGCAAAAGGAGTGTTTTCGCTCTTATTGTAGGAGCAAATTACTGACATCAAATGTAAATGTGGTGGTAAGAGTAATTATATTTATTCTACAAACACCTGCACTTAATTATCATCTACTTCCCATTGTTTAAAAAAAAATGTCTCTTTTCCTTTCCCCTATTACGCTTCTTCCTCTTCTTTTTTTCAATTTTCTTTAAATTTGAAGATACCTTTTAAGTTTTAGAAATTCCAGGGTACAATTCAATTTTAAATCCTCACAATTGACATTAAACTCATCACTACACATAATATTCTCTTTTGTGTGTATCCCAGCAAACTTGAATTTGAGTGCTGCACTGCTTCAGTTTCCAATTATCGTTCTCCAAGATCTCCTTTTCTTCACGAGATTGGGCCTTTTCTTCCGTTTAGAAATTTTTGGTTATCTTTCTCCAAGATGGAGACTTTTCTTCATAAGTAAATCATATTGTCATTTTCTAAGATTTGATATTTTGAATGTTTTTTTCCTCTTTTTTTTTTTAATTCTTGAATTTCTCGTGGTTTAGAACACATTTGAGTTTATCTTTATTATCGATAAAATTTTATGTGTTTGAGTACAAACATTAATAATAACAATGTTTGTGTGGATTTTGGTTCGTGAACCGACATGTGCCACACTCCCTCGAGTAGTTCTTTTTTGAAGGAAGCCAAAACCCAGATTTGATTTAGGTGTGCTCTATACAATATTGAAAAATGTTATAAGGACTTTTTACCAACTAACGGGACTAGTACTGGTGTGGTACCTGCCAAATCTCCTTCACAAAAGAGTATTCAATAAAGTACTAAAATGAATAATGAATAGTAAAAGAACTGTAGAAGGAGAAAAGGCTAAGAGACAAATAGGGTTTTAGGGATTTGTGGTAGTTTACCCCTGTCAGGTTAATATAGGACTATTTATAGTGGCTTTGTGGTCCTCAAAATACTAGAGTCAATGTTCACGTGTCCCTAAAAAAATGGGAGGGAATCCCGCTTTCTCATTTGTACAGACAATAGCATATGATTGGGTCAGGTGTCGGCCTCTCCGCAGCTTGCGACGTCCTCTATTTTGTTACTTGATTGAAACTGTGCTGTTACTTGTTAGTCGGCTGATTTCTCCCATTATTTGTTGTTGATCTTCTATTATGGGTGTTCTGCTAGTCGGCACAAATCATAAATACCAACCAGGTGTTGGACTTCACATTCGTAAATTTAGCTTCGCTGGTATTTCAACTAGGTGTTTTGTCTCTCAAGAGTTGATTGGCTCATCCTTATGGGTTGTCAGGCAAAGTTAGTACATAGTCTTCCAATCTTGTGGACCTGGTCAGCTCATAATAGATTTGGTATCGTTTCAGGCACATTTGTCATGAGATGCCGTTTTTTACCCTAGTCAAGTGCAATGTGTCATTTTCTGATTGGTTTCCGAAAATTACTCTTGATAAGTAAAACTCATTCAGTTTATTGGTAAAATATTGCGATATTTTTCATAAGATTTCCTCTTAGCTTTGTTTGAATGGAAACAAAGAATAAATTCAGGCCTTCTTCTTGATTAAATTTCATATTTCAGAAGTTTACACATTAAAGATTGATGCCATATTTTAAGAAGCTCACTTTGACAATTTTTAGTCAGTTTTATAGACAAGTCTTTCATAAGGTGAAAAAGATGAGATATTTCCCTCTCTTAAAAACAAGACTAAGTGGAGTAAAGTTCATGATAATACTTAGTTTTTAACCAATAAAATTTGTCGGAATCAATTCCCTTGTGTATAAGGGATTTTGCCCCTCCTATACTAGAATTCCCTAATAATTATTAGTATATTTTATCATCATGTTATTAGTTCTAAAAATCATTTAATATTTCAAGTAAAAATAAGATATTTGTTTAAGTATCTAGCATCGTGCTTTAGAGTTGTGCTGTGCTCGTTCCTAAAATCATGTCATGCTATGCCTCCCTTAATGCCTAAAAACATGAGCTCAACACAGTCCAACACCTTATATTGTGCTTGATATAGTCTAAAGTCATCCTATGCCGTGTCATACTTGGCACAAATTTTTTCGTATGATCTATCCCATTTGATAATCATAAACTTTACTAGTTGCAAATTCTAAAATAGTAAAATCCAATGGATATTGACTCTTTTTTTAGGATAATGCCATAGATATCTTAAAGTGTCCAATACTATATAATGTATTAGTCTATTATTAGGAATTAAAGTAACACTTCAGATCTAATCTATTAATTATAAATCTACATAATAAATTGACACCTTATGCATTGCAAATAACATTAATCTTTTTTATTTTACCATAACTTTTTACTAGGTTTTGATACTATAATTTATTGACCAGGCAAATTGCAATTTTGCTATCAAATTTGCCTAGAGGAATTAAATAGCCGCACCTCTTTCATAGACCCTTTTTTTTGTCTTTTTTTTATTGAATTTTTATTGAAAGACATCCTTTTAATAATAAATTTACTCATATCACAATCTAACTACTTTATTTTAAAAATTGAACTAATGTATATGTACGTAGCATATTTAATAATCGTGGTTGTCACTCGTCCATCGTCAGAGGAAATGCAAAAAATAATCAGAGCCACGCGGCATTTATATTCAAAATGACAAATTGTCAAATTGCACACAAGCGCCAATTACTTGGCTTTTTTCACAAAGAAAGATTGACTTTCAAGCTTAAGTCTTTACCACTAATGAATCAAACTTTAATCGATTGAAAGATTCAACATTCTTGGCCGTTTATAACATTTTTATTTTTATTTTTATAATTGAAGTAATATACTACTAAGTGCACTCCAATTTTCATACCAAAATGGTGTAACTTTTACATCAAACGATAAATTTATCTACAATCCATTGCACTATCTCTAATACCAAAAAAGAATATGCTCTATATATTCTTTTTTATATACTTTTTATGTAACTTTTTTCTAATTCCCTGCTATTTATTTATTTCACTAATTATGCCCACATACATGTAATGCTTTTGGCCAATATTTCAACGATATTAGAGGCTCCGGATTCGATCTACCAGAATACTAAGCCTCGTTTGGTTCACCCATTCGAATAGGTGTATTTAAATAAAAATTATGAAATGAGTTATAATTAAAATAGAAGACATTTGAAGTAAAATAAAATTAGAATGAGAGACTAGTGTGTCCTCATGCAACCAAATTATTTAACCTTTCTATCTCTATTTAGCAAGACCTAGGAAAACTTAGTAATTACCTAGTACAATGACAAGTAAGGGTAATCCCATGAGTAATTGATATGACTAATTTACTATTAGTCCTAAAGTGATAAGAATTAAGAATAAAAACAAACAACAAAGAAAATAGATTATGGTCTTATTCTCCACGACTAAACAGTCATGTTAATCAATTACCAGATCTTAATAGTTATTCAACATAGCTACCAACCATAGATAGTCTACAAATACGTAACTATCCCTATCTTTCCTTACATAGTATACTAGATACCTAGCTTCTTTCTATTAACTAACATAAGCAAACGCTCTAGAATTAATTACCAAAGGCATTAAGTTGAGAAAGATCTTAGGTTGATCTAGATTATAATCTCACAAATGGAAAATCTATAACCTAGGTTATGTTCCTCACTATAAATAATTCATCAAAAAATCAAATCAACTATAGATTCGCCACCTTTGGATTCAAATAAAGCAAATGCTTGTTCAAATCCTAGTATTAGAACTCTATCATGATAATATAGTAGTACTCCTAAATAAATCAAGATAAAGTAATTAAACATAGAAAAATATAATCAACTTTAATTAAACAACTAATTAAATAAAATCTAGAAAAATCAATTAACAATCATTTCTAGGGCTTTGAAATCACTATCAACCTAATCTAAGGTCTCTCCTAGTATGTATATAAGAATGAAGACCAAAAATATCATGCTAGATATAAGAATGAAGTTTGGACGCCAGGACGTCAAGTTTTTGGTTCTCGGCCCTGAAATATTTTTCTCTTTTCTACAGCTGGCGCTGTGGCGCTAGACCCTTTTAGCACGGTTTGTTTTAGCTCTAGTCTAACTCCGTCATTTTCACTCGTTCTCGGCTCATTTCAGCTTCTTTTTACAGTTTTACCTCAAAAATATCTATAAACACAAAAGTAACATAATTAGTCTTAGAATGATAAATAAACTCACAAAATAGCGTGGAAAATAACTATCATATAAGTGCAGAATTAACACATATCAGAGACATTAAAATAGACTATTCAAAAACAAATGGGGAGCTCCATTTCCATTCCAAGAAGAAAAGAACTATTCCAGTGGTTGATATGATTGATGTGACATTTGAATGGAAAAACTAAATTGTTGAAACAAACACCCATGAAATAGACCATTTAAATGGAAAAATTAGAATTTTTGAAACAAATACTCATTCCAATGATTATAGAATTGGAATGAGTGGAAATGGGTGAACCAAACAGAAAATAAATTGTTGGCCCAATTTATTTAATGTTATTGCATTACATGTATTTTGCATTATATTTTGTGTTTGAGTTTAATTTGAATATTATTTTATTTTATTTAATGTCTGCATAACTGTTTGAGGCTTTTACATTGTAATATTCACATTTCATATTATTTACATATTAATTTTATTCCATAAAATTAATCTTTAAAATTAATCATAAAATAATAATAAAAATATGGGACACAAAAGGAAGATTTTTATTTTTTGGTAGCAAAAAGTAATTAATTTTTTTTCAAAACTATGCAGTTGGGGTCAAAAATAGGAAACTATATTTTAATTTGTGGTTTTTTTTGTTTAAAAATAATAAGAAAAGGTAGCAAATGGCATTAATGAATAGTAACTCACCAATAATGGCGTGAAACTGTGAAAAAATGGCATTAACGCCAATTTGGTGCTCGTATTTGGCGTTAGGTTTCCAACACCATTCCTCCTTTTTCACTCCAAATTGGCGTGGGTTGGATTTGCTCTAATGAATGAAGTTGAATCGCTTAAAAGATTCAACATTCTTACCCGCTCCTAACATTTCTATGTTTTAATTTCTAAAAGAGAAAATTAAAGATTTTTTTCCAAGAAATCTTAGAATATTTCCAAGAGGAATAATAACATTAAAATATCCTGAGTTTTAACTTTTTTGTAAGAAAAATCCTGACTTTTGAATGTCTACAAAATAATACCCTCATTTTTAAATTTCTACAAAATAATACCCTGACTTTTGAATTTCTGCATTATAATATCCTCACTTTTGGATTCTAGAAATTGATGCCCTGACAATTAAAATTCTTACAAATTAATACCCTAAGATTTGAAATTCATATAAATTTATAACCTTAATGTCTAATTAGTTGATTTTAATAATAAAAAGATAATAGTAGCCATTATCAACTTAATTAAAACTTATTAAACAATAATAAAATTTCTAAAAAAATATTCATAATTAGCTTATTTCACTTTTCATTTAAAAATAAAAAATAAAAAATTAGAACGAGAGGTAAAAGTAGTTAATTATATTAAAAAAAAAAAAGAAAGATGAGAGATTAAAAAAAATTGTGTTTTCTTAGCAATTAATCAAAAAAGTAGATACAAAATAATTTCTGATAATATACTAATATCTAAATATTTTTAATAAGTTAATGAGAGATATTCGCATCTTTTAATTTGCTCATAGTATAAATATACAAAGAAAATAAAAGCTGAGGGTATTAATTTGTAGAAATCGTAAATATCAAGGTATTAATTTGCAGAATTCAAAAATGAGGGTATTAATTTGCAGAATTTCAAAATTTAGGATATTATTTGACGAAAATTTAAAAGTGAGGGTATTATTTTGCAGATATTCAAAAATTATGGTTTTTTTTTTACAAAAAGTTAAAATCCAGGATATTTGCACGTGATTAACCCTTTCTAAAATCTATTTCACTTGCCCACTTTTGAAGTGAAAAGAATGATAAAGATTTTTAAGATCTTCCATTTCATTTCGCTTAATAAAACAACAATAATAAATGTACAAATGCTCACAAAAATTAAAACTGTGCACAAATGGGCCAAAATTTCCTTACTTTCAATAAGAAAATACGGAAATCGAACCATTTCAAGGTGAGATAATATTTTTAGGGAGATATTATAAAATTTAAAATAAAAACTTGTGTTTTTTCATTTTAGCCAAAAAAAAAAACCTTAAGTTTTTTATTATGTCAAATAAAATCTTGAATTTTTTTAATTCTAGCAATAAAAATATTGGATTTCTGATTATATCAAATAAAAATTTGAAATTTTGAAATCTAATCAAATTGAACCCAAAACAGATATTTAATTAACAAATATATAATGTGATTAAGAAAAGACTTTATTTTTTAAGTATTCTATGCCTATAAACTATTTTTTAAAATTTAATTATCCTAAATAAGTCAACATTTTTCATATAGAATGACATAATTTTTGTCCAGTTAGGGTGTTTGTCAATATAAATAGTATCACATTGTCGCGCATGACAGTGTACATTAAAGAAAAATTGGTCATCTAACTTATTTTGCAGGCTAATTTGATTCAAAGTTATAATCCAAAAGTTTTATTTAATATAACTAAAAACTCAAGGTTTTTTTTTTTCTAAAATTAAACAAAGGCAAGTCTTTTATTTATATAATCGAAAACCCATAGTTTTTCTTCCTAAAATTAAAAAAATTCAAAGTTTTTTTTCAATAATAACCCTATTTTTAGGACTACTTTGTTATTACTTTTTCTTCCAAAATATTGACTTATTAGGTGGTCAGCTACATCAGACACTATACTATAATTTTTTTTTTAAAAAAAAAAAAAAGGAACTGCTTTAGACTCTATTCTTAAATTTTCTCTTCATTACGTTAAACTCAGTATTTTTTGGATTTGATTTCTACAGCAGTGTAAAGGCCCGTTTGGAATTGATTATGGCTGCTGCTTTTAGCTTTTAAAAGCAGTTAGCGACAAAATCGGGAGCATGAGCCGTTTGGCAAGTTCTTACTTTTGATCAGATTATTCTAAAAGTTGTTGTGTAACCACCAATTTAAGTAAAATTTGAGAAACTGGATAAAAGTTGTTTTTCAAAATTAATTTTGCTTCCATAATACAAATTATTTAAAATATCACTTTACAGCACACATAATCTATAATTTACCAAACACTTAGATATTATTTATAAACAGTACAACAATTTCGTAGATTAAATTTACCAGACGCCTAGACCTTTTTTCCCACAGTTGCTTCTTGCTCACAGCACAACTACAGCACAGCAATACCAAACTGGCCCTAAGCCGAAGCACTAAAGCCCTCAGTACTTCTAGGGTCCACAAATTTCTTAAAAAATAATAAAGGTTAATTATATTTTTATACCTTGCATTTTGATTATTTGTTCAATTTATACCTTTGTTTTGGTTATTATTAATATTGACCTTTAAATTTGAAACTTATAACAAATTTATACCCTCTTTGAGTCAAACGCCAATTTTGACCATTGATTTTACCAAAACACCCTTTTAAACTTATATTTTAATATTTAATTTAAATTTAAAACAAATTATAGTTAACAGTTAGAAGAGCATATATTAAAAAAATAATCTAAAAAAGCAAAAACTTACAAATATCAAATATTATATTAAACATTCATCACTTTTATATAAGTTTGAACTTCTTTTCATATATATACATATATATATAGTTCTCAATCTAATAGACAATTTTTTTTTACCTAGATATTTTTTTTAATCGTTGGATCATAATCTAACGGCTACTATAATTTGAGTAGTTGAGAAAAAAATAATAAAAATAAATACTTATTATTTAATATTTTTTTCTCTAACTTTTTCCATAAAAAAACGTACATGATGAATTTTAATTGGACAAAAGAATACCTATAAATAGGTAATATATATATATATAAATTTCAAAGAATATTTTGGTTAACATATTGGTCAAAATTAATAATTGACCTAAAAAGTATAAATTTGTTACAAAGTCTAAATCTAAATATCAGTGTTGATAATAACCAAAAATATAAACTGAACAAACTATTAAAATGCAAGGTATAAGAACGTAACTATCCCAAAAATAAAACTTGTCCTAGTTTTATTTACTAACCTAAAGCACCCAGCAACTCCGTTATCACCAGAAAACAATAATATATTGCCATATACAACGTAATATACAGACCTTTTACACTTAACAAAATAGGATAGTACCTTCATGTTTCTTAACTAATTTTTTCTCTTTCTCAGTTACAACAGTTGCATTTTACATTTCACACAACAAAAACAAGCATATATTGCTAGAGTCATATATATTACCTATTGCTCGTCAGCAGTAAAATCTGGCTCTGCAGGCTTCTGAAGCAGCATCGCTGGTAATCTTTCCGACACCCTCGCTTTCCGTGCACCATTACGCCTAATGGCACGGAGTGCGTTAGCGGCAAAGCGTGAGGCGTAGATGGTGGCACCTAAACTAGGTGAGCTACCACCAGCCTTGGCCAGTGCATCCTGTAACCTGTTCTCTTCTTCCCTAAGGGACTCTTCAAGCTTTTTCTTACTGTAACGACGCCAGGCTGCTTGAATAAAACAAGCTGCCCAAGTCCTCCACTGCTGTGAGTAAAATCTGAATGCGTGGCGGAGCTGCTTACTGTGAAGCCTCCGGAACTGAGAGGCTACGAATTTCAAATCGTCGGCCTTTAGTGCAAAGGCTTCAACTTCAGTAAGCGCTCGCACGGTTCTGGTTGAGATAGGAAGGTTAGATGAAGAATGGGGATCCAAAGCCCATGTAAGGAGTTCTTCACCACAGAAGTCACCAGCCTTGAGATATTCAGAATTGAAAAAACCAGTTCTTCCACCATTTGTGGTCACAGTCAACAGCCTGCCTCGCATTATGAAGAGCATCTCGTCAACTGGGTCTCCCTCCCGAACAATGTAGCTTTCCTCTGTGTAAAGCACAGGCTTGAGTCGATCACACATTGCATCCAACAATTGTTCATCCATTTTCTCAAACATCGGCACCTTAAATCAATGCATCGAAAAAAAATTAGTAAAAAGTAAAGCTGTTCCAGCAAAATACTATTTATATATATCTTATAAAAAATTGAAAAAAAAATTATTACGAAAAAAAAAAAAAAAAAAAAAGAGGAAGAAGAAGAAGAAGAAGAAAGAAAGAATTAAAAAAAGCAGGGAACAGATTCTCCACTAACCAGTTTATTATACAAACTAACTAGCAGTAAGCTAACATATCGACGCATCACAAGACAGAAATTTGTTATCTGAATTCCAATACATCATATTTTAACAACTTCAACACAATCAATTCAAAAGAAATCGCTTGATTGGTACCATCAAACAAAAATTCAAGAGCATCATTTGAAATGTTGGACACTATTCATTTTGTCTTATTTTATTCTTTTAGCATTATAAAGTAAGGCAAAAACTAAATTACTCCAAGGATTACTTACTGAACCAGCTTTAAATCTCTTGGATAAACAATACATTTTAAACAATATTATATAATTAAAAAAAAAAGGTTGGATCTCCATACAAAGAGAGAGATACGGATAGAAGCACAATCATGTAAAGAAATAATTGTGGAGGGGCTGAGGGACTCACTCTCATAAGCAGAGCCAAGCAGAGGTGGCGCTTTATGTCCCTTCTGAGATCCTTTGGAAGATTACAGATTAGATTTTCTTCATCAACACCTCTGGTTTCTTGCCATTTGTATTGCTCATACCGCCTGATCCGCTCCCTCAGCGACTCAGGGAGCAAGCGATGGGACATCCACTGTTCTGCATCTCTCCTTTTCACTCTCATCTCCTCCAATCTTGTAGTTGTAGACTGCAAATACGTCTGTTTCAAAGAAACTTAAAGAGCATCAAGAACTATAATATATGGCATTGTACCAAAAGAAATATCTAGAACATCCAATTTACCCTCGCACAAAAATTACTTCAATAAACATGCTTCGTACTAACCTGCATATTTCCAATAAGAAATGAAAATAGTACTAATCCGGAAATTGAAATGAAGACTGCGAAGCAAATTTCCCAGACAAAAGTACTAGTCGCAAGGTTTTGACCAAGTGAACTGCAGAACAGAAAAGACTAGCATAAGCTGTCATTTTAATACTTAATTTGGCAAAAGTGTAAGACTCAAGGCAGGAAATTTAGGACCCGCGGACAAAGGTCAGAAACATAGCAATATCCCTATTTCTTGTGATGATAATATATTTATGACTACTAATTTCCACGATTGTGAAAAGAGAGAGAACCCCTGAAATGGTATATAGAAACCAACTTCATGTGAAAATGAGCAGCAATATCCACAAGAAAGGAGTTTCGTTTTGTTCCTCAAGAACAGGAAAAGGAAATGAGGGGAAACAATGAAAACAGATGCCAAAAGCTCTTTTCAGAGAAAAGGAAAAAAGACTAGCATTAGAGCACACCTCAAATTTCGGAGACCCCACCAAAAACAGTAGAAAAACTTCTGCGGAAAATCGGTATTTGACTTCACAACACCAGATTTAAGGGCATCAAGGAATATTCCAAAATCAAAAAGTGATTTATCTTCGTCTAGTATTGGACAGGAACCATTTAAGAATGTGTTATTCACTTGGAAGCTATCACAATATAAAGAGTCACGGTTGCAGGTTGAATTATTCCCACAGGCATCTTGCCAGCATTTTGTTTCTCGCTCTATAGAAAACAAGTACCAGAAGGCTCCAAGTAGCTAAACCATCAAATTCATACGATTAGCAGACAATTTTATAGAGAGAATATAATGCAGATTCTTTAAGCTCTATAAGCTTAGCCTTATTATGTTAATTAGGATTTGGTATTATCACAACATTTTAGGATGTCTTATCTCTATTATTAGGTTTCAATTTTGGGTTGATTTTACTAACATTACGTCTAAATTAGACGGAGTTTCTCTAAGAACTTTCTATTTAAACTAGAACTGGCATGCTTAAATAGGGCTAAATTCTTAATCACCAAGATTTTCCTCTTCAATTATCTTAACAATAAACATGCTTTGCCCAAACACGCGTATGACATAAAATTACCAGCCAAATTTTTTCCTCACAGTATAAAATCTCTATTCCTATAATTGAGTTCTTTTCTAAAAAAAACATTGAACAATTGAGCTACCAGCCCCTGACATTATTTTTGTAGTACTAGTCAACCACCAACCCAAGTGTCTTTTGTGCAACTTAGGAACTTAAGATCATTGGAAATGTCAGATGCATAAAATAAAAACCAATGATTCACATGTATGAAGTTTTGGAAACGAGAAAAAAATCCAATAAAACCAAGGATTAACATGTATAATTAAAAATTAGAAATAAAAAGAAAACTAAAAGTGGAAGAATCCAATAACGAAAAAAGGATGGATATATGTATATTAAACAAACAAATGTGTCCAAAAACCGTATAACCAAGACTGACTTACATGACTGGCAAGCATGTAAAGAAAAAGATTAAATGCAGCTCCTGCCCATGCAGTTTCAGTGAGTATGCCAGAAGTTCTTGTAACTTCTGAATACAATGGATAGATTCGAATAAACCTTGGAAGATATTGAAAGAGGACAATAAATTTCAATAAGTTCTTCGTATTCAATGATGATGAGCCCCCCAATCTTGGAATGATAATCAAAATAACCACCTACGCATGTAAAAAGAAAATTAGAACACCACAGGTAAAATAGAATCCTGCATAACTTCGTAATATAATTACATAAATGAGTAGACTGGAGTTAACGGGACCAGGGTGGGAATATCTCCCTACTGTATTTCCAAGACGGGCATGAAAACAAAACATGCTGAGACAGCCCATCGTAGTAAACAGGATGACTCAAGTTCCTATGCATCCAGCACACATGGGATCACAAAGCTCCCACCTTATTTTGCTTGAAATAATGACACTCCCACCACGCACCATAAGGGATAAGTAACCCAATACTTAAACAAGCATAACAGGATCTATTCTGCTAATGAATATACAAGTAATGTCTATAGGGTTACCTGTGGGAGTGGAAGGACTGCGAGAATGTCAATTAGGAAGTATGACGACAGATATTTCTTAGCAATAGCCCAAGCATCTTCAACCAAAACACCCCTTCCAAATACTCGAGAAGAAGGAGCAATAAATCCAGTACGGAATTGAAAAATAATATGAATTATATAAAATATGTCTGTGAAAGAACGCAAAACACTAGCTGTGATCTCCAACTTCCTGTCCAAGCTTAAACACTTTCTGTCATCATCAATCACGGGGATATAAAAAAACAAAGGATCCAAAGAGACAGCAATGACACAAGATAACACGAATATCTTATTCCATCTCTGAAGGAATGGCCCTTGAGGATCAAGAATCTTCTTCTGGGAACCAAAGCTTTTAGCCACAGCACTATCAAATGAACAGGACTTAAATGATCGTTTAATCCTTTTAAGCCTCTCAGAACCAGATTCCAAGCCTCTTTGAAACTTGTGAGAAACAGAATCTATTGTTGTTTTAATTTTTCCCAGGGGCATGTCATCATTTGGAGAATACATTACTTCATTGGTATTTTTCTCCGAATTCCAGTCCTGAAACCTGAAAACACAAAAAACCCATCAAATTTCGTATATCCAGTTCAAGACAAGCATGTCCCATTGGTCACACAGGCCAACAGTAATATCCATGAAACTATGGTTGTGGTGATCAAGTGATAGTTGTTTGTCAATGGCAACAATTGTTGGCCTTGGTAAGCGATTTTGTCATGTGTTAGCACAGATGACAAGGCATTTTTCATCTAAAAAAGGGTTTTGCTTCGTAGAGACCCATCATAACATAAAGACATCGTCTTAAACTTTAACTTAATTCGTTCTTAGAGAAAGAAAGGCTTTTAAATCCAATAACAATGGACATGTCAAAAATTAAGGCATACAGGCTATAGTAATAGAGAAACTAACCTCACTATTTTCTCTTGCTGGAAATTCATGACTACGGATTTTTTTTTAATGCCAGACTGAAATCGAAGTCAACCTCTAAAAATCCGATATATCCCGAAATAAACTTCTTCATGCACCACCAATGTTCCCAAAGTCAACCCCTGAAAACGATAATTGAACAGAAAGGACAACTTCATATGAGCAATAATAAATACACCAATAAAAACACTTAAAACAACACTCGATTTCTACCCATTAGAAACAACAAAACAACTTCTGCAAATACTACTAGACGCACTTAAAAGGAAATTCTATGTTTAAAGTAGCTTTTACCGTACATTAATACATTACATAGTTTTTACCGTACTCAAAAGGAAATTCTACGTAGGAAATTCTCTGTCTAAGGTAGCTTTTGCCGTACATTATCACTAGGCGGCTATCCAAAAATATCTCCACAAAAAAGTAATACCCCATTAACTGTAACACCAAAAAAAAAAAAAAAAAATCTTGGGAAAAAATATAATAGCCCACTTGTCTTGCATCCACTAAAACATAAGAAAATTTCAAGTAACAACATTAATTCAAACATCCATAATAACCATACTAGAAGCAAAACCCTTTACCCGAAAATGAGTCAAAACAATTCCATAACAATATCAAATTTACTTTAAAAAAATAAATAAAAAATGAGTTGAGGAAAACAAAACATTTCTACCCACCCTAAATTTTCGGAAATTTTTAATAACTTACCTTACTAAAAAAAAACCCCAAAGACCAAACAAATTTAATGACACAAATTCAAACCTAGAAACCGCCGTAGATAATACGTCATAACTCAACTAAAAATATATAAATACAAAAATATAGATATAGATATAGATATAGATATAGAAAGAAACGTACCAGAGTGAGGAGGGGGAGAACCAGGGTGTGTAGATGGTGGAAGGTCGAAAATCAGAGCCAGAGATTATGAGGGGTGGGTTAATGTAGAATGACTAAGAGAGAGAGAGAGAGAGAGAGAGAGAGAAAGTTCGAGGAAATGGAGAGCGAGGCCCCATTGTGACTCGGATTTTTCATTTAATTATGAGAAAGGGAGATTTAGATGAGTCCAACGCCAAACAGTTTGTATATGTGTGTGTGTGTGTGTCTTGTCTGTGTGTGCAGTTGGGGGATGAGGCAAGAATTTCTTGTGCTTCTGGGTCCCACTCATTATTCAAACAAAGCTTTTTTTAGCTTGTGCTCATTGCTTCTTCTAGTTGGGGTCTTTCCCTGCGGTTACTTTGGTCCGGTGCGTTCTCTCGTAATAATCATCAACAATCAACGCAACCGTTCATACATTCGGCTTTTTGGGGATTCCAATTTTTCTACTAATCTTCCAAATATATGCATATTTATTAGTTCAGAATGGGATATAAACAAATGAACTTTATTTCTTATCTTTTCTAATTACTTTTAGGGATAACTGCAAAAAAATACCTTGAAGTTTGGGTGTTCTGCAATTTAAATCCTGAAGTTTGGACTCTGCAAAATAATACCCTAAAATTAAGAATTTCTGAAAATTAATACCCTAGACAGATTTTTTGACCAATTTTAGGAAGGAAAAAAACAATAATATCCTCCATTAAAACTAGATTAATCCATATTATTCATTTTAATTTTGAGGATATTATTGTATTTTATTAGTTAAAAATCAACACAAGGTATTAATTTTCAGAAATTCGTAATCTCAGGATATTATTTTGCGGAATCCAAACTTCAGGGTTTAAATTACAAAACATTCAAACATGAGGGTATTTTTTTGCAATTATCCCTTACTTTTATTGTTTCTTTTTAAATTTTCTAACAACAACCCCTTTATCAACCTTATTATCAGACGCTCCTTTTATTTATTGACACATATTTTTTTTATTTTTTAATAATTAAAATAAATAAATTGTCACTTGATTGTTTTATTTAAAAATATAAATGAGACACGTGTCAATAATAAATATGGAATTTGACAAAGAGGTTGATAAAGGGTTGTTATTAATATTACTCTTTTTCTTTTGAAAATTCATCCTCAAATAAAGGTGTCAAAATGGCCGGGCCAAATAGGCCGGCCCGTATTAGAACGGCTCAGCCCGGTCCTAGGAATAGGGTCGGGTTGGGCCTGTATAGTTAGACTTGCATGGCCAAGCCTGTCAAAAATAATTTTTATTTTAATTTTTTTTAAGTTTTTAAATAAATTTAAATATAAAACTTTTTTCAATACTTATGAATACACATTTCCTTACTCTTTTTTTCACACTTTCAAATTTTAATCTAATTCTAAATAATTTTCTTAAGGTTTTTGTTTATAACTTTTTTTTCAACTACTTAACTTATATACTTTTAACTTATTTAATTTTTTAAAAAAATTTATCAATAAGAAAAGAACATAACATATTATTTATTTTTTCATAAATTGAAAAGAAAGTTATATAGACTTGTACTTGTATATATACACATACACAATTATGTATAAATGCATGCATATTTTTTAGTTTTTAAAATTTGTTTTAAAAAAAAGGTATTTTAAATTTTTTGTTACCACTTTTTTTTGAAAATTTTGGTAACAATTTTTTAAAACAGAAAACAAAAACAAAGTTACCAAATAAATTTTCAAAAAAAAAATTCCATTTTTCTGTTTAAAAAAATAAAAAATAAAAAAGAAAACGAAAGTGAATTCAAGCAGGTCCTTAAGGCTTGTTTGGATTCACTCTTAATTTTTTTGTTTAAATAAATTGAAAAATAGAAGTAAAAATTTTGTCTTGGTTTTCAATTTTTTTAAACAAGAAACTTGCTTGGTAAACTTTATTTCACTACTTATTTCCAAAAACAATAAAGTGCAAATAATAAGAGAGAAAGTCATATAGACTTATATTTATGTATATGGAGGACTTCTCAATGGTTACAATTTTTTTGTGACCATGAATGGATATTAAAAAAAGTAGTGATAGCATTAAATTTTTTTGATTGTAATAAATAGCATTAAATTTTTTTGGTCAACCATCAAACTAATCACCACCGTAAGATATTAGATCTAACGGCCTAAACTATTGTAACCATCCATAGGTAAATATTGTTGTAACCATTTAAACCAAACTCATATGTATATATATACATATATGTATATAAGCAATTATGTACAAATATTTGAATGTTCTTTTGTTTTTGAAATTTTTTTAAAAAAATAAAGGTATTAGAAATTTTTTGTTATTATTTTTTTAAAATTTTTGGTAATAATTTTTAAAAATAAAAACTAAAAATAAGATTGCCGAGTAAATTTTTAAAAAAAAAATTTTCTATTTTTCTGTTTAAAAAGACAAAAAAACAGAAAAATAAAAGTGAATCTAATCAAATCGTTAGTTTGTGATGTTAGGCACTTTTAGCATTTTTCTATTATTAGTTAGAGAAATTGTGTAACTGGTACCGGACAGTAGGGATACGGAATACATTGGGAATTGCCCGGAAAGAGAGCCACCCCGAACCGTAGAGAGAGAAAAAAACGGAAGAGCAAAGTCAAGTATTGCATTGGTCAAAAAGGACCAGCCTTAAGATTGTCATATCCAAGTTGACTTCTAATAATTTCACGGACGACTTGTGCCACCCTACCATCATTCCTCTCACAATCACCCATATTTATTGGTTTTCATATTATTTATTTAAGTCAAACAGTAGTTATGTTACTTATTTTAATAATGGTGATTACATTACTTGGAATTTTTATGATTTTAGTAATAATTCGTTTACTATTTCAAAAAAAAAAAGTATCTAGCAAAATTTATTTGTAGGGTGTTATGGTAGGTCAAATCTAAAGCAGACTCATATTTTAGGTATGAGTTATTATTACTTGTATATTTTATTGAAATAAAATTTGATTTTTTCCTTGAAAGAATTTGTAATATTTTGGTGGGAAGTAGAAGTACAGCTGCAAACTAGCAGCAGTTATAGAAATGCATTCAATGCACAATCAACAAATAAATTTTCTATTTGATTCGAGTCATTTGACAATTAAGATATCCATAGAGAATTATGTCTAATTAATTTGAAACACTAGAAGCATATTAGTAATCAATACAATAAAATATTCCGCTATCACTCAATGAACTATTTTGATGATTACTCTTAGTCACAGAGTATTGCCCGACGTAGATAGTATTGTCACATTCAAACAGAAAAATAAATAAATAATTTGTTTACNTTTCTACTAATGAGTGAATTACCTGGTTAATTTTCGTTTTTTCGATGGTTCTGTCGCTGTTGCCTCTGATCTATAATATGGTAAAATATATTATTAGTTAGATGATGGGTAATAATTATATATTTTATTGGATTAGGTGGAGGTGGAGAATAGTTTTTTTTACCTCTCTGCAATTTTTTTCGGGTCGGGGGTCTTTGGATCCAAAGGTATGGCTGGCACTGTTTCTATTTCTGGAACGGTGGGCGGCGCTAGGAGCGGCAATGCTGTTGATTCGTCATCTTCAAATATTTTTGATACAATTGTATCGACCAGAGCTCCTCTAGTTCTGAAATAAATTTGAAATATTTTCATTTGTCCGCATAATTGGTCGATTATCGGTGGCAATACCATTGGATCAGTGTAGTTTTCTTCCATTGTTAACACTGAGCATGGCTTTTTGATCAAGACCTGGGCTGCTTTCCCAAAAATTGTTATGAGTTTAAACCCTGTTTCGTCCTGAATTCTAGCATTGAGTTTATACCTGTTAAAATGATAATATCAGAAATGTGTTTAGTGTAGAGCTGAGGGAGAGGGGGAAATAATCATAATACTTTAATTAATGATTAATGATATTAATTATAATTTGTTATTTTTTGTGAATGAATTAATTGGGAAAGTGCCATTATAAATTTTTTGATTATATTTTATACCATGGGGTTGGAGTTGAAGTGAGGTGCCCATGTGTATCGCACCACCATCCATTCCCTGCTTCCCGAACTTGTCTATAATATTGGGAGCAGGAATAATAATACCAACCTTGTTGTGTTTCGAATTTGAATATTGTTGCTTTGACAGTGAATTTGACTCCCTGGAGACAAAATAAGGGGGGGAGGGATGTTAATATGGATATAAGTGATAATATTAAATGATATTTTTGGTCATATTTTTGTTTTTTCATTTACCTGTTGTGTTAGAGGATCCAGTTGATTCAATTCTGCGATTGTTCTTCTGTTCTGCAATTTCTGTTGTTCTGGTGGTTGGGTTTCTCTCGGAATAGGAGCTGGTAGGAATTCTAGGTGTTGTGTTGTATGTTGGAACCTAAATAGTTGGTTGTTAAAAAGGAAAGGATTAAAAAAAAAAAAAAAGAGGGTTTTTCGTCCCCCCTATTAAAGATAGATTAAATGTGACTTTTTTTTTAAATTCTATATTCTGGGAAGATGTGAAAGATAATTATTACCTCGTTTTTAACGCATTCGCTTATGGTATATTTACATTCATATAATATATCGTGGCACCTGTGCTGGCAGCATATATATTTCCTGTTTAATAAAAGGATTTAAGTTAGTTATTATATATATATAACTAAGAGATACGAATAATTTTATATCTAGGCATAAAATGAATTTATTATTACCTAAATATTTCTTTATTGTCATAGATGTAAAGACGGCTATAATTGGCTCTTCCATAGTTTGCACAATATCTGTTTTTAAAATTTTTTGTTATTTCTCCCCAAAGAGTGATTTGTAATTTTTCACTCCTACAATTAAATGAAAAATAAAGTGATATTAGAATATGATTAAGATAAAGGGCTTTTTTTTTTAAGATATGGGTTTTTGTTATGTAAGAGTTAAATACCTGATGTTTTGTATTGTTAGAATCCGTCTTGGTGTTGGTTTTCCCTTTACGTTTGTCTCTTCTAACTCTTGTATTTCTATCAGCATTCCTATAATATCTGTTATTAAGGGAAGTAAATCAATAAGGATAAATCTGAATCGTTATTTATAGGTATAGACGAAGGGATAATGCAATAATTGCTTGTACCTGATAAAACATCGTTAACATCTGTTCTTGAAGGCAGTTGATTGAAGTCTACAAAGTAGAACTTATGCATTGGAATATTTGTCGTCGAAGTTGTTATTAGAGCGAAAGATATTGCTCTAGCAAATTGTAGCATCGCAGCGTGAGGGATGACCTTGTATTTCGGTTTATTCGGTGCTACATTGAAATTAGTGATTCGGTAGACTTCTCCCTCCGTTATTTGCTGTGAAATTTGGTCTGCATCCCGCGCTTTAATTGTTCCATGGATTGCTTCGTGCTATATTTTGGAGGGAAAAAAATTTAATTGATATTTGATATACTATAAATTAAAATGCTATTATATATGTATTAATTACATTTCATTTATGATAAAGTAAGACATAAGTTAACTTAATGTTATTGTTTTTACCTCGTGGTCAACTAAAACACAGTCTAGGCTTATCAGTCGACCAGTGGTATAGTCGTTGTTGCGCCAGAGCCGGCTGATCCGTGCTTCTATCGCCCCATAAATTTCAGTTGGTTTAAGAGATCAAATAGGTGTTGCCATTTTTTTCCTTTTAATTGCAGAGGGAAAAAGTTTTCATGAAATAAGGATTTTATTCATGATAGAATGATTAAAGAGAAGCAAATATTAAAAAGGATAATATTGAGGTATTATTTAAATGATAATTAATCAATCATGTTATTTCTGTACTTAGATAATATTGTGAAAGATTTCTTTATAAACTATATTTTTGATATGGGTTGGGTATTTATTAATTGATTCATTTATTAATATGTACAGTCCTTTTGAGGTTGTTACTCGCAATAAAGCTACATACAGTTCACCGTGTGTAAAGATTTCGTTTTCTAAGTAAATACCTACTTTGTTCAATGATTGTCCTTGACTTTTATTTATTGTCATTGCATAACAGATTTTCACAGGGAATTGCTTTCTTTTTAAGGTAAATGGCCATTTAGAGTCATTCACGTTTATTTCTATTATTGGAATATAGACTTTTTCATTGTTATTGTTTGAGTTTACAATTTGACCTTCTATAATTCTATTTGTTAGCTGAGTAATGATAAGCCGTGTTCCGTTACATAGTCCCATTGATTGGTTTAAGTTTCGTAACAACATTATTGGAGTTCCAATTTTTAGATTAAGTTCATGCGGTGGTACTCCGTTAAAGGTTAAAGTATGTAAGAATTCTTGAGGATATAATAGGTTGAGCTCATCAGTGTTTTCAGTTGATGCTACTATTGTATCATAACTATAGTAGGTTTTTGATTCGTTAGGTATTAAGGATAATATATAGTTGTTTATATCATCGGCGATTTTATTTTTTGGAGTTATTATTGCTCTATGTCGTATGTAGTTAATATCGCCATAATTTTTTGTGAGCTCGTCGTATATTAATTCCGTGATTTTTTCGATTGGATTTGATTCACATTGTATTATATATTTTTTAGGTATTTTAACCCATGTTATATCTTTATTTTCAGCTTCTTTTATTCCTTCTGCAGTACCATTTCCAATATTTAGTATCCATT
>JXTC01000035.1:398976-487003 GCA_002914845.1 Trema orientale
TTTTAGGTGACTGTTCATTCGAGTTAGTTGTCTCGTGGCTAGACAAGTCGATTGGCTTACGCTTGTGGCCCTACTCTTCTCCTTCGGTTGGTCCATATACTTTGTCTTATTCTTTCTTCATGTCTAACTGTTTCGCCAAGTTTGTTGTACCTGCTAAGTGAGTGTATAAAGGTGTCTTTACTACTATTTAAAGATTTGGTGTATAAATGGGATACCATGGTTCCTAAGGAGCATATTTTTAAAATTTTAAGTACTTGGAATTATGACTCTCTGTAAAATAATTTTTGGACATTCGGATTTGAGATTTGCGAAATTCATTTATTCAATATTAAAATTTTATTAAATCAAATTTTTAAACGACTTAACTATATTTTATTGAACCTTAATTAGCATTTTTTCATTGATAAACTAAACTAAACTAAAGAGGACCTTTTTTTATACTAAATTTCTAATGATTTGATGATTAGAATGTAAAATCCAAGTACTTGGTCTCCTCCAAATTTTGTAAGTTCTTTATTCATCTTTATTTACACTCAAAATTATTAAAACTCACGGTTTCGGATTCTTGGTCATGACAAATCTAAACTAAATTAAAGCAAATCATTTGATTTTTTCGTGAGAGTTAGTTGGTTTAGAAAGGAATCTTTTTTTTTTTTTTGTTAGTTTGGTCATCTATTTTGGCTTGCGAAGGCGATATTTTTTTTTTTTTGAAAAGGGACAAAACCAACAAAAATAATAACATATATGTGTAATTTTTTTCTATATTTTTATAGGTCTCAATAACTCAGTTTCCTTCTAAAGCTACAAAATGGATAACCAATATGTTATTGGTCTTATAATTTGGTTTATGTATGTCTCATTTACTTATACTAGTGTTGAAGTCCCGATCTAACTTCAAGCAATCCCATTAATATTATAAAACAAGAATAAAGAATTAAAAAGTCGAAGTATAAAATAAGATTTTAAGTTACTTAAAAGGATTAAAAATAGGTACACAACAGTCTCGTTTAACAATAAACAATAGTTAATTTCTGTTTATGAAAGCTAATAAATTTAATATTGTGAGATTGCTTTTAGATTTTGAAAGCAATTGTGAAAAATATGAAAAAGAGATATTTTTAGTAAATTATGTTTCTCGTCATGAATCACCATTAGATTTTAAATTGTATATGTAAATGATTGTAGAATTTGAGAAATGACATGAGAGTTGTTTCTACAAAGTTAATTTTGGTTTCTGTATACCAAATTCTTAAAATATTATTTTATAGTACACATAATTTACACTTTATCAAACACTTAAATATTATTTTTAAACAACAATTAAGTATACTTAATGCCTCTTCTGTCACATTATTTATACTTACACTGCACTACAGCACAATAACACCAAATTAGCCCATAGTTGATGAAATAGGTATATTTCAATTTTCTTATTTTATTGCACAAGAAAAGCAGCAGCAAAAGAAATTAATGGTGGTTGATTGCTCAACTAATTAACTTCTACATGAATTTTTAAACTTTTTTAAAATTAGAAGGCGTATTTCTCACCAACACAAATAAAAAAATAAAATTTTTTTTCCTCATTGCCAATAAATAAATTTGTTTTATTTCATTAGAAAAAAGAATTTTTTTTTAAAAAAAGAAAAAAGAAAAAAAAGTGTAGTTTAATATAGGTCTCCACCATTCTCCAGGGAACCAAAACCAAGACGAGCATTAAAGGCGAGTCGATAGGTCAACGTGGCAGGGACTGAGTGGACAGGAAAAAGCTATTGTGAAGAAGTCGGAAGGAGAAGATAATTGAGAGAAAGCAGATGCATGATGACTGATGAGTGACACGTTGCTAGCGCTCTTGTGTGCCAAAGCCACAACAAAAATGAGCCATCCCATGTCCTCCTCCCATCCATTCCATTCTCTCTCCGCCCTTATTATTAGGGTTTCAGATTCTCTCAGTTTCTAGATAGAAAAATTATATAACACCTTTTTCATAGATACACTTCTATATGTACATAAATTCATCTATCTATATGTATATGTATATGCGAAGCTGATTCGAAGGACTTTTATACTCTCAGATTCGAATCCTTCACTTTCATGAACCAGAACCAGAACCAGAACCAGAACCAGAACCAGAGCCAGAACCAGATCGAATCACTCGGTATATTCCATCTTGTCCATCTCATTCTCATTTTTTGGAGCTCAAACTCGAACTCTCTCAGAGACTAAATCTGTAATAATGCCAATCTTCTCTTTTCATTTTCAGCTTCTGATCCATTTTTAATTACATAATCATTGATCGTAGCTTTATCATATCTAACTGGTTAGTTTTTTTTTTTTTCCTCCCCTACTACTGTTTGTTTGGCGAGTAAGCTCAGGATTTTCCTGGAAAGTTAACTAGGAAAAATTGGATTTTTTTTTTTTCTCTGGTTGTCAAGTAAAGTCAGGATCAATGTATAATCGGTACTTCAAAATGTTCAATCTAATGGAAATAAGATTCAAATTATGTTTTTTGTCTTTCTTTTGAGTGATTTATTGACTTTGATGACCATACCAGGAGATCCGAGCCTTATTTGTTGTTTCTACTAGTTAAAAGTACTGTATAATGATATCTATAGACTATGTATACATGTATATACATATGTATTGTGATATTGGGAGTTGTATGATTCCAATCTTGTTTTTCGTGGCATAGTTGGCTTTGAAATTGAGATATTGACATTAGAATCTTTGTACGTCGCACGTTAATGTTGTCACTCAATGAAAACAATGATTATCAATTTAAGGACATTTTGGCATGTATTAGTAATATTTACGTGGTTGTTGGGCAGTTTTTTTTACGAAAGATCTGGCTTTGGCGGCCAGGTTGGTCCACTTAGATGTTTTGCAAAAGTTGTTTGAGGAATGTGATTGTTCAAGCTGGGCATCTGGAAGCATTTACGCAAAAAGGGGTGAAATTGAGCAATACTGGGAAGAATTCGCATGCTGGTCTCAGCTTAACTTCTTGGTGGAATCGGCAATTTAGAAACAGTTTAAGGATGATGGTTGATACAGGCGCAACAGCGAAACAAGGGCCTAGAGTTGATTTGCCAATAGGGAAAGATGAAGAAGGTGGATATGGATTTTCTTGCGGAGGATGTAAAAGGTTAAAATGGCTTCTACATTCTTTGTGAATACATTGATTGTTTCAAGTGTAACTCAGAAGAATATGTTATACATTTGTGGAGTACAATAATTGAGAAGTATGTCAATGTTTCCCTTAATCTTGGGTTTATAGGGACGAGTTTATGCACTCCTTACTTTTTTCATTTCTTTAGTCTTGACATCTTGTTGTTTTGCTTGCCCAAATCTTGGATTAGATTGTCCCATGAAATTAAAATATTATCTTATGTTTGTCTTCCACCTCTGTTGAGTTGAAGACTCATTTCAGCATGGACTAAACTTATTTTCTTTTATTGTTGACAGTGAAGATGGAAAATTGAAATGGGGATACTCAAGTTTCATAGGAAAGAGAGGCACCATGGAGGATTTCTATGATATTAAAACAGCAAAGATTGATGGCCAACCAGTCTACCTGTTTGGAATATTTGATGGTTAAAAATTTTCTTTCTCATCATCTGTTATTATTGCAAAACAAATTTATGCTTACTTTTTATAGAGTTAAATGACATGCGAGAAGTTTATGAAATGGTATCCTAAGCAGAGTGAAAAAATGCTATGTACACTGGTTTTGATATGCATGGAATCGTGAAATAATCGGTTTTTGTTGCCAAGGAGACTTTCACATATGGCAATCAAGGTCTGCAAGCTGCATGTTGAGATGTGTGGGATGACTTTAGAATTTGACGATAGCTGCATTCATGTACTTGCTCATCCCTTATGAACTTCATCTGTAAAGGTCATTCAAATTTGTTTCCAGTACAATTTGTGAGCTACATCTTAGTGTGAAATATAGTTGTAGCTAAAGCACGTTATTGAATTCATTTACCAAGGTGGATGATATTGGTTGCACACTTCTTAAGTTCTGATCCAATATTTTTGAATCCATTCATAGGTTAAGTTCTGATCCAATAGGACCAATATTTCGGAATCCATTCATAGGATAAGTTATTACTGACATTTTCCTTATGGATACTAAGTACTACTTTCCTCCTAAAGCTGATTTACTTTTGTGTGGAGTGGTCTAATTGTTATGACGTTTTCTTGCAGGGCATGGTGGGTCTCGTGCTGCTGAATATTTAAAAGAGCGTCTCTTCGAGAATCTCATGAAGCATCCGCAATTTATGACAGATACCAAATTGGCTATTAGTATGTCTGATTTCTCTGATGCCCTTGATTCTTCACCAAATAAAAAGTGTGAACTAGCGATTTTATGTGATCGTAGCACATCCTTTATTCGGATGCAGGATTCTGTGTGACTGAAATGTTTAATCTTATATCTGTTTACTGGCTGAACCACGTAGAATGACATTTTTAATTTTATCTTTAATGCTCCCAAGGTGTGGGATCCTCCATGAGGCTCGTTTACTCTGCAACATGGGTGTCCATTGTTCTATCTTATAACTTGATTAAATTTGCAGGTGAATCATATAAGCAGACTGATACCGATTTTTTGGATTCCGAAAGAGATACTTTCCGGGATGATGGTTCTACTGCTTCAACTGCAGTCTTAGTTGGTAACCATCTATATGTTGCCAACGTTGGAGATTCACGTACAATTATATCAAAGGACGGACTAGGTACGAGATATAACATTTTGAAGCTTGTGGAATTTATTTATACTCAACACATTGAATAAGCATATAGAATAGAACTTTACTTCCTATTATTGTGAAGTTAAAACGGAGAAATATGGATTGGAGATAACTTGCTTTTCCTTTTGGACAGCTATTCCTCTATCTGAGGATCATAAACCAAATCGAAGTGATGAGAGGAAGAGAATCGAAAGTGCGGGGGGTGTGGTGATGTGGGCAGGTATGTAGTATTTTTTTTCAAAAGCTAATAAACTACATTTCTCTATGTAGGCATCATTGAGTGTTAAGATGCTTGTAACAATTTCCCTTGTTTGAAACTGGAAAAAGTGTTTGAACTCCCTCAATTGGGTTTCTTGTTTTGTTCTGAGGCAAGAATATCATGGTCCAAAAAATGGCTTTTGTATTTAGTTCTCTTGTGCCCTACAAATTTTCAACTCGATTACTGTTATGAGAGTTTGGCCATTTCTTTGAACTGTTTCATTATTCACGATTGCTGGTGAAAGGTGGTAGTTGATTTAGAATTTTCAGATATGCTTTTGTTCATTCTCTTACGATTTGTACCCGTTATTATTAGTTTGTGAAATATGACTTTGAATAGCTAACTCAACTTGGACGTGCCTTGGCCAATCCCCACACCTATGTTTCACTTATTCCTTATGATGTGCTAAGTGGGCATGCTACTTGGTTTAGGCGAGCCTAAGGGTACAGAAGTCTGACATTAGGATGAAGCAAAACTTAAAATTTCAATGAATCTGAATTTGGGTGTTTTCTGGTAATGCTTCCAGGTACTTGGAGAGTAGGAGGTGTGCTAGCCATGTCTCGGGCTTTTGGCAACCGCATGCTGAAGCAATTTGTTGTGGCAGAACCAGAGATCCAGGTTATTGTTGAAATAAATACTAGTTTTCCTGTTGGAATGATTGCTTCTCTTGGTCAATTATTTCAAATGACTTAAAACTTCCATTGTTTTTCCTAGGCTCCTAGCTTTGAATAATAGAAATATGCAAAAAACTTTTCATATGACTGGAAAGTATCTTTTGGTACTCTTGTTTTATTGGTTTTCCATGGGAAATCCTTTTAAGCTGCTTCAAATAACACAAGGAGTCTTGTTCTTAATGTTGTATTCTGAATCAAATATGCTGATCTGTTCATTGGAATTAAAAGCCAAGGGTCTCTCTCTTTGCTCTTTAAGTTTCTTAACTTGTATCAATATGTGAATAACATATGTTTAATCGACTGTTATCAGTAGAGGTTCACATTATGAGAGCTTTCAAATATATAGGGAAAACCAACTAGATCAATTTGTATGATTGCTCGTTCTAAATAATCTTGCCGTGCAATGCAAGTTAGTGAATGTTCATTTTACTCTTTTAGGATTTAGAGATAGATGAAGAATTTGAATTGCTTGTGCTCGCAAGTGATGGGCTGTGGGATGTGGTACCGAATGAGGTAAGGCTTCTCCTCTCCCTATTCTCTTCCTCTGTGTCACATGTACATGATGGGCATGCACGCACGTACATGGACACGTGCCACTTGTTCTTAGTATAATTACTGGTGATCTTTTTCTCTTCCCTCCACCCAAAAAAGATAAAAAATAAAAAAAATTGGGAATTGAGGACTTAGACAGTGGTAAAAATCCTGAAAATTTGATCCAGTTGCAAACTCAAAATCACTTTGCATGCGAAGTGGTATCTTAGCGTTGGCTCCAGATATTGGAATTAAAACTTACAGAACACTTCTTACTGGTATCTATTTTAAGTTTTTAGTTATACCAGATCTGAATGCTTATTTGTTCATGCATCGTGTCAGGATGCTGTTTCAATTGCTCGAACGGAAGAAGAACCGGAAGCAGCAGCTCTGAAGTTAACCGAGGTTGCTTTTACTCGTGGCAGTGGAGACAATATAACGTGCATTGTGGTAAAGTTTCACCATCACAAAGCAGAAGCAGAAGCAGCTGCAGCCAGTCCCCAGAATGGTTGAAAATTTCGTACTGCATGTGTAGATTGAGCAACATATCGAGTAAATGATTGAATAAATTCACACATGCAAAATGGTTGATTTGTCTCTTTAAAAGCTGGCGATTGTTTATTCTTTGGTTTTGTTTTTTAAGTTAGTGTGTGATATGTTTCCTCCTGGCACCTATCCGTCGTGTATTTTCTCCATTTGGTGACCTTATTGTAGGTATCATTTGGGGTCATTATGTTTCAATAATCTCAATTTAAAAAAAAAAAATGAAAAAAAGCACGAGGCTTCATTATTCTCTTAACTGGTTATCGGTTAGACTGAACATCTTTTTTGCAGCTGTTATATCAGACTAGACTGGCTTTTTACTCGGGTTTGATTTAATTTCTTTCGTTAGAAACGGTGAAGATTGTTGACGTCGTCTTGTTTTCAACAAAAAAAATGATAAAAAGGGCAATAGTATATTTATAGAGAGAGAGAGAGAGATGTTTGCCACGTTAAGATACACGTCTTTGTACATGGACTAGAGGGAAACCCAAAATAGAAATGGTAATATGCTCTAAAACCACTATAGATTCGAAATTTGCATGTATCAATCAGAGAAATGTTTGCCACGTTAACATACTGTCTTTGTACGTGGACTAGAGGGAAACCCAAAATAGAAATGGTAATATGCTCTAAAACCACTAAAGATTCAAAATTTGCATGTGTCAATCAGTGCAATCGGCAGCCATTGCCAAGGCACCTTGCCTACTGTAGAACCCGTACTTGAAACTAATCCTGGCTGACTGAAAGGCCAGCAATGAAGAGAATAAAGACCTTACTTTGGGCCAGGTTTTGCTTCCGGTTGGAATGCAGGGTCACGTAATTCATGAGCTGAGACAAGATAGAATTCAATAAAAATGAAAAAAAAAAGCCATAAACAAATAAATAAAAATGAAGAAAACTGAGAGGAAAATGTGTGTTTTACCTCTGCTTTCTGGAGGTTCAAGTTCAAGTATTGTGGCTGGTGGTGGAGGGAGTAGAGCTGTAGGAGGAACAGGAACCAAAAAGGCAATGTTTAAAGTTCATGATCGCTTGCCTTCTTTTTACTTTTTATTTGTGTGCGTGTTTTAATTAGAAAGAAGTCTGTTCTATGAATAATATATATAGTTCAAACAAAGTGAAGCAAAACTTACTAACAATATCTTTACTCATGCGTCATAATGATATAACCGTTCTTACCTAGTGCGAATAACATTTCTTCAGTACTCGGGTCATAGTAGTCAAGACACCCAAGATTTGGATCACATGATTGTGCCCCAGATACTATGTTACTATGATTTGCTTCAGCATCAGAAATTCCCATACGAGATATTTGGTCAAGAACTGATAGGTCCACATTCTCTGGATATGGAGGCAATTGAATTTGAGGAAATTGAGTACCACTGGCAGCTAATAATGCAACATTTGGTTGTCCAGGAACTGATGTGCGCATATTGTCTGGTGATGGACCATTGAATCCTAAAAATGGTGCACCATTTTCGCGTCCAAGAAGTAGTGTGTCCACACTGTTTGATGATATAGTGCCAGGAAATTGAGTACCATTGAATGCTAGTTGTAATGCACCATTTGAGTTTCCAGGAGCTGATGTGTGCATAGTATTTCCCGGCCATGATGGAATGNTTTGAGTTTCCAGGAGCGGATGTGTGCATAATATTGCCTGGCCATGATGGAATGTGAGATAATTGAGTACCATTGAATGCTAGTAATTCTCCATTGGCATTGTGTCCAAGAACTTGTCTGTCTATACTGTCTGGTGATGGAGCATGATCAGGAAATTGAGTACCATCGGCTGCTACTAATGCGCGATTTGCATGGAGTACCCGAGACTCATCAGCCATGTCACTGTTCACCATTGAACTTCAACAAGTAGACATGAGAGAGATCAATTAAGGTAATTTGGAGATATGCCATCAAACTGAGAAATATGATAGCTAGATTGACAATATCTCAACTGTCTTCTTTTTTTCTTTTTAGTTGAAAAAGGGTAAATAAGGCATAACAACCACTACAAATAATGAAAGAAAATGGGATATTGGAGTACTTACCTTAGTATAGGATTTATTTGCAAAGCTGAAGGATCATTTCTAGGCATTATTTGCAAAGAAGGACCATTTCTAGGTACATGCTGGATTCCATCCCAGCCAGAAATATTAGTGCCCTCGGCATTAATGTGGGGATGACCTGCAGATGATGAGATGGGATCGATTAAACTTTCGACTTATATTCTTTTCCAATCTTGTATAAAAAACATACTATCCTAAAGTAAGTAGTGAACAAAAACCTTTTTTTCCCCCCTTGCTAGGCTACACAACTAACTGCACTTTACTAGTACTGCCTGTTTTCTCGAGATTTTGTTTTTATTTTTTGATTTATTTTACTTTTGGTACCAAACTGGATTTTTGGAAAAGCATTAGAAGAGTTCAATATCATGAAGAAATTACCAGAAGGGGGATGCATGCATTGCATCCCACACTGGTTCATCATCAGCTCCCACTGCTTCTCTAGCAGCTTATTCAAATCCTTGATTTGTTGAATCAACAAGAGCCTTGCATAGTAGGCCCTGAAGAAATCTCTATTTTCCTCTTCCATCATCTCCCACACTACATAAAAGGACAAAAAAATAGCCATTATAACCATTAGGAACTTCACAGTAGAGATATTTTTAGTTAGCTACTTTGATCATATATATCTTGAGGAAAAGTAAGGAAAACATAATTGGGAGGATTAAAGAGAGATGGTGTGTGCTACCCCCGGTAGTAAGGGTGGGCTCAATCTTAGCACACTCAAGGAGCCTTTCTACCACCTGATCTTTGGTCAAATATTCTTGTATAGACCGTTCAATCAAATCCTGGACCTAGAGAGAATTCAAATAATCGTAGAAAAGATCAAAAGTTAAATTCATTATCATTTATCAGAGAACAAAACAATATATTCATACTCAAAACGCACAGAGACCAGAAAGAATGTATCTTACCACTGAGAGATCTTTAGGTACGAGTTCCCGCTCTTCGCTGCTTGACCCCATTCCGTTTGGGATTCTTTTACCATGGTGACGATCACCATTACATGCATGTTTTTCTCTTGAACGCTGCAAATTATGGTAATTAATTGTCCTCTTCAGTCAGTAATGTCAAGTTAATTTTTTCAATCCCAAACAAGGTTTTTTTTATTTATTTTTTATTTTCTAATTTTTTTAATAACATTAAATGATGATTGATGATACAATAATATATTAACATGTTAATTTAGTACAACATTTATTCATGCATGTAACTTTCAGGAAAATATAACGTTCTTGATATCAATTCTCTCTCTCCAAGATAGTAAAATCTTAAAACATGGAATTAATATGGTAATTGATACTAAAGATAAGCCAAGATTATGCAAAACCTGTGGAGTCCTCATTGGACTTTAATAGTTTGATTAATCAAGATCTTTGTGCATGAAGAGCTCCTCGATCGGATTCTTGATTCAGATGGACCAAACCAATTATTGAAACTTTGTACTCAAGATACCTGCATATATTTCATATTTTTGAACGTGCAAAATAAGAATTAAGAAACGAAAGTAGAGAATTAAAGTGAATATCTGTGACAATTAACCCATAATGCTTTATGGAAAAAAAAAAATTAAATAAATAAATAAACCCATAAGGAGAATTAAAAAGGAATTACCCTACTTTTCCGCAAGTCCCCTTAAAACCGTATTTCCTGGCAGACCAACGTAGAAAGGATATATATACTGTGACAACCCGAAAAAAAAAAAGAAAAAAAAAAAGAAAAAAAGAAGAATTGTTTATATTTTATAAATAATATAAGGATAATTGAAAAGACTAAAAAATCCTTAGTTAATGGTATTTAATGGGATTACTTTAGTAGTTAAATAATAGACCCTTTAAAAAGTCTTAAGACTAATAATTTGCTCAGTTTATAGGTACGCTATGTAGAGAGAAAGTTATGCACGTTTAAGAAGAAGAAGATGATGAAGAGATTATTATCATGGATTATTGAGACTCACTCCTAATGTAATATACTCTTAACTAATTAAGTTTTATAGTTTAGTTTGATTTCAGGATTGAGATTAAACATTTAGGGTTATAGTTTTAAATTGCTCATAAATTATTTACGAAATATGAGGATGAATCTAATAGAGAATGAAGCCTATTGATATTAGGATTCAACCAAGACAAATTTTAAGTGATTTGGTTGGGTAAATAGAAAGTTATGAATTTTTGAGTTTTGGGCTAAGATATAAAAATACAGCAGTTACAACTAAATTTTCAAGGACTTTTACTAGTCTTACTGGGTTGTATTTAGTATGGTTGAAAAGCTTATCGAATAAGCTTTCTAACGGTATATAATTCATAAAAAACGGACTTATAAATAGATAGTTATAGCCAATTGAAATGAGTACTACGAATCTAGAAAAATTTGAAATTTTCGGCACTTTGGGGGAAACGTGGCTGCGGCTTGTCCGACTGTATAGGGCTGATCTATAAACCCTATAGCCACATTCTTGGTACTTTTAGGACCCCGTGACTTATAAAATAGGTCTCCTAAGTTTGGTAATTTTTAGAGAGATGTTAGAATTGTTATGAATTGTGAGAAATTGACATTATTGAGAATTGTTATAAAATTGATTATAAAAGATGCATGGACAGCAAGTAGTCAATATTTTTAATGTAATTAGAGTATAATTTTATTGTTGTAATACTTATATATTATGGTTGCCAATCCAGTAGGTATTTTTTTTTCTTACCTATGTGCAGGTATTTTTTTTTCTTACCTATGTGCATGTATTTTTTTTTTTGAATAATGCTATAGGGCACCACTGGTGCCCCATAGCATTACTCTTTTTTTTGGCAGTTGGATCATCATCTAATAGTGATCCAATGACTTTATTAATGTGCATGAAAAGATGTGTATCATTAATGCTATTTCTCTCTCTTACTTTTTAATATAAAAAAATGTGCAAAAAAAATTTTCATTGGCCAAATTGATACCTATTTAAAAAAAAAAAAACCTACTGGATTGGTGTCCATATATGATTTGTGTAATTATAGGTGTTTGAGAGGTTATGTTGATTATTTTAGTTAAATAGGCAAAACGAACAAAGTAAGTAACCTTTGATCTTTTCTAGTAATTTTTCTCGTCCAAAAGCTAAATGTTTTCTTGTTTTATTTTTTCTAATAAAATCATGTTTACAATTATTTTCTCAAGTAAAAATATATTTTTGTATTAAGATTATTTATTGAGAGAAATCTGTTTTATTGAAATAACATAATTTTTGTAAAAAATAGTATGATTCTATATTTTATACTATGGATCAAGTATATGAAATACTATTGAATGTAGTTACAAGAAAATTATTTTGGATTGACTGCAATGTTATAATGAGATGAAAGTAAAATTGTTTATAATTCGTTATTGTAAATAAGTGTTTTGAAACTCTCTTCAGTAACTATACACGTAGACCCAATCTACAGGGGTTATATATGGACAGTACTGATTTAGCTACAGGGTTAAATATAGTATATTCATACCCGGCTACAGGGGGTTATCTGTAATAGATTCGGACCTGCCTATAGGGGTTATTTGTAGCAGATTCAAACCCGGCAACAGGAGTTATTTGTGGAAGATTCGGACTCGGCTACACGAGTTCTTTGTGATAGATTCAGACCTAGTCACAGGGGTTAAGTGTGGCCATAACTAGGGAGAAGTATAATTAAAATTATTATTGACTAAAAAGGGATTCGAAAAGACAGAATTGAAAACTTATTACTTCTTTTTGTCAAATTGTTTACTAAACAACTTGATTTGAATATTTTCAAAAGTATTGATTTCTGGAACCAAATTTGTTCTAAAAAATATTTGTTAACGATTTTAGTTTACATATGCTTGATCTAACTAGGTAAGGTTATTAGTTACTTACTGAGCTTCTAACTTACCCTTTTATTTTTCCCTCCCAGATTTTAAAGATCGTCAATTAAGAGGTATAACTAAGGGATAATTTATTTAGTAGTAATTGAGGTGCATGGTTCAAATAGAGGAATTTTTTCATCTTAATTAAGAAGGTGTAAAAACTCGGAAAGTTGATCATTTTGAATTTATTAGATTATAGTATGTATTTTGTATAGTTAATTTTTTTTACTATTTGGAGACTTAATAGAATTATTGGGCTGCGTATGATTTATTGGTATTTATTGGAATTTAATTATTATTTATTTTTGTGGGTTGCAGATAGATACCTTGCATATTTATAAGATTTTACCTTATAGTTATGCGGCACACGTTTTCGAGAATAGGGCGTGACATATAACATAATTTTTGTCGTTTTAACCAATATTTTTAGTTATAAAGAAACAAAAATATTATATATATATATATGGACCAACGCAGTGAAATACGGAAGAAAGTACACGTACAAACGTTGTTTAATTTCCTCCAAAAAAAAATTAACCATAAAACTCAACAAATAAAAAAAGAACACTTAAATTAAAATAAAAGAAAATTAAAATTTAGGTTATGAAGAATGACACTTAGAAAATTGATTTGTGCCTTAATATTTAGAGAGAGGAAAAATAGATGGAGGTGGCTAGGATTTAGATATAGAAGAGTAGAATTATAAACATTATTAATATTATATACATATATAATATATACTTAAAGTCCTAGCACAATTAAATGTCTGTACGTTTCTTTTTATTTGTTATTATTTTTATTTGATTTCATTTAAAAATATCACACACACGACACTTAAATTTTATGTAAATATACATATATAGAGAACATGAGATAATATATATGTTAACGTAATATTCGAAGAGTCTTAACTTTATTTTATTTATTTTCTTTTCCTTTGTTATGCCAATTGAATAAATATCTAGATATATATGGCATCAATATAATATATAATTATATTCTTATGAAATTTCATGTTTCCTTACTTTTCTTATATTTCATTTAAAAAATTATATGTAAATAGAGATTAGTAAAAATCATCTAAAACATATGATACATATACGTATTCTTATGAAATTTCATGTTTCCTTACTTTTCTTATATTTCATTTAAAAAATTATATGTAAATAGAGACTAGTAAAAATCATCTAAAATATATGATACATATACGTATTAAATTTCAAATTTCAAAGTAAAATTATAAATCCAATTTGGCAGGAAAAAAAGACTTTATTTTACTATGAAGATAAAAATAAAAATAAATAAAAGAATTGGGTAAATTAATGCTAATTGGTTTAATTAGTGTCGGATTCTTAGGATTGTATGTGAATATATGGGATGAGAGGGGTTTGAATCCTAATTAGACCAAATATGTATAAATTTCTCAATAAATATTTTCTAAAAAACGTTGGCTAAATTAATACAAAAAGAAGCCGAGCACAGAATGTTATCTAATCCAATACTTCATAAGCTAAAATTATATAATTTTATAAGCTAAATTAATGTTCTTATTTTTCTTTGTCATATATAATGTAACTAAAAGTGCTAGATTGAAGGTATTTTTGGGCTTATACAACATTTAATAGCTCACATATAACCCCTATAGGCGGGGTCCACATTCACCATGATTCCAGCCCGTGGTAGCTTCCCAAGACCCACACAGGTATGGACTGGGTCGGCTCTGATATCAAATGTAACACCACTGGGCCTCACCCAAAAGATCTAGTTTGAAGGTACTTTCGGGCTTATAGAGCATCACTTAGATACCCATGAGCTTTCCAAAGCATACTCAATGTGGGACTTAGGGCGTTATAGATAAAAGTAAACCTAAAAAGCATATATTGCTTCTTCTTTTTTTCAAATGTAAAGGAATAATCTTTCAATTTTCAAGAAACTATTTATTTTTGCAATAAATTTAAATCAATTAGGAAAAGAAACGAAGTTATATACGAAAAAAATCACTCACGGACTTAAGAACACAAATTTTATTCATATATATTCACAAAATAATCACCAATAAGCGTTTCCACTAAGAAAATATTAAACAATTACACTCTCTTATAAGTTTTTATTTACCTGAAGGTAAACAAAGACATATTTCACTCTCTCTCTTTCTAGCTTTCTAATGGTTTCTCTCCCATGTTCAAGCCCACTTTTACATACGGTTACACCAATGTTAGATTATAGGAGATAAAACTATATACTTGGGTTACGAGAGAGACTGCTAGGGTTTCGGCAACATTGATAAAGGGTAGAAGAAAGTATATGATTTACTGCAAGAGTAACTAGTACTAGAAAGTGGATTAATCCATCTAATCTATAAGGCGAAGAAATAGAGAGAGAGAGAGAGAGAGAGAGAGAGAGTAGTACCTATATTTGTGGCAAAAAAAGGACCAACTAATTTGATTACAACACGTTACTTTAACATAAACTTATTCTATGTCCCCCAAAAAAATGTTCTGCTTATTTTATGATTTGGTCCATAACTAATTACTAACTCTCATTTTTGAGATCGTATGTTGTGTAAAATATGAATGCAAGTGCATGTATCGCAAACAAGTAATAAAGTAGTGAATATGAGTATCGTCCCACGAAGACTGTAGATTTACTAAGTACCGAAATTTAGCTAACCCTAATTTTATTTGAATCAATCGACTGAAGAAAAATTGAATTACTAAAAACAAACTAAAAGCAATAAAAATAAACGAGAACGAAAATTAAAAGCGAAAAATAACACGTGATGTAAATTAATGAAATTAAACCTAGGGTGTCCGATTTCACCATAACTAATCCACTCTAAAAATTCTCTATCTCATTAGCCTAAAATTATTCCCCTAGTTGATAGTCGAGATTCCTTAATTTATTCACTATTCTCTCCCGAGTTCAAGCAAAAATATCCTTAATTACCAATTCACTATATTCCTATGTGAATTAAACTAATTAAGAATTCATTAAGATCTATGGAAACTCATATAGCGACTACACAAACCATGTAAATATATTCCTATTTTACATGCAATTTATGGCTTTCAATCCAATGAACTAGATACATAAATCTCCTTCCGGTTTCATTATGATTAACAAATCATCTATTTAGTGGCCAATTAAATAGAAGCATTAAGAATAAAATTAAAAACTCAACTAGGAAAAATAATTCATGGACTAAATTGAAAGAAAAATATTAAAGCATCATAGTTGTAGCCCTAGAAAAAAAATTTAGAACATAATTAAACTAAAAAAAACAAAAATATTAAATGTAAACATCCTAAAAAAAATAAAATTTTAAAACTGAAAATAAAATCAAACTAGAAAAATCGCGGTTGAAGAGGTTCCACCCCACTACTCTGTCTCCCACAGACTCTCTCTCTCTGGACTACTGTGTTTCTCTCTCTAGAATGGTGTATTTTTTTCTCTTCTCCCGTAGTCCTTTTATAGCTGAAAAGAGAGTGTTTACCAATCATTCACGGATTCCAGTACTGTATTTTGATTGGTTGTGTGATGTGTCACTTTACAATTTACTCTCTCTTTCTCTCTCTTGCTCCTCACGTTTCTATTCAAAATCTGATACAAGGACAATTATCCTATGCGGCATATTTTCATGAGCTTGGCACGAATCTAACTCTTCATAGGTTAAAAGCGAGCTTAACTTTGACTTGCTGACATGGCGCTATCCTGTTGGAGGGAGAAACCAAGTGCACTAGACGTGAGATGCACCAGATCAGACACCCAAAAGAATCCTCCACCATCTCTCTTACGCGTGGCCCCAGCTGTCCCCTATGTTGTGTCCCCCACTCTCAGCCTCCGCATGTGAAGTGCACTCTCCAATTAAGACCATTAATCTGATTGATCCAACGGCCAAGATTTAATCCAAATTCCCTTTTTTTTTCTTCTTTTCTATTTAACCTAAATCAAATTAAAATTAAATCAAAAACATAAATCTAGTAAATATCTATTTCAAATTAAATTAACTTAAAATAATTAAATTAAAACACCTAAACTTAATAAAATTAAATAAAACTAAATCTAATCTAAAACAACTTAAATTACTTAAAATCTAAATTAAAATTACTCTAAGACACATATTTTTAATTAATAAAATAGTACAATTAACTCTATTTTCATCGAGTTATCATCGTACTTTGTAATTTTCCATTAAATGGGTTGGGCTCCCTATTAGTCACTAACTTATTGGGCTATATTTTTAGGCTTTGAGCACCAACTTCATTTGGGGCTCTAAGCAAAATTGCCTAATTTTTGGGCCTTTTTAGTAAATGTCCCTTTTTCGAATATTGCAAGTTGGCAACAAAGTTGAGAAAATGATGTGGATAGGACTTACTTAGGCTAAAATGGCTTTTTGATGCATTTTTCTAAAAATGATATTTTTAGGAGTGTCAATGACCTCTTAACCATTGGTCAAGAGTTTCTTGACCATAAAAATATTATTATTTAGGACTTTTTGATGGTCAAGAATCTTAACCATAGGTCGATATGCCTTTGATACTCCTAAAAGTATCATTTTTGAAAAAAATACATAAAAAGGTCATTTTTGCCCAAGTTAGTCCAATCCACGTCCTTTTCTCTAACAAAATTGGAGAAAGGTTCATAAATACTCATTTCTAAGTATATTTGTAGAAATACTCATTATTTTTATTTTATAAATACTTGTTTTTGAGAAATATAAACCACATGTTTTTTATACATGAAGTGTATACATTTCATGAATAAAAACTATATCTAAAAATAGGTACACATTTCATAAATGTATACCATGAAGTGTATACCATATATAAAATTTACACTATAAATATAAACTATAGGTAAAAATTTATGTTGTAACTGTATATCACTCATACTTTATAGATGAAATAAAATTGCCAAAAATGAAATACCCATTATTTGTACATGAAATATATACCAAAAATGTGTATGCTTAAAAATAAAATAAAAAACAACACAAAAATAGGTATTAAGTGTAGATTTCTCACAAAATTACCATGCGTATGTTTTATAAGGAAAATTACAGGTAAATCCGTTTATATATAATATATCAGATGTACTCAATACAAAAAGTTAATATACTCCGTATAAAAACTACTGTAATGATACTTAGCATAAAAATAGATGTGATGATACTTACAACTTGATATACTAACATATAATTTACATATAAAATTGATATAATGATCAATAGTCATTTAGCAAAAAATGAAAAGACAGAAAAGTTGTCATTTAGCAAAGAGATGAAAAAAATGATATTTCTTAGAATGAAGTGGAAAAAAAATGGGCTATTTGTTTATGAAACTCACTCTAATATTGTTTATTTAGCCAAAAACTAATTTTTAAGATACATAAAATCAAAGTCAACATCAACCTTTTCTTTTAATAACTTGTGAACTATCTCACTCTAAGGAGCTAAATGTTTTCTATGGAATTGCTTTAGACGGCATAACTAACAAAAGAGCCCAAAAAAAAAAAATAGTTATACAAATTGGTAGTTATAAAAAAAAGAGAAAATTTGATTTTATATAGTAATTTTCATAATATTTGAAATCCTAGATGGTTTTTTTTTTTGAAAAATTCCATATTGATTTAGAAAATATTATTTTTAAAAATATTTATAAAAATATCATTTTTTTTTACCAATTGATGGGTACTTGAGATAATCAATAAAGTAACTCAATTTATTGTCAATTGGTTATTTCATGTAACTAGATGGTTACCTCGAATATGTTTGAAAGATACTAATTTTGTAAAAAAAAAATGGTATTCTTTTAAAATAAATTTTAAGTAAATATAATTTTTATAATGATATTTCTCTAAATAAATTTGACGTTTAAAAGAAAGTCCGGAAATTTCAATTTTTTGGAGTTTGGGCTTGGATTTTTGTAAGAACACCCATAAAATAGTGGGATAAGAACAAAAATATTCCCTGAATTTTGATAAAATGCTCAATAGATCCACTTCATAAATAACAAAAACATTCCCTCAGATACCCTTACTAAAACGTAATTAATTAGCTAAAAATTAAAGTCCAAAAAAAAAATTGTATGACTTTGAATTCATAGATTTTCTTATTCTGGTTTTCTACAGGGTTAGATCTAAATGGGCTCTAAGTAAGTGGGCTCCCAATTAGTCACCGACTTATTGGGCTAGATTTTGGCCTTTGGGCTTCGGATGGTCCATTATTATTATTATAAATATTTTGCAAAGAGAACTGGGTTGGGTTTGGTATATCATATATGGGTTGCTTTTGATGCGCAGCTGGCAAACTTAAGCCACCACCGACACACTCTTGACTTATCTCTGTTCTTTATTAATTTTTTTACAAGAAAATACAGGGAGTTGCCTCACATAACCCATGTGTGGAATTAATTTAATTACCATCATTTCAGCTTAATTAACGATCACAAGACATATAATAATTAGACTCATCACAAACACCTTTAGTAAAGCTAAATTTTATATAGCAATTATTTGATAGAGCAAATTCAAAATAACGATGTCAAATTGCTTCATAACTAAAGAATATTCAAATTAAATGAAATCCGATGACAAATTGACTAGTTCTAAAACGAAAAGGTTAGACCCTCAATTTACATAATCATGTATATTTTTTTACGGAAAATTTCGTAATGAGATATTATGTAATACATAATTTTGGATTGAAGGATTTTTATGAACTTCTAATAGATGTTTAATATAATATTTAATTTAATGTGATTTAACATAAGAAATGTGCACTACCGGTAGATATCTGAAAAGTCTTTAATTTGTTCTTATATATAACGTACATAATTGTATATGCTCATATATTGTTGGTGATTGGGACATTTGTGGACTAAATTCTTGAGAGATTATTGTATATATAGTACGGATAATTTTCCCATTAAAATTCTGTTCAAAGATGCTCCCTTATTGGTATTGTTGAGACGAGAGGTACCAACTTTTGTTATATGGAAGAATATATAAGTTCAGATATTATGCACGAGTCCTATATATATTCAACCCTGTTACGTCAGATCTTAATATAGATGTTACATTTATATTCGCTTAACATATTTTTAATGACTTTAAGGTCCATTTTCCATAACTCGTAAGAAACAAATTAATGGTTGACTGTCCTCTGTAATTGAACTAACGTATAAGTGAAACTTGCGTTGTAGTTTTCAGCAGAGAGGCACATGTATGGAGCAGAAGGTATTTATGCTTTGGTATAGTCTAATCAACTAGGAATATGTATAGATCTAGAAAACCTAGCTTAGCTTCGTAGTCCCTTTTTCTTTTTGTATTTGTTTATTATTGTACTTTTCTTTTAATATAGCTTTTGTTGGCTTTAACTATAGACTTTAAAATATGTCTATATTCATTCCCTTTTTTTTTTCACCCTTTTTCTGATAACTGCGTAAGTATACTCTTTTAACTGTCTGTCAGACTCATGAACATGCTACACTCCAAAGAAACTAAATCTAAATCTTTCGTCTACATATAATAATAATTAGCTTGTTCATTACTTCAACAAAAAATCATATTTTAAATTACTTCATTTAATTTATATAAAAAAAACGTTATGTATTAAATTTTTAATCATGTTTGTACTTAACACTAATTAAAACCCTCACATTTATTGGTTAATTTTTTCATAATTTATCTAATCCTTGGTTAGGTAATGTATACATGTCCGGCCATGGACCATTGCCCATTGGTTTATTCAATTTAAGCGTGCAATATTAATAAGGGTTTAAATGATGATAAAACACCTCGTGAATTACATCTGCACGGTTTTATTTATTTTTTAAAAAATAAAAATAAAATACAAATTCGTGAAATTCAAATCGTTCACAGTTGACAAAAAAAATGAAAGTTCACCTTTAAAAATATTCCTATATAAAAAAAAAAAAAACAAACAAACAAACCTAGAGAGAGAGACAAAGAAAGGTATAGACGAGGGTATATATATAAAAGCAAAAGATGCAAAGTAGTTCAAATTACATTATTCCGTCAATAGGTCTTCAGAAGATTCGAAGATTTTTTTTTTTTCCAAGTGAATTTATATTTGAAGCAAAACTATACATATTATACGTACTTTTAGTTAATTATATCTGTTTTGTATGTATGCAATGTATAAATTTCCAATTTCTCTAAAATAATCCACAAAAAATTTCTTAACAAAAGAGTACTATACATTAGCTTGGATGAGGAAATAGAAGTACTAATGTATGGATCACATGACTCAAAAATGAATACTATTGAACTCTCTTATAATGTAATATTTGTATTAATTAAACCTCATAGTTGAAAAATTGATTCCACATTGATTAGAAAATTTTGCAAAATGTGATTACAAATTTGGGTTATTATTAATCTACCACACTACTCACCTCCAATGTTCAGATTTAACGTTCAAATCTCATAATTAATAAAAATTTAAAGTGCAAATTTGTTTTGATACTAGATGTATTTCTATCAGTAAAAGGAAGGTACTAGATGTGTTTACTTGTACACTAAATACACGTATATACACAACACACGTATTTGTGTATATATATATATAAATAACTATATTAAAAGTTCACGATATATTTTTGGACAGTATAAGAGTTAAAAATTAACCATGGTTAAGCATTTTGAGTGGAAGGCATTATTAAAAAAAGGTACATTAGGGTTAACACCAAAAAAGGAGAGTTAAATATTGACCCAAGTTATAAGTTTTGGGCTATTTTCGTTTTCATTTTATAATTTTGCAGTGTTTGGGGGGTTCCTTTGAGAATTCATCTAAGGCTATCGAGGGGCTTTTTGACAAATGGGTCATTGTACCTGGTGATGGTCCTTTCAGATTCAAAATTCTTCAACGCAGCCACTTTTTCTGTATATGGGTAAATTTCTAATTCTATTTCAATTTCATTTTTCTTGTTGAGAAAAAAAAAAAAAAATTAATACATGCATGCTTATGCGCAATGTTTGTGAATATCACAAAATTAGGGTTTCGATTTCCAAGTTTTGAATTTCATCATTCCAATACCCCTGTTACTTAAATTTGACCGTTGAGGTTCTGCTTATGTGAATCAATGGCGGACTTGTTGTCTGATTTTCAACTCTGCTGTCGTTCGAGTTGGTGAATTGGCCAATTGGGTTTTTCTGTGTGAAAGTTTTGTATGGTTTATAGAAACTAGATTTCGATTTTGCTACATTTTGTGGGTATGTTACGCTGTTCAATTCTGCATTAGCAAAGTTTATAGCTAGTGGGTGTTTTTATTATAATTCGGAGTATATTTCGGGTTATGTAATAGTTTTAGATTCTGAGTTAGTGAAGATTGATAATTCGTGTGTGGCACTGTTGCAATGCCGTGATTTTAAAGCTTGATGTTGAGATTAGGACAAAGCAAAAATACCCACAAGCAACAACGATGGAATTTTTTTTATTAATTTATTATTTTGTTTATTGACTTAATTTTGTTACTTCCCGAGATGATAGAGTTTTTTCTGCATCGTAGTTTTTGCTTAAATTTTGGATTTTTGTTGTGAATTTAAATGCTGCGTTCGAAGATTGGCATCGTAGTTCGTTTGATCTATTGTTAAAACTAAAGCAAGAGCGAGATTTTTGAATAAGCTCTGGGGCAATATGGCAAATAAGACTGCTAGTAAGCTTTGAAAATCCGTTAAATATGGATCAAGATCCTTTGTTCTTTCATTCCCAATAAACATTGAGGCCAATTGTTCTTGTCACATTTAGAAATTCTATTCATTGTTGTTAGGATTTTGAAAGTTCAGGGTCAGTAAAAATTAGTAAGGTTTGATATGAATGTCTATAATATAGAGTTTAATGAAAAGTACAACTGTATGTGGCAAGTGATGGTTTTTCGACAGACTGCTTTTAATATTTTGGATGTGTCATAATTGATGAGGTTTATTCCCATTTCCCCTTTTTGGGTCAGGTATTTGTCATTTGAAGGTACAAGTACGACCTCTTTGTCAGAAATCTTAAGAGCCTCGAGCCTCAGGTTCTAGAATCTGATACATTGGTTGAACTGTTGTGAATCTTTATTGTGGCTTTCTGGAGGAAACATATTTGAGATCTTTAGGATAATAATGGATTGCAACAAAGATGAGGCAGTCAGGGCTAAGGAGATTGCTGAGAGGAAATTCACAGAGAGAAATTATGCTGTTGCTAAGAAGTTTGCAGTAAAGGCTCATAATTTGTATCCTGGGCTGGAGGGTCTGTCCCAAATGTTGACAACACTTGATGTTTACATCTCTGCTGACATTAAAATTAATGGGGAAGCGGATTGGTATGGCATACTTGGTGCAAATCCCTTGGACGATGACGAGACAATTAAGAAACAGTATAGAAAGTTGGCTCTTGTGCTTCATCCTGATAAAAACAAGTCTATTGGTGCAGAGGGTGCATTTAAGTTAGTTTCAGAGGCCTGGAGTTTGTTATCAGACAAGGCTAAGAGACTAGCATATAATCAAAAGAGGAATTTGAAAGGATTTCAACAGAAAGTTCCAACCCAAACTGGGGGTTCATCAGCAGCAAATGGTCGTCAACACCCTACCAGTAATGTCGCTTCTAATGTTAGAACTCAACAAACTAGCTCTCGGACAAGTTTCACCTCGGTTCCTTCATTTAAGAAGACAGATACTTTTTGGACTATTTGTAATCGATGCAAGACGCATTATGAGTATCTCAGGATTTATCTGAATCACACTCTCCTCTGCCCCAATTGTCATGAGGCCTTTATGGCTTTAGAGAAGGATCCGCCTCCAAATGTTTTTAAGCAATCCAATTGGTCTTCTCGCCAACATCCGAATTCAGGACATACTTCTGCAACTACCAACCCATTTAATTCTGGCAAAAACTATCCAGCTACTCAAAACGTAGCACCTGGGGTGTCAATGGGTTCTAATTCATTCAATAGAACAAATTTCCAGTGGGGTTTCTCCAAAACCGCTGGTGATCGTAGCACGGTTGCAACATCCTCTGCTGCTGCTCAAGCTGCAAGTGTTGTTCAACAAGCAAGTGAGAAGGTGAAAAGAGAGCGAGAGGAAAGGCAGTCGGCTGCTGAATGGGAGAGGAGTCACCTCTTCAAGGGTATGACTAATCCTCATAAAGTAGACAGACCACTGAAAAAAAGAAACTTGGAAAACAATCTTATGAATGGTTATAGAGGCTACGTTGGTAATCAAATGGTCATGAATAACGGAGGAGCAGGTGTTGGGGGTGTGTATGAAATTAGAAAAGGAAATTCTGAAATGGATAGGTTTTATGAAGCTTCTGGTGCCTATGTTAAGTCCAACAGGGTGAGGGAGTTGTCATATCCTGAAACTAAGAATATGCTTATGGATAAGGCTAGAACCAAAATTCGCAGTATGCTTGAGAAGTGGAGATCAATGAGTGTAGCAGGCACAGAAAACAAGGAAAAAGATAAAGTAAATAAGAAGCAGAAGCGGGTGGTGAAAGGTGACAAAGAGAACTTGAGATACAGTAACTCTTCTGATATAAATAAGGAGTCTGTTGCCGGTAATGCTGCTGATGGTACAAAGAAAGAGGGTGAGCCGGGCTTACCTGTGTCAATCAATGTTCCTGATCCCGATTTCCATAATTTTGACTTGGACAGAACTGAAAATTCCTTTGGAGAGGAGCAAGTTTGGGCTGCTTATGATGATGATGATGGGATGCCACGCTTTTATGCTCGAATTCACAGGGTGATCTCTTTGAAGCCTTTTAGGATGCGTATCAGTTGGCTTAACTCTAGAAGCAATAGTGAATTGGGTCCCATAGACTGGATAGGTTCTGGTTTTACCAAAACCTGTGGGGATTTCAGAATTGGAAGGCATGAAAGTACCGGGACATTAAATTCCTTCTCTCACAAGGTCAGTTGGACAAAAGGCCTACGTGGGGCAATTCGGATTTATCCCAAAAAAACCGAAGTTTGGGCCCTTTATAAAAATTGGTCACCCGAGTGGAATGAACATACTCCTGATGAAGTGATACATAAATATGAGATGGTGGAAGTCATTGACGATTATAATGAGGAACAAGGTGTTGCTGTTGCTCCTCTAATTAAGGTTTCTGGTTTCAAGACAGTATTTCGTATGCACATGGACCCGAAAGAAGTCAGGAAAATTCCTAAAGAAGAGATGTTCCGGTTTTCACATCAGATCCCTTATCACTTGCTAACAGGCGAAGAAGCTGATAATGCTCCAAAGGGTTGTCGTGAGTTAGATCCAGCCGCTACTCCTTTGGAACTCATTCAGGAGACAACAGAAGCTAACGAGGTACCATCTATGGAGAATGGCGAGAAAGCAGCGGAACAGATGCCTCAGAATGCCCCGATTAGAGATGCAGATGAAATCATGAAAAGTGCTTCTGTAAGTGTGAAGGCAGAGATAACAGAAAATGGCGAACAAACCAAGGATGTCAGATAGCGAGGTCTGACGAGGTAGCCAAAGACTTTGATGAGGTTATACTTAGCAAGAAACGAAGAAAATAGGACGGCGAAGAATGCAGGAGAAGATAGATCGATTTAAGTTGGTTTTGTTATTTTGAGCCTTTGACCAAATGTACAGAATGCTTCTTCTTGCCGTCATTATTTAGACAATGATCTATAAAGCTTTTGGATTTTGTGATAAACGTTGCTAGTGTCTTGAAGTTTCATGTAAAGAAAATCATGCATGGTTATTATATACACTGACGGTAAGTTTTGTTTGGGTTTTCATTTTTGAGATGAAGATATAGGGTCAATGGCTGTTACATGGGTAGAATGGTATTGTTTCCTGGACAACCGGGGATTGAATTCTCTTCGAATTAAATGAACAACCTCTTTTGATTTCCCAATTTCAGATTGCTTTTGGTTAGTTTAAAACTTTCTTCCTAGTATCTTACTTTTCTCATGGTCCTGACTGGTCATGTACCTCGGATCTAAAGTTTTTGTTTTCTTATTTGCTTTGGTGATGTACCCAGCTTTGGACATTTTAAATGCCCCTTTAACTAATCAAAGATTCATACAAGTAGACTGCAAATTTTTTATGACCCAACTAATAAGAGACTATGCCAACGGAGTCTGATGATTAAAGGTCATTAATAATAAATTAAAAGGTCGTTGGTGGTCTCACACATCCTAACAAATGGGATGTTGCCCTTAGATGTATTAATTGGCCAGAAGGCCATGTGTGCCCATGCCCGCAACGGCACTGGATCAGCCCAGACGCATCGGGCCTATGACTCACCCTTCGATAGCCTTTTTTTTTTGGGATTTGGACACTTATACATATTTTTCAAAAAATATTATCAAATTTACGACCTTGCAAAAAATAATAAAAATTCCATACAACTTTTTTATGGCATTTTTCTAAATACTTTGAGAACTAGAAAACGCGGTAGCATTTTAGTAAATAAATCATCTTTTTTTTTATTTTACAGGAAACTACAAAGATTTCTTGGAAACCAGTTTGGTTTCCTATTAGCGGAATGTCTTGTACGTAAGTAAATCAGGAAACCACAAAAGTTTCTTATTAGCGGAATATCCTGTACATAAGTAAATCACAAGAAACCACAAATATTTCTTAGAAATTATTGTAGTTTCCTTTTTGTAGAATGCCATGTAGCTAAATAAATCACAGGAAACTACGAATGTTTCCTGTAAATTATCATGGTTTTCTTTTTGCAGAATTCCATATTTCTAAGTAAATCACAAGAAACCACAAAGGTTTCCTAGAAACTATTGTAGTTTCTTTTAGCAGAATGACCTGTAGCTAACTAAATCACAGGAAACCAAGAAGGTTTCTTGGAAACTATCGTGATTTCCTTTTTACAGAATGCTATGTAGATAAGTAAATCACAAGAAACCACGAAAGTTTCTACTTAATTATCATTGAGCAATTTCATCGAGCATTTGGTGTGCAACAATTTCACTTCTAATAATTCTACACAAGTTCATGAACCACTTGTCTACTTCGAATGCTTTTGTGAATTATGGCATACATGAATGTATACATATCAGATAAAAGAAACGAAAACAATATGAAAAATATCAATTTTCAATATATCTCAAGTTAAAACAACTAAGCAAATACCTTATGGACTAATTCATCATCAGAAAAATAAATAAGCCTCGACACTCTAGTTGTCTATATTTCAAATAACAAAATTAAAGCTAAAGAAACCGAAAAGAAAAACCACAAAATGGAGGTCAAGCTCCTAGGTATCGTTCACAATCTTGGAAGAAGAAGAATATAAGACCCATCAAGAAGGTCTCGGGAAATCAAAGACGTTAAATTCTCATAGCTTTGAATCAATACCCATTGACCTATCTTGATCATCCTTGTATATACTCAGGACTTGGACAAGAGAGCTTACATCAGCTGCCATTATTTAGGGCTTTACAAAGCTTCTTCTAAATCTTCCTATGCCTTTTTTGTCGAAAATAAGAGGAAATAAATAAATAAAGAAGTGAAATCTTATTGGAAGGGAGTAAAAAGTGCTCAAAAGAATCAAGTATGTAAGAAAAAGGAGTTTATAAAGTATTAAGCAAATTTGGGTATTTTTCAACAAAAAGACCGTATAGAAATAAATGAGCTAAGTAAGACTGTATTATTGGTATTCTTTTTCAAAAAGAAGTGCTAGGTGTCTTTTTCCCTTTTTTTTTTTTCAATAAGAAATGTCTATTTTTTCACATCAATTTAAAAATAGCCATTTTTTATACCTACTTAATAAATGGCATTTTTTTAATTTTATTTTGCTAAATGGCCGCTTTTTAGTATATCAATTTTATATAAAATATATCAATCTTATGTTTTTATATTAATTTTATGTATATTATATCAATTCTTTTATTAGTATATCAATTTTAGCTTCTTACAAAATTCTAAGCTCAAAGTACAAAAAAATTAAAAATCTCAGGTGGGTTGAATTTTTTGAAAATCCTAGACTGATTTAGAAAACATCACCTTTTAATGGTTATTTTAGAAACATAATTTTAATAAATATTTATAATAATACCATTTTTTCAACAAAATTGGTATTTTTCAATGGTATCGAGGTAATTAGTCAAGTTACCTCAGATAACTTGACCGGTTACTTCAATTATCTCATCATTAGTAAAAAATACTTTTTAAAAGTGGTATTTTTCTAATTATAATCCGGGATTTTGTAAACAATTTCAAAATATTAATTTTTCAATATTTTTTTAAAAATTACAATAAAAAATTAAATTTCCTCTATCAATTTTATTTTAAAATATATCAATTTTGACGGTGTGATATTGATATATTTCTTATAAAACTAATTTATGAATATATATTTTTTCGATAAATTCAGCCATTTCTTAATAGTATTTGAAAAACAAACATTGTTTAAATAATGAACCAAAATTCGGTCATTTGGATAAGAAATCCATTTTGTTTTTAGTTTCTTATTTTATAAAAAATGAAGTTAATAAAGTACTCAAATATCTTTTTTTTTAGGTGATTAGGCAACGTAACAGTTTGAGTGGGTAAGTCTTTAACCTTAGCAAATTTTTTTTTTAAATTTATTTTTTGCCTATAGCATTCTTTGCTATAAAGTTCCAAATTAGACCATGGTTTCTCCAACTAGTTGAGTTTTTTCAACTAATTAATTAGTTGAGGACTTGCGGTTTTGTCTACTAACTTGCTGCAGTTTAACTATTGAATGGTTGAGTTTTGTCAACTGATTAGTTGAGTTTTAATGACCAACTTGTTGATATTTAAAACTGTAATAAGGGTATTTTTGATAACAATAAAAACAAAAAGATATTTATTTAACTATTATATAATAAAAGCTAAATTTTAGAACTATTATTTAAGAGTCAACAGAAACTAGCAAAATTCGAACTGATCGTCATACCCGAATTCACCTAACCCAAAATTTTGGCTAAATTTATTAAACCCAAAAATTCGGGTAATAACCGACCCGACATGTGCGTTTTCGGATCGGACTCTGTTGCTGCCTTTAACTTAAACCCTTAAAATAAAAAAGACAAAAAAAAAACAAAAACAAAAACAAAAACAAAAACCTATCTATTTCCCTTTATATATTTGGTGTCTATAATTATTATTTCTCTTTGTTTATTTTCTTTTATGTTTCTATGTTTATGAGATTATATACTGTGCATTGTGCAAATAGCCAATTATGCATAAAATAGAAAAGAAAAAAAATCAAGATTGTTTATTATGTGCCACAAAGGTAAAAAGCTTTTATACTTTGTAAAAAGTTAAAAAAAAGAATGAGTTTAAAAATAAGCCTTTGGGAAAAGGCCCAAATAACCTCTAAAAAGCTTGGCCTAGATCTGACTTTTTTAAGAAAAATGGGCCATAATTGATTTTTATCACTAAAAAGGCCCGAACCTAAAACTGTCCAAAACAGCACACCAAATCTGACCCGACCATACCAGACCGAATATTGACCTATCTGAAAAGCCGACTCTCTTTGGTTTAGTTATAGTTACATACTTGGGGATGGCTACGGTAGGGGCGTCCCTACGTAGGGTCATGCCTTAATTATCGTTGGATGGGAATCTGTGGGGAATAACGGGAATCTGTGGAGAATCTATTTATATACAGATTCCCATCCAACGGTGAATAGACAGGGCCCTACGTAGGGGCACCCCTACTGTAGACGCGCCCTACATACTTTTATATACCCGAACTCGAATACCCGATTACCCGAAGCTTGACCAGATGTGCACCCATATTATTATTTATAAAAAAGACCCAAAAATAATAAGGATGACACTTCGTTCGAATTTTTAAAAATAATATAAAAAATATGACATTCCCAAAATAATTATTTTTCTATATAACATTCAGTGACATTTTTAAAAATATTTTGGTTACTGAAAATCGAGAAACTAATTTAGTTGTTGGAAACCAGTCTAGTTTCTTGTAACTAATAACCAGATACTAAAGAAACAAATTGGATTATTGGAAACTAGAAACAAAGGTTATTGAGAACTAGAGAAAAACGTTACTTTAAACTAATTTAGTTTATTAGAAATTTGGAACCAATTTGGTTCCTAGAAACCAAATTAGAATCTCAGTTTCCATAAGCTAAATTAGTTTATCGGTTTCTAATAACCAAAATATATAGAAAAATGATATAGATTATCGTATAGAAAAATAATTATTTTAGAAAGATCGTATTTTTAATATTATTTTTAAAAACTTAGGTGCAAGTGTCCAAATCTCAATTAATAAATAATGTCGGCATATAAGGCTAAACAGGCTGCAGCCTGCTTTGGGCCTCACATATTATTATAATGACAATTAATTGACATGTTTAGTTAGTAGTTACTTTTTCTTTTTTTTTTTTTCCTACAAAAATTATAAAAATAAAAAATGGGATTTTTACACCGAGAAGGTTTACTAAGGCTCTCACGGTGATAAAATATGACTCATCCATAATTGTTACTAATATTAGTTCTCATTATCATGTCAAACATTTAAAATTACTAATTAAATACCCCAAATTGCTTCTACTGTCACTGTCACTGCAGCACTCTGCCAATACCGCAAATCCCAATCCCAGACACATCTCCTCCCCTATGCTTTTTCAACTGTGGTCTAAATACTTCGATCGACAATCCCAACTAAATATTATAAAAATTTATATTTTGTCATTTTTTTTGTCACGTATTTCAAAAAAGAGTCAAAATTAATAATATGCAAAAAAATATCTACTCAATTCTGATTAAAATTAGATTCAATGTTAAGTTATCAGATTTGACAGAAATAGATTAGCGAGCTGAATTACTCAATTGTTCACATTCATTAGCAATATCATCAACATCTTTGTTCCAATTTTCAGGATTTGTCATGTTACGTAGTGGAACTTATGTACCTCTATATCTTCTCATATAATCGGAAAAAAAAAAATATTAGATATATGAATGTGATTTTTCAAACAGTTGAGATTAATTTCTTTCATAATTGAAAGAGAAATCAAATATATATATAAATATATAACTTGAGCCAAAAAAACTATATATATATATGAAATTAAAAGAGCAGTGCTATATATATATTCATCTCAAATGCAATAAGATATTACTCACATATTAGGAGTACTCTCATCATTGTTGAGTATTAGTTTCCATAATTGCCAATTAATTTAGTTGCACTAATAAGAATCATTATACTGTTAGCCAAAGTATGTACATATAACATATAAAATAACAAATAAAATACTGGAAATTCAATAACAACAATACAACGAGCAATTAACAGAATACAAATGAATAAAATAACAAGAAGATTAATACAAATGAACAACAATACCAAATCAACAGAATACTCAATAACAACAACAATACAAAATTCAATAACAACAACAATACAAATGAACAAAATAATAAGAACAATACCAAATCAACAGAACACTCAATTACAACGAGCAATCGAGGCTTGTGTACCACACAATCTCATTAAAACAGATTCGCTTCCTCTAACTGGGTGCTTGAGGTTGTTAGGCGTCTGTCTCCCAGGATACAACAATCGATGAATGGCGATTGTTGCACCACAAATGCTACTCTAACGAATCGAATATATGCCCAATTTCTATCATACTGAAGCCTATACTCTAGAAAGGATTTTAAGAAGAGAGAAATAAGAGAGATTTCTTCTATAAAAGAGTTCTTCCGTATATATTTTCCTGAAGGGAGGATGAGTTAATTTATAGGCTTTATATATGAGCTGTTACAAATTTGGAATTAACTAAGATTTAATTTCAAATAAAACATTTTACACAAAACCTTTAAGCATTTAGAAACCGATTAGTTTTCTAAACAAATTTAATCTAAACTAGATTAAATTTTATAACTCATTCTAAAAATGTTTTACACAAAAAAATGTTTAAGTATGACATTTTTCTAAACAAATTTAATCTATATTAGATTGAATTTTGTAACTCTAAAACAAAATTGACAATTCTAGAAAAGAATATTATCACTTTTATACCATGTATTTTGACACTTAATTCAAATTATACTTTATATTTTGGTTATTATCAATATTGATCTTTAGATTTGAAAATTATTACAAATTTATACATTGACACCAATTTAGAGCAGTTCATTTACCAAGATGATTTAAATGATATCTTGGTAAATTAACTGCTCTAAATTGGTGTCATGGTATAAATTTGTAATAAATATTAAATCTAAAGGTCAATGTTGATAATAACCAATACAAAATATATAAATCGAACAAAATATCAAAATACAAAGTATAAAAATAATACTATCCATTTTAAAAACTCAAAAAATTAATCTGGTCTGACAATTTCATTTTTTCAACATATAGTTCCCTTAAAAAAAAATCATTATACTACCCCAATTTTCATCCATTAATCATTGACGTATGAGTTGTTTCAATTTATTTATTATTTATTATTTTACTTTGTCCCAATAATTTTGAAAGTTATAAAACTGGCTATAACCTATGTATTACTTTTTAGGTAGTAGCTTTAGCTGCCAGGAGACGTTTGACTTTCTTAAGGGGGGGCCTTTTGTAGTTTCTTGATCACAATATGTAACCTGCGGGTGTACATATGGAATCTAGCATTCTTCCAAGTCCCAGCTTTTCCAATTCTAAAGCCGAAAAGATGGTTGGAACTGGAAACCTATCGTCAATACACAAATACATATACAAAATTTTCCTTTTATTTATTTATTTTTAATTTTATAATCATATTAGCAATAAAGAATATTAGGGTTTTAAACAGCGTGTCTTCACAGCAGGCCTGACTTCAACTCTCTCGACTTGAGATGGAGAATCTTTGGAGCATTAATTCTTTAGGAGACCAATAGTTCTGTTCATATTTATGACTGACTCGTAAATAAGTACTAAAGACCGTCATGCGACTCCAAAATAGTCCAACGAAGTTTCATGGGCAAATTCCTCACTAGCTAGGTCATGTTCAAGGAACTTGGTATATTAATTATACAAGACAACATTCTAGAAGAAAAAAAAAAAAAAGGGCAAAAGTAAAGACTATATAATGTAGTGCGCGTGGACTGTGGAATCTCATGCATTTGAATTTTCGTTCATGAAAAAAATAAAAATATATTTGCTTGCATTGTTGTAGGAGACTGTCCAGCTACTCTCCTAGGGGTGTTTCTGTAACTGTAATTCTATTGGTTAATTTTTCCTTTATCTTAATATTTAACGTGTTAATTTTCTGTTTAACACTTGGCTTTAGGGAAAAATTAGTATGACTATCTGCCAAAATTCTTGTTACGTAATAAATTGAATTTGCACTATTAATATATTAGAGGTGCAATTCGAACTTTCAAGTTGATGATTCGTATAGTGCACTGATGACAAATTACCATTCAATATCTAGACAGTCTTTAAGTTATAGGATTCATAATATATAGGGACATGGTGAGTAATGATGTTTCCTATACGACATGCAATTACTCTAGCTCTTGAACATTTTAATGTATTTAATATATATAATATATATATATATGTGTGTGTGTTTTTCTATTCTGAAAAGTAATGTATTTAATATCTTAATAATAACAGTATAAAAGTATAAAAAGAATAAGCCACGCGACATATAATGTAGATCGAAATTTATTTATATTAGTCACATCCTTTCAGTTCTTCAAAAGGTGATCCACCAAGAGAGGGGAAAGATTAATGTAATTGAATAAAGTTTTGGGAAAGAAAAGCAATTTCACAAAAAATAAATAAATTAAACTAAAAATATTCGGAGTCAAAATGCAATTTCACAAAAATATATTCTACTAAAAAGACAGAGTTGTCCCTATCTTAGAGCCGGGCCCATATTTTGGTCGTTAAATATAAAGTGAAGGTAATTTATGAAGGAAGTTATAAGCATCTGGACAACGCCTCTAACTTCTTCCCAAATTAAAACCCCTTTTCTCCTCTCTTTTTTCTATAAATAAACCCCACTCCCAACCCTTTTAATTTCCCTCTCCCACTTTTTCTCATTCTCTCTCTCTCTCTCTACAATATTTTCTCTTTCTTTCTGACATTTTCTCGACCTCCAAACGCGCTCTCTCCTTCCTTCACTGCAATATTAAAGCAAGCAAGAAGGAATATCTTGAGACATTTACTTTTAGGTAAGTAATTTGGATTGTTGTTTTTCAAGCATTTCAAGAATTGAGCTTTGCATGTTAATCATTTCTAGAAAAATCTCCATTTTCTCTTCGTGATTTTGTCTTGCTTTTGTTTTTTCTTTTTCCATCTAATTACTCCTTCTCAATCCTAGTCTGAAATGTTTTCAAGTTTCTCTTTTTTTTTATTATGGTAATTAGTTGTTCGTAACCTATATAATTATTTTGAGTTTCTTTTTTTTTTTTTAAGTAATTTATTTAGAAGGCAAAAATAAGATTTTCAAGGCAAAATATATGCAAACGAAAAAAACAGTTGGGAATTTGGGATCGTTGTTTTTGACCTCCAAACGATTTTATGCTTCTTCAAGACGCGATTTCTACACGCGTGGCTAAATCCTTCCCGGTTTTTAAGGTTTTTTCGGTGACTAATTGATGGCGCGTTACATCACGCGCCACTTAGATCGTTGTTCTTAGTTTTGCCCTTTTTTGGCTCGTTGGAGATACTCGTCGTGTAGCTCTCTTTCGGTTACTCTTAGTCTTGTCCCGCTTTTGTAGAGAATGTTCCGTTTTGACCGTACACGTGTTCTTTTTCCAGAATCAATGGGTCCCACACCTTTGACTGGGCCAGGAGGCCCACTTGACCGGACATAATTGTAGAATTCTATAGCTCAAAAAAGATTTCCCCAACTAATATTCGGCTATTTTCTTTCCAAAAACAATATATATATGTTAGGCTATTAACATTTCTTCATTATTATACATGTTTTTTCAATATTTTTTTTTTGTGTGCTTATGCTAATGGAACCTTAAATGCCGATGTAAAATAGAATATACTGATAAATAAACTAAAGAAGAAATTCAATTACTTGTATCGTTTGACAAAAATATTAGCAAATAAATAAAAGCATTAGTTATGTGATACTATTTTAATAACAAGCACATGGGATGAACCTAGTTATATTAATGTGTAGTTTAAGGTATTCCTCAACCTATAATGTCTATTATGGTATTAATTCTTAATTATTAATAACAGACAATATTAATATACTAAGTACTATTTACTTTTACGCTAAAAAAGCGAAAAAGGTTTTACAAAGGATGTCTTCAACTACCTCGTTAAAATCAGATCCTCCAACAACCGACAGCAAGACAAGTCGGTGGGAGATGCCACGTGTAAGGTGGAGATTGCTTTGTCTTAGTCAGTTGCGGACCTTCATGAACTTGAACTCGATTTGTTTAAGTAAAACAACTTTTACCGAATTAAAAAAAAAAAAATGTAAAACAACTTTTACCTGAAAAACGGTTTTGCACGTAGTTTGGTGACAACTCTCTATCATTATAGCCAAATTTGCATGCACTCTACCTACCTCAGCCTTTTAAATTATAACCTTTTTTTCAATATTACCAAAAAATTTCAGTGGGTATTCGTGCTTATTTTTTAAGATGTTGTTAGTTATAATTTTTGCTTTTTAGAAAAAAAAATGTTATAGATTATTATTTTCAACAAATGAACATATATATATATATATATATATGATATTTTCTTTCATATTCTTCTCTCTAATTCATATACTTTGTAATTAACATGCAGAAAATTTCACAACTTAAATGCTTATATTTATTAGTTAATTCGAGAAATGATTATATAGCTGTCTTGTATCTATCTACCTAGCTATCCCATTTTGGACTATATACAGACGATTTCCACAAAATTTTAATGATGTGAAATATATTAATTAAGAAATAAGTAGAACTTACAGTGTTCCTTCCGTAAGTAGCACCAACGGAATACATGGAAATTAGTCGAAAATGTGAACCGAAACTAGCTATGACTGACGTCCGATTTTATTAGATAAGAAATTAAAACCACTCTCTATTTTATTAGACACTAGTCATTGGACCGCAAAGCACTACTAAAACAGACATTCATTGGCGAGCTCTTCTCCTTTTTGTTCTGTTTGGTTATATATATACGTATATAATATGTAATAAAGATATTATAATATATCAGTTTACCTCGAGGTAGTTTCTTTACTTATAGGGATTGAACACTTTGTCCTATGTATAATGTCCTGTTCTAGCTGCTTCTAAGTGCATGGTGGTACTTCTTCCTCTTTTGGTCTAAATAAGCCGTGTCTAGGCCGTTTCCTACTGTCTTCTTAACAAAATCCAAATATCCAAAATAAAGCTTATGGGATCAACCACCTTACAGGTCGACACGTGATATCGGTAGTTTTCACTTCTTGTCCAAAATAATTGATTTATTTCAAAAAAAAAAAAAAAACAATGAAAGAAATCTTTTTTCTTTCCTGTTCACACTTAGATTAAGAAAGTCAATGTTTACTTTTTCTTTATAGTTTATAATTGCTATAATACACGTGTTTCATTTTTATATGTGGGATTCTCCTCTCTCTCTCTCTCTCTCTCTCTCTCAAAGCTAGAGCCTATGTTGGTTGATTTGGCATATTAAGCATATTGTTTGGTTTTGGACTAGGAAGACAATACGAAAATTATTAGTTGGTTCCTGCGGTGATTCTGTGGGTGTGAATACCATTATTGTATTAGGGTATATGTAATTTGCATGGTCTTTTTTTCAGCACTAGGAACTAACCATATGCCATATTTGTAGTTAGGGAATCGAAAGTTGCAAAGTGAAGTGTTAGTTTTGTGTACATGCTTTTCACCTTTTTCTTTAATCACTTCTGTAAGTTTCTCTGTTTCTTTATTTTACGACACGTGTTTTTGTGGGTTCTTTTATTATCATCATTATTATTAGATTAAGCACTTTTGTGTCACGAAATTGTGAGGAAGTGACGGTGAAAGCCACAAAGAAATTGCACTGTGTTAGTTTGCCTTTTTTACGTCTAAGTTTAAACTTTGACATGTTTTCAAATATCTTTGGTTTGCAAACTTACATCTACTTTTATGTCAAAAGGGCACTTATAAGTTGATAAAACTTGTTATTTGAAATAGTGTTTTTCGGGTAGTATTGATCGCGTCTTTCCAAGCAAATTAAAGCAAAGCGCACAAAACTCATATCTAAATGTACCACTTTCTGTCAATTAATTTTTAACAAATTTTTCGAATAGTTTCCAAGAAGAAATAGGAATATTTAGGGATTTACTCAGGAAAAAAAAAAAACAACCATTTTGTCTTTAATTTGTTTTTATTACTTGTCAAAAAAACCGACTTTAGGTTAGAAAATTACATATATGTATACATACATACATACATGCACAATCATCTACATGTTCTTTATAGTTATATGGGCATTGCCGCATTGGAGCTACTTTTGGGCTTTAATTTATGCGATCGATTTTGCTTTACTTTGGCAATATAAAACTTTTTGAATAACGTTGAAGCACATCAAGGGCTAGCAATTTAGTTAGATTGGACAGGTCATTTCTACCATTAAATTAGCAGTACTTCTCTCAAAGGAGTGTAAACCTTCTGTTAATATAGGTATAAATATTACACGTTATCTTCGGTTTCCTTCACTAAGAAGTTATAAGAAGCAACTGTGGAGTCACCCTACTTTGTCATGTTCAACGCTAGAATTAATACATATATGCATATATGTTGTTTGACAAAGCATACGGGAAATGCCAAAGCATTAATTATGATCTTTGACTTAGCTTTCGGTCCCTAATACATGTAAAAATGAATTTTAAATTATATACCTACTTTCATGTTTGATCCCATGTAAACATTTTCTTTCTCGAAAAGAGCGCTGATTTATTTATAAAGTCTTGATACATATAATTAGCACCGTGATGAAACCACAGTAGCAATATTTTAGAATTGGATTCCGTGTAACATATAATAAACTTTCTTAATCACATCAAAGAGCAAGAAAGATTAGTATTTTTTCTTTCGTGAAAAAACGATTAATATTTTATTCAATATACTTCTTACATTATAGCTATTGTTACTTTTATATTTGAATTCAGTTGGAATCAGGAGTTGGAATGAGGTAAGATGGTGGAGCCCTTACTAACTAACTAATATATATATGTATGATGTAAATTTGTATTCATATGCCTAGCTCATCTCAGTGTCGTCTGAGTCAGCCTGATTGAGACCCTAATACTAAGACAAAAAAACCTTTCAAAATCGCCATGTAATTTTGACTCACCATATCTAGATTATTCACTTAAATGTATCCACCCATTAAGTTTTTCTTGTTGTTTCTATTAGTACTTCTCTCTAAAATTGTGTTTCCCTTTCGAAAATGACTTTTTTCTTAAATTATGTGATCCTAAGGGAGCCAACTGAAACTAATTCTCAACACTTGTCCGATTATGGTGGAACAGGTTAATGCTCGAAAGTGCATTTTAGCTAGCTAAGAAAGTAAATTTAATTAGATTGATAACTACACATCTAACTATAGGTGATAATGACCTCTTGCTATTAGTCCTTGATATTCTAGTTAAAAAATTCATAGTTGATGTTGATTTGTTCTTTTTGTATTGTTTCTTACATTTACAAGTGTATTGCTATACCACCGACATACCCAATACATTGACAAATCCCATAGAAAATGACGTTTTTGTTCTTTATATGAAAGAAGGGCTTATTTTGAAGCCTTGGCTAGCTTTTGGACCAATTCTCCTTTCTTGTGGCAGTGGCCTTTGTTTAATAATTACTAAAACAAAGGAGCTAGAAAACAAAATTTTTTTTCCTTTTTTTCTTTTTGGGAGGTATTTGGGGCGACTTAATATCTATAAACTTCCTATTAAGCACCAAAATTGTTTTTACATAATTAGATTTCGTTGCTTAATGAAAAGCTCCTTATTGACCATGAGAATATTCTTCATTGAACATTAATTTTTTCCTGCTGACTAGAGTAATTTATTCTTGTCGTTCAACAACCACCGCCATCAATAATAGTAAATCGTACACGCTTTCTTCCATCAAGCCCCAAAATAAAATTAAAAAAAAAAGGAGCGAGAGAGAAACAAAAAGAATACTAAACCAAACAAAAATTAAAAAAAAAATAATAAAAACCTGTTTTGCTTAGAACCATTTGGTATGTGCAAAAGTGAAAATTTACTTTTCCCACGGACCTGCCTCCGCAGTATTTTATGGAGATCAATATAATTAGCTTTCCCTTTCCTTTCATATTTTCTTTAACTAATTGGTTGATTAATAGTGTAAACTTGTTTACTTTTTTTCTTGCAGCCAAATAAATTTAGAAAGCATAGAAAATTACTAGACGAATAGATAGCTCAGCCAGTGGAAGCAAGACCTCAGGTACCTCTCTCTTCCTTTTTTTTTTTTTATTTAAGTTATTATTTTCCGAGTGAAATATCTCTTCACCATAATTAGGTTTCTTAGCTGTAATTAAGCCCAAGCCCTATATAGTTTCAAACTATCTTTAAAGACTAAGGCTTGTTGGACATGGGCTTACAAGAAAATCCAACCCGGGCTTACTTCAATGCAATAATACAAGCCCATATACTCTAGCTGGATTTGGGCTTAGTTTTCTCATTTCTGAGCTTGACAGAAGTAAATACACATTTAACCATATTTTTTTAGGGAACCGCACCGTGGTATTTGACCATAATAGAGGGGTATTTTTGGAATTATGACATAATTTTCGTATTTCCATTTTTGATAATTAATCAAGTATTACGTAAAAGATAAATGTTGATGTTGAGCTTTGCACGGTGAAGCAGGCATTGGCAATGGGACTCCAAAAACCACATTCCCATAAGCAAAAAGCCCAGCCCATCACAAGACCTAAGAACGACGAGAACAATGGTGGGGATTGCTTCATCACCTCAAATTTGCTCATTAATCCTCCCTCTATTATCACACCTGTTTCATCAGATTCACCTTATAATTCATGGCTGGTAATTTCTGCCTCTCCTTATACATATAATGTATATGTGTATACACATTAAATTTTACATCATAATGCAATACGTATTGCATAAATATATGTTGAAGTATGTCACATTCACTTAAGGAAAAGGGTTTGTGGATTTTTTTAAAATTATTTTTTAAAATTTTTTTTTTTAATTTTTCTGATATTTGTAATCTATAAAAATAGTTAGAGCACCCTTCTGCATTGGGGTCATTTGATCGGATGATGAAAGTGGCGAGGGGAAAGAGGATCGTCGTGTTTTTAGATTACGACGGGACTCTCTCACCCATTGTGGACGATCCCGATCGTGCTTTCATGTCTGATGAGGTATTTAGTCGTGCCACAACTTATTTATTTATTTATTATTATTTGTTTGTTCCATAAGTATTCAATATTATGTAAATTTTGAACGATATAAAGGAAGGCAGGTCTGTGTGTGTATTTGTATGTTATTTTACGCGGGTGAATATAATACAGGAACTAAGTAAATTACTTTTATTCTGGTGTTGACCCCTTTTTTTATGATATAAATATAATATACATGGCAGATGCGTGCAGCAGTACGTGAAGTTGCAAAATATTTTCCAACTGCGATAATTAGTGGAAGGAGCAGAGATAAGGTAATGACAAAATTTACCAATATATCGAAATGGGTCAATATGATAGGCCTCAAATTTATGGAGTAGTATTCGTATGCTTAATTATGTTCAAAGAAGAAAACAACTTCTAATTTGTGACAAAACATTTTGTCAATGCTTTCAGGTCAAAGAATTCGTACAGTTGAGTAATGTATATTATGCGGGGAGCCATGGAATGGACATTATGGCCCCGGCAAGGCCACTCAAGTCTAGTGGTGAAGCCAAACACCTTGCTATTTCCATTGACAAAAAGGTGATTAATTCCTTTTTCCTTAAGCCTTTTTTATTCTTGAGATATTATTAGATGTGGTATCATATGAGTTGTCTGTAAATAATATGAATTTGAATTAGATAATTATTTTAGCTTAAATTAGTTATTATAATACAAATTTTCATTTATCTTACAGGATAATGATGTTCTATTTCAACCTGCACAAAAGTTTATGCCCGCAATTCAAGAGGTTAGATCAACCGCTATTCGCGTCTCTTTTTGAAGAAAAAAAAAATTAGCCCACTTTCTCTAATAATTTTTCATCAATATGATTATATTACACTGATATTTAGGGCATATTTACTAATCCGTAATGAAAAGAAAAAAAAGAAAAAGAATGTGAATGAGTTTAAAAATAAATGAGAATGAATAAAAAATTGAGCCATCCTTCTAAAATTTGACTAATTATGTGAAGGATTTTCTAAAATAGTGTGTCCAGATAGATGAGTAAACGTATGAATGAAAAGGAAATGAAATTATTCTCTTAATTTTCATTCCCTTTCTGATCTATTGCTGATTAATAAACAAGGTCTTAAAGAATTATAAAATCCTGAATTTTGAAAATATGTCAAATTGATACTTTCACAGCTCAAATCCAATTTGATACATTGTCAGCTGCCAGTGATAATTACTAGCAATTACTTCTCCTTGTCTTACATTATTGTACTAATTAAGCAAAACTCATATGTTTGAGATAGATACTCGCACTACTAGAGGAAAAAACTGGGAATATTCAAGGTGCAAAAATAGAAGACAACAGATTTTGTATATCTGTGCATTACCGAAGGGTCAGGGAAGAGGTAATTATCAAATGTTTTTTCTTATAAATTGAAAGTTCTTGGCCGGTATGTCAGTTTAGTTCCAATTGTTACGCAAGCAAAAGAGACTCTTATAATAATAACTTTTGCAATTTAGTTAAGCTAGCTTGTTCATATCAGGATTATGGTATATTGGAAGAGAAGGTGAAGTCTTTGCTTCAAAATTACCCAGATTTTCACCTAACTACGGGTAAAAAGGTACAAAAACAATACTTGTAATCGTGAATTTCTAATGTTTTACTAAGAGACTCAAACAATTTTTCTTGTTACGTATACATTTTCATTTCATGGATTATACATTTTGTATGTAGGTTTTGGAAGTACGACCATCTATAGAATGGAACAAAGGCCATGCACTTGATTATTTACTTGACACTTTAGGCTTCGGCAATTCCAGCGAAGTCCTTCCGCTGTATATTGGCGACGATCGAACTGATGAAGACGCATTCAAGGTAACTAAAACTTCCATAATGATCACGATCAAGTTATTTACTAAATTTTGATCACTAAATGATGTGACAGTTGAGTTGTTTTCATATCGTAATTGGTAAGTAACGTTTGAATGGTAGAGCTATGTTAATCTAAGTAAATAGATGTATGGATACTTTTATAGCATTGATTACCGATGTACATCAAAAGCGTTGATTACTGATGTGTATATATATAAATGTGTGACTTGGTACAAATGGCCATGTGCATATAACGCACAGTACAAACAGATCATAAAAGTGTGACGTGTTAATAAATTTGCAGGCCATACGGAGCAGAGGACAAGGGTTTCCAATTATCGTGTCTACAATTCCAAAGGAAACCAAAGCTTCACACTCCTTGCATGACCCTTCGGAAGTGTTGACTTTTTTGTTGCGCCTTGCAAGGTGGAGAAAAGGCTCTTCCACAAGTAGGTCAACTTTCTCTAATTTGGGGTCTTGGTGATTGATCATGATTATCAGAAATCAGAGGGAGTTCTTTTTTTTTTTCCCTGTAGATTTATTAGTTATAATAGTACTTAGCGTACAAAGAAAACTAATACTTTATAATAATGATAATGTATTATGGAGGACCTAATGAAAATATTAGAGAAAGCATATACATTATAAAGAGAGTGTTGTGTGAGAGTGATTTGGTCATTTTGGTGACAGCTTTGAACCAGTAGTACTGATGGAACATGGTTTTACGTTTTGTACTGAAACTATACTATGTGATTTGGAATGGTGTTGTTTTATGATCACCATTGATAAGTTGCTTATGGCTTTTTGGGAGAGAGAGATTCTTTTTTTTCCTTGTTTTTTTTTTTTTAAATTGTATGTAAATAGCTTTTATAGTTTTGTACATATTTGATTTGAAGATCATGATTTTCAACTGCAAATGGGTCAAAAAGGCAATTACTTTTGAGCATGAGATGAAGTTTTTTTTTTTGATACATTTGTACAAATTAGTGGGGGGAGAGAGCATGACATGAAGTTGTACTAACAGAAAATCCGTGCTCTTCAATTAGTGAAATTAATTACCCTAAGCTAGTAAAATAAAGTCTCACATATAACACATGCTTTCGCCCACCAAAAGAACACAATGAATTGGAGTCACGTGATATCTAGGGGAAACCATGAGAGTCTCATTATGAGGGATGAGTTCAATAGAAACGTGCAACATTTAACTAGATCACTATTTCCAAAAAAAAAAAAAAAAAAAAAGACATTTAACTAGATCAATATTCTATAAGATTCTTGACCACACTTTACATCTTCTTTCGAAAAGAATAATGCTATAGGGCACCACTATTCTTGACCACACTTTACACCTTCTTTCGAAAAGAATAATGCTATAGGGCACCAGTGGTGCCCAGCACCACAGTAATGTGTCAGTTTGTCACTGGCTAATCATAATTATAATTTAAGTGGGGCCCATGTGGGACCCAGTTTGTTAATTAAATCATCCAGTGACAAATAGACAAATCACTGTGGTGCTAGGCACTACTTGTGCCCCAGTAGCATTGCTCTTTCGAAAAAGGCAATAGGAAAGGCGGACTCCACTGAGAGAGAAGCAATTTTGACTTGATGAGTTGCTAGTAAATATTTTATAAATTAGGCCTTGCAACTTGAACTAATTACATCTCGGCATGGCTTCATTCATTCATCTGAAAAAATATTCAATGTTGTTTTTGTCCCTCTTTGGCACTATTATAGCCCTTATTTCGAACGATTGAACCAATGTAATTCATCTGTCTTATAATCATATGTTTTTGTGAGTATATTTAATGAGGTTATTGTTGGTCACTAGGGTGATCACAATTATGTAAAACACATGCAGTATTTACTACCACTTTTCTAGGGTATAATTTGAACCCACAGAGTTTCATATGCCTAATGCGTAGTTTTAACCAAATTAATTCTGGTAGTCGGTGCTGAAGATTGAAGAGCGTAAAATTTCAGCTCACAGTAGCGGAGAGATCATCATATTATTAGATTAGAGCCGTCGTTACAATGGCATATAGTAGGCGATGACAGCTCATTCAATGATATTAGTGTCACTTCACAACGTAATTTGATCAAATTTAATCCAGATAATTTTGACCCAACTGACAAACTAAGAAGATACATTTTGTATTTCTTAAAACAGAAGATGAAAATTGGTACTTTACTAATACACTAGGGATATTTTTGGTAATTTTCCTTCTTCTTTTTTTAAATGTTTTTTTTAATCTACTTTTTTCCTTAGAAAGAAATTAAGGAGCCAGGCCAGCTAGCTAGCCGAATCGGAGGTGCGATGTAATGATTTTAGATATGTTACTGCACATTCTATAAGTTTCTAAGTCTCGCTCTTTAAATGACAATGTACACTCTTTAAATGACAATGCACATAAAAGGATTATTGTATTGAGTTCTTCGTGACTGAAATCAATATCATTTTTTATGTTGTTTCAATTCAACCTTACATAGATTTGCCATTTCTAATTTCACGGTATACCATCGATACTACTTTATATTCAATTTTTTCAGAAAAAATAAGATTAATTACAGAACATTCGAAGTAATTTGGCCTATTCCTGTCCAGATTATAAGAACCTAGAAAAGAAAAATGTTACTCCCTTTATGCTTCCTCGGGACAAAATATCTCACTTCGAATCTGAAAAAAAAAAAAAAAGAAAAATAAACAGCTAAAGTAAAACAAAATAAATAAAAGGCGTTAATAATAATGGGATGATGATACGAGTTATTTTCTTATTTTAAAATGAAAAGCCAGGTTGATAGCAATTGCATCAAACTTTCACTTTGTAACCGAATAAAATCGTTATTCGACAGTTTGTCCGTAAAAAAAATTATTTTATTGACGGATTAACTTCTCTTTTGTAAAGAAGGTATAGTTTTCTTACCAAAAAAAAAGAAGGTATAGTTTAGACTTTAGATTCTCGTAAAATAATGTTGTCAGAATCTTCAAAATTCACAAGTACTTGACGAAGTGGGTTAGCTCAAGTGATAAGAGTATCAACTACTTAGGATCTCGGTCCTAGGTGGGTAGACGTGAAAACCTATTATCCCTAATAAAGTAGGATGGAGATTGAATAATAATAGGTATTTTTTTTTTAATTTGTAATAAGTGGAGGTCATTAATTAAGTCTATTTTTAAAAAAATAAAATAAAATTTAAGAGTACTTTTTTTTTCTTAAAAAAAAAAAAAAGAACCCCTCCAAAATTCAATGACCAGATTCTTCTAAATCCAAGGTTCTTATGAACTTTTTCTTTTCTTTTTTATTTATTATATCTAGGTATTTTCCCTCCACTTCATCACGGTTGGCAGATTATGCTTGTCCAAAACGAAAAATTAAAAGCCTTAACGAAAGGGAAGAAATACTTATATATTCACTATTGAAGCTATAACTATGCTATTGTGCTAGTATTTGCGTTCTTTTTTTTTTTTTAAATGTGATTAGAACTATGACTTGAATCGATCCTTGCCCATATACTCATAAACTTAATCATTAAGCTAGCCTCAGTTGGCTTCGTATTTGCATTTGCATTTAACTAGACGTTAATTATCCACAATATATAATTATATATGTCAAAATAATTACTTTTTGAATTCCTTTTTTAAAGTGAATCTTAACTAATAATCACTACTTTATTACAAAAAGTAAGAGAAAATAACTCACACAATCACTATTAAAGTTTTAATTTTTGACCGTAAGTCACATACATATCTCTCAAACTTTGGACTAACTAAGTTAGTCTCAATTAGGGCTTTGGTATCAACTATCAGCTGGGCTTTTATTTTTTTATTTTCTATAGAATTTGGCAGATCAGTTCAGTAAAAGTTAGGTTAATAGATAGAGGAGCGGACTAACGTGCACGTTAAAATAAAATAATAATAATGAAAATACTCTATCGAAATAAAACTATTGATTCTGATTTCGTCAAAATTTTCACAAATGTTTTTAAAGAATAATTTGAAGATTTGATTTGAACAATTTTCGTATTAAATCGATTATTGTACTGCAATATTTGATTAATAAATGAAATTTCTCACTATCTAAAAAAATAAAAATAAAAAGAAAGGAACAAAACAATGACAATATTTATGGTTTAATATTGGATGTGCGCATATACATCACTGATCACCTGAGATTGTATGTAGCCTTGCTATAGTTAGTCATTTCGGTTGATGTTTTCCTTAGCGGTAAGACATATGTATATATAATTCAGTTGATGATGAAGTTTTGGGTAAAATGCAAAAAAAATATCATGAGATCTGAGTGTTCTGCAATTTAAATTATGAATTCTGGACTCTACAAAATAATATTCTGAGATTAAGAATTTTTGAAAATTAACACCTGAGTTAAAGTTTTTGAATAATGTTAATTGATAAAAGACAATAATATTCTTAAAATTAATGAAAATAATAATGATTAATCCAATTTTAATAGAGGATATTATTATTTTTAGTTATCAAAATTGGTCAAAAAGGTAGTCTAGTGAATTAATTTTCAAAAATTCTTAATCTCAAGTATTATTTTACAGAGTGCAAACTTCAAGATTTAAATTGTAGAATACTTAAATTTGAGGGCATTTTTTTGTAGTTTACCCTAAAGTTTTATACTTTAATTACCCCTTGTTCAACCTAAACGACTGTCAGTTCTGATTTTGAATATGCTTTCGTGGGAAAAAAATCTGGTGAGATGGAGTATTATATATATATATATATAAGAGCTAGAACAATAAGTATTTTTGTTTTTCTCTATAGATAGAGAATTTAATTTTTACTTTTGTATTTCAATCTAATGGTTAAAATTAATTAAGTTGAATCGAATTCCAATGCAATTAATATCTAAGGAAATGTTAATTTTGCAATTAATAACGATCGTAACTTTTGGGTACATATATACAAGCAATTGAGTTTACACCTAAAAAACTTTAAAATCCACTTCAGTATAAATTGCGTTATGTCTACAGATCGATCGACCTTTTGTTATTTATATTGGTGGATACATGAAGACTAGAATTCTGAAGAGAATATGCAAAGTGATTTATATTATAATCTTCTTAATTTATTTCGTTAGTGGTGATGGCTGCTCTGGTGTATAAGTGACTAGACAACCTATAAAGTCCTTCTGTGTAATATTTTATCATATCATATCAAACAAAATTCCTTGTTAATTTGTTATTAATTCCAAACTGAAATGCACCATATAGAGTTTTACTATAATGTATACTTTGGGTCACCATTAGTCCTGTATTTATATATATATATATATATCTTGATCTTCCTTTGTTGAGATTGTTACGCGATCGCCCAATCCACACTCCTATATAAATATATGCATAAATATCCATTTATCATGCATGTTTGTAGTCGCATGCTCTAATTCAATTTTTTTTAATAGTCGATCACTATAATATGTACTGTTTTATATACTGTACAATACATGTCATGATCTTCTTTTTTTTTTTTTGGGGGGGGGGGGGTGGTGTTCTAATAATGCGTTAAATACATTTAAGTATACATATTTTAGAAAAGAAAAAAAAAAAAAAGAAGTTAAAGATCACTTTCTTAGGGTGGTGTGTTCTGTACAATATTGTTTACTATTATTAATTTTGGTGTGCTGCATACCTCTTTTTCGTTCATATTATACTACTATATAGAAATATAAGATCATATCCTCAAGCTAGAGGCACACTCTTTCAGGTCCTTTCGGGACATCGGTACTGATAAAAATCCACTGACCCAACCTCTTATAGGTTTAGGGTTCCATCTTATCATGACCAAGAAAGTAACACCAGAAAGAAAAAAAAAAAAGTGTCCTTGTATTTATATATGTCATTAGATATTCAAATGTGAACTAATTATAACTTTTTTATTAAATAAGGTGAAGCTTAATTAATGACTACCACTTATTATAAATTTAAAAAAAAATATCACACATATACTACCAAAACTTGAATCCCTAACCTCTTAAACTCACACACACATTTCTAAAATTTTAGACCAACTGAGCTAATCCCAATTGAAGTGAACTAGTTATAACTTAATTATGCTTTTTCCATTGTCCAACCACTCCAACCGCAAATTATAAAATAAAATAATTAACATATTATTTCAGGCTCCCACTATTTATAATATATCTCTGTATTATCATAGGTAGGTACTTGATCATGAATCAGGACTTCTAGGTTCCCCTACAATATTCTATATCTTGGGTACACTTTACTAAAGTTTAGCATATATCATTGTTGCTTTGGTACATCTTTTAACAAGAATGTTGGAAATTAAGTACGTCTTTTAACTTTTAATCCGTGATATGTGTCATACCGTGGAGTTAAAAGCATGTACTTCATTCGTTACAAACGGATTCCCAATAAAACTAGCTAGATATAAAGGGCTGGTCATGGAATTTAGAAGATGACAAGTGGTCGAAGCCTGGAGTTTTCAAAGTACATTTTAGATGGGATAGGTTTAGTTTTCTTTGTGATACGTTTTATCTTCTTACTAGAATCACGCAAATATGTTTGCCCGCAAGGATAAGAATGGTTTCAGTTTCACTTTTCTTTAACTTCTTTCTCAGACGATTTTTTATTTTTTTATTTTTTATTTTTTTGGAAAGGACTAACTAACGATTTATGCATGTCTAAATTAAAATACTGTGCACATGACATATATTTATATAGATTAGGTGTAAATTCTACGCGTGTTTGACTCCTTAATTTGATTATAAAATAAAATAAAATAAAATAAAATTGACAGCAGTTTCTTCTGCTTTTCTTTGTAATGTATATAGTCATTGTTTTTTGTTACATGACATAAAATGTTTAATGTGATTCACGCACTTAAGAGATCTGGTCATATTTTAATTATTAGGGCTACTCAATCATAGATTCTGTTCCATACAGTCAACATGCTGCCTCATTAGCCGAAAGAATTTAGGCTGAAAATCTCAACTTGCATTGGTCTAATCTAATAATGCACTCATAAGATAAAACAAATTTGACGCATATTATTTGCGATTACGATATAATTATGATTTGATTTGATATCTAAATATTGTTTATATGAGCAGAAGATGGCCGGACACATATACTAACAGAAGTATATCTCACTCTGTTATGATACACATATATGTCATGAAGTGTCATTAATTAGTGGAGTGCAAAGCTTAATAACACGTACATGTATTTTTGCAAAAGAAAAAATGTGTCGATGCATAGATCTCACGAGCTTTTTTTCTTTTTATCACAGATTTCATGCATGCAATAGTACTATATCTATATTTATATTAAGGCGGAAACTAATTGCACTTAAAGAACATGAAAAGGACTAAAAATCATAAATATATATATGGAGCAATCGAACAATCATAGAAAGATAGCATTAATATTTTTACTCTATCGCCGTTCTGAATCGGTTATAGATTTTGGGGGTCAAAGCTCAAGCTGTAGTTGAAACTGATGCCAGTTCACAAAATTGAAAATGATGTATATAAATAGCAATTGTCAATATTTCTTCTATCCTTTCCTTTTCCTCTTTCTTCGCTTGATTACTAGTAGTGATTGATACTTGAATTCATCATGAAAAATAGTAAAGCCGGCTAATAAAGTCTCTTCATTAATTTTCTTTTCATTGTCCGACAATTGGATTATCTCCGGCCAATTAGCTAAATACGTGCCACTTTTCTGTGTCCCTGTTTGTTGGGGGTTGGAAAGGAGTGCGGAAAAAAAAAATTGTATTTTAAGATGGATTAGGGTGGGGGTTTAAAGAATTAGAGGACGAATCCGTTATATAAATTTTTTTTTTTAAGGCAGTGATATAAGACTCATATAACCAATGTTATCGCTTGACATACATGATATATTAAATGCAAGAGTTTAGGGAAGTATTAATATTAGAAGCACCAAATTGTCCACTAAAAATAAAAAAGACACACCAGATTGTGTTCAATTAACATGCATAAGAATAGCTTTTTCGCCCAAAAAAAAAATAGCTTTTTCGCCCAAAAAAAAAGAAAAGAAAAAGATTAAGGAAAAAAAGAAAAAGATTAAGGGGAAAAAAAAAGAATGCTAATATGCACTTGGTTTATATAACTACACAATTGGTAAATCAATACGATACAAAATTTTATATGGATAGGAACTATATTATATATGCAAACTCCACATATATACTATTTTGTTTTATTCTTATTTTCGCCCAGAGTAAATTGCAACAAAGTCATTTTGGTTTTGGTCTAATCATCTCCACACTCCACTGACGTAGATATAGATGGAGTCGAGAGAATATGAATAAACTCACCCGTAAAAGATCCGTATTTTTTAGAGAAATATCCGTATTTGCTTATTAACTATAGAGCAGAAAACAAAACATTTAATTCAGCTCATTCTGATGAGATTCGACCAAATTAGTGAGAGAGAGAGTTCGGATATCTTTTATAAACGTATTATATAACTTTGAAAAAAAAAATCTTTTATCTATTTTCTTTCCTTCTTTCGAAGTAGTTAAAAAAATATTATAGTAATTGCTTAATTTGATTGATAATTACCATATTCATTTTCACCCGTTTATAATATTAAGGTATTAAGTTTAATTCCCCTAACCTAATTATCATAGAAAAAAAAATAAAAACTAAAAAAAAAGGGATTGCAGAATCCCAAAAAAAAAAAAGAACAAATAAATCATAGATCAAAAATATGGAATTTCCACTAATATGATTATATAGCGCTCTGCTAGTCTGCTTCACATTTTTGCCGATTATTCATGCCGCAATTTACAACTTTAGCCATCATTTCACTCTTTTTTTTTCTTTTTTTTTTTTCATTTTTCTACATATTCGAGGAAATTAATTTTGTGGTCCCCATTTATCAAACGATCGCTCGTTGGGTTCATTTTACTTATTAGGGTCATTCTCGAATAATTCCTAAGAACTTATGTCTAGTGTTTTGTTTCCCGTAATATTAGGACACACAAAAGATACATATAATGATGTGTTATTGATTTTAACCACTTATTATTTTTAAATTTTGTCTTCATTATATATATGAGTAGTTAAAAAAAATACAACATCATTGTATGTATATTTTATATGTATATTTTGTGTGTCCCTAATATTACTCTTTCCTCTTGACTGTTTTTATATGTATTTAAAAAAATTATTGAAAGTGTTATAAATTTCTGTTCGAGGTGGGAACTTATGCTCTTAATTAATTAGCAAGCTCTTAATTAATTAGCAAGACCTGTACTTAATTAAAATAAAGCAGAGAGAAATTAGGTTAGGTCATTAGAATGCACATCAGAAAGGGTCATCACAACAGTTACAAGATAGGCGGTTGTGAGGAAAACAACTCTTCCTACATGTCTTGACAGGATTAGCGGTTGTAGAGATGACTAACTTAGTGTACAGAGAATAAACAGAAGTAATATAATAATAAAATAAATAAATAGACAAAGAATTTAAATATTACTAGTTGACTAAGACGAATAAACTGACCATGGTGTCAACTAGAAATTAGCAACAGAAATAAAATACAGAAAAATAAATAGTTAGAAACTGAAGAAAGCGATACCGTCCATATGCCAGTTTTAGTTAATTAGAGTGGTTAGAATTACGAGGCGGTAAATCCAGCCATATTATCGGAAATAATAATAAATAACTGAAATTAAAATGTTGAAATTTGAATAAAGCGATGCGACCGGTTGCGAGAGAAAACAACACAGATCACTAAATAAATGCACATAATAATTAAAAGGGGGGTAAAGTAACCGATCGCACTCAAGGCAGCAATACGGACTACTTTTCCGGGAAGGGGAAGCGTAGTAATTGATTGCACTTATAGCACAATACGAATTACCCACCAAGGTAGAGATACAAGATAAATATATATATATGTATATATATATAGAGCACAACACTTTGAACTTGTGCTACAGATCAAGCACGAGGTTGTGGAGAGTAACTCGGTACCCAAAGATCGCTTATACAAAATGTCATACTAATAATAATAATTAATACAAGTGTACATATATATAAATGTGTGTATGTATATCTATATATGTGTGCATGTATGAGAAAAGACACTTGAAAAGGAAGCCTAAAACATGCACGTGAGAATGAGTGGTGGTGCTAATATATATGTCAAGTTAATAAAATAATGTGATATTTAATATAATAAGGCAATTATATGGACACATGTATGCATGTAAGTGGACTTGTTGACCAAGTCTTATGAAAATGATAAGAAGATGAAGGTGATTAGATATATATATATATGTATGTAAGTGTGAAGATGCAAATGGCTATAAGTGACCCGTGGCTTGTAAAAACTAAATGCATGCAAATAAAATGATGATGGTGTTAAGGTAGGAAGATGTGAGCAACCACTGATTGTGTTTTGTACCAAATGAAGACAAGATTTGATGGGATTAATAAGAAGAAGATGGTGATAATGACCACGGTAGAGATATAGATGGTGGTGGTGATAGTGAGTTACGGTTTGGACAATAAATAAAGAACACAAGATAATAGCAATAGAGGTAATATTGCCTACGGTTAAGAAAGAGAACAAGAGGGAGAGAGAAGGCTCGGTTGAGAGAAAATGAAAGCTTATATTATTCATCATCTCCATATTACAAAAGACATGGCCTTATATATAGCCATCAATATATGTACTTCAGCCGACTCTTGAAGAAGTCTTTATTGGCAATAACTTGACACTTGTGAAAGGTGGAGGTGACACATTAAGCTTGAGGTGGCAATCCTTTATTCTTGCATGTTGACATGTGTAAAAGAGGTGTCAACTGACTATTTGACTTTTTTTCCAACATTGATACATTTTCTTAATTGACCACAAATTACACAACTATCATATTATTTATAATTTAATATTTTAGTTAGTGACTAATTATAAATAATTTGTCACACCCCAAAACAATTTCTTTCAATTTTCAGGGCAAATTACCATTTGAAACATTAATCAACAACCTTAGTTTATTAGCATGTACTTTATTTGAGTTTTGCTCCAACATATATATGCTAAAAAAATATTATTTTGTATATTAAACATTATTTTTATTTATAAAATATCTTTTTTCTACTATTAATTCTTGTTATTTTACTATCCAATTACTTATCATAAAAACTAACTTCACCTGTCAATTTACTATTACTCGTATCTACAATCTACATAAATGAATAAAATGGTAAATGCATAAAAATTGCAATTAAGTTTATTCTATTATTAATTCTACTTGACAATAATTTAGAAAGAATAAACTTGTAAATAAAATTTATTAAAAACTATGTACAGAAATATATATTGAATTTTGATAATATTATAAATTATGTCACATGTTAAAATTTGGCATGTGTTATACTTAGCATAACAAATAACATGCTAAAAATTATGCTAAATATAACATGTCATTAAATAGCTATTTTTACGCCAAATACTAAAATTTAGTATTGGCATGATATATAGCATACCTATTTGAGATGTTTTAAACTATTTAGTATTGGCATGATATATAGCATACCTATTTGAGATGTTTTAATAGTTTAAATGGTACACCAAAATTAACGTAGTGTTTGGCCAAAAGTAAAAAGGAAAGGGGAAAAAAACAAAAAAAAAACTCCCAGTCACTAATCCCAGTATTTTTATGTACTCTATATGGCACTTTGGTCCATTAACCTAAAATTCTGACATTTTAGCCAATAGTCCCTAAAGTCTGAAAGATAATTGGTCTCTGTAAAATGTCATATATAACTAAAGGACTATCTATATCAATTTAATAAAGGCTATATAGGATTTATGATAATCTAATTAAAGTTCAAACAACCATGTACTTAACAAGATAGCTTAGTGGTAAAAGGACAATGGCTAGGTAGTCTTGTGTTTGAATTTATGGTAGCTACAACTAGATATCCCCTCGAGGCGTGAGAGGAGTGAGGATCCATGCGTAGCCTTGAGTCTCAACTGTTGCTTAAATTTATTCTCTATATCTAGATACGTGATTGGACTCTAATATTCAATAAGACAGTTGCGGACTACTAAAATCACATCTTAATAGGAAGATAGCTTCCTCTGATTACCATGATCTGCTAATTATTTTATTCAGCAAAAAGAGCTAAAGTTCAAGGACAGTCAAGCTAATAAAATGTGATAGTTGGCCTGTTATAATAAATTGAAGTAAATAATGCAATAAAAATTTGACATGAAAGATAAGGGTCTAGCTGATATAATTTTGGGAATTAAAATTACAAGAACGTCTGATGGACTCATACTTAATCAGTCACACTATGTAGACAAAATTTTGGAGAAATTCAACAAAGATGATTCTGGAGTGTCCAGAACACCGATAGACATGAGTCAACACCTTCATAAGAATAAAGGTGAGAGTGTTTCTCAAGTAGAATACTCTAGAGTGATTGGTAGTCTAATGTACCTGATGAGTTGTACAAAGCCAGATATAGCCTACACAGTCAGTAGACTGAGTAGATATACGAGTAATCCAAGTACTGAGCATTGGAAAGGAATTGTGAAAGTACTTAGGTACTTACGATTTACTCGTAACTATGGACTACATTATAATAGATATCATGCAGTTTTAGAAGGATACAGCGATGCAAACTGGATATCTGATATAAAAGACTCAAAGTCTACTAGTGGGTATGTGTTCACACTAGCATGAGCAGCTGTATCTTGGAAATCTTCAAAACAAATAGTTATAGCCCGATCTACGATGGAATCTGAGTTTATAGCTCTAGATAAATGTGGCGAAGAGGCTGAATGGCTACGCCATTTCTTAGAAGATATTCCAGACTGGCCTAAGTCTGTGCCACCAATATCTATACATTGCGATAGTCAATCGGCCATTGGTAGGGCACAGAGTAACATGTATAATGGTAAGTCTAGACATATACGTCGTAGACATAATACCATTAGACAACTACTCTCAACGGGAGTTATTTCTATAGACTATGTGAAGTCTAAGGATAACCTAGCGGATCCGCTAACCAAAGGGTTAAACAGAGAGTTAGTTGATAAATCATCGAGAGGAATGGGACTAAAGCCCATGAAATAAAAGTCTATACAATGGAAACCCAACCTAGTTGACTGGAGATCCCAAGATCTAGGTTCAAAGGGACAACCTAATTGTAAAAATTTTGTAGGATCACTGTGGGGATTATCCTCCTGTGAGGGTATAACCCTCATGTCCATTCCTATGATAAAAAACAGTGATGCCCGTAAGGAATAGGATAAGCAAATGCATTTAATGATTCTTATGCGTCGGGAAAACCGAGCAGAGTAATGCGCGTTACTCTTAACTAAGAAATCACCTATGTGAGAGAGAAGTGGGGCCGCTTCAAAGGGGAATTATGAGGGCTTAATTCCTTAGAAACTCTTGCTGAACCAGGCAAAGATGTTCAAGGCCAAAATAAACATAATCGTAAGAACTAGATTTGTTAAGAAAGATTCCTGTGTGAAGCATATTATCATTTACATAAACGACAGAACAGTTTAAAGACATCGTGTCTACTGATCAGTCAGTAAAGTAAATATACTCTCACAAGGGAAGGTTCAAAGGGAAACACCTACCTATCCTATACAGGATTCGTTCGTTGAACTCTATCACCTTGTCTAGAGTCTGTAGTTTCTCCTTTTACAATTTCTATTCATGTGGGGGATTATAGGAAAATGGGCTAATATGGGTTAATATGTTTTGGACTTGTCTTGGGCTTGGAAGCCCATGTATTTTGTAAAGTCCAAATTTGTATTAAGGAACCCATTTTCATGAGCCATTTTGAAGCTAAAAATTGAGTGAGACCCACATCTTGTTGATGAAAGGTCTTAGTGAATTCTTATTCTTCTCCGCGAGGACATCGATTTCGTATATTCACACGCTCAAAAAAGTGCACGGATGAATGAGAAATTGTAGCTCAAAAGTGCACCATTGAAATGGAAAAAAGAAGGAAAAAGTGAAAGTCCCACATTGGTGGGAAATGTATGGTTCAAGTAATTTATAAAGAATCATGTTTTGTGATGGTGGTAAGAATACCTACTACAGATGCTCTCTCAGGCGCGCGCAGGGGGGGTACAAATCTTCGGACTTGGGCCTGAATTTGCATGGGCTCGTGTATGCCTGCACCTGCGGACACGAATGCCGGGCCGAAACTTGGACTATAGTAAGCCCAACCTTTTGTTGCGGCCCAGTTAGCTTTTTCTTTCATTTTTAACCACTTTGCTTCTTCAAAATGTAGCTACCAAGCCATTAAACCTAAAAAAAACATTTGTATGTTGCTTAATGGCAGAAACTGCCATATTAAACATTTTTAACGTTTTATTAAGGGCTGTAACAGCCATATTTAAGCTGAAAAACGTTTTCAGATTAATGGAGATTTTTTCTGGTTTTGCTAATTAGTCCTCCCTTAGAGACTATAAAAGGAGACCTCTTCCTCCTCATTCCACACACCAACGAAAATCAGAAGCCTTCCTCCTCTCTGATTCTCTCTTTCATTCTCTCTAAAGCCTCTAGTTCTAAGTGTTCTTCAAGTTATTGAGTTTTCTAGCTATAGTTTTCTGAGTGTCTAGGAAATTTCATAGCTAGATCTTTTAGAGTGTTAGAGTTCATATAACAATCCAGTTTGTAGAGTGGAAGTGTTAGTGCTTTACTTGCTACTTTAGTCATTGTACCCTGGGAAACTGACGCTTGCAATTCCTCAAACATTCTACCGGAAGAGGCGAATCAGTTTTAAGAACACTATGTGGTACACAGGCCTCGACCGTTAACAATTTTTTTGTTTTACAGGAATACTTATTTGGAAGTACTGCCGAAATTCTGCTCAAAGTCGGAGCATAAAAATTTTGGTGACATTATTTATTTAAAAATATTTGTAACCTTATATATTGCATGTTAATTATTTCTAACAATAACATTTTTATCACATACTTTAAATGAGAGTCAAAATAATAATGCTCCATTATTTTTCTAGTAAATTTTGTATCAATTTGCAATTAAATAGTATTTGGTCATGGTGCGCGGTAATTTTTATTGAGAAAGAACGGTTCGAAACCACGAGCTGTTTAGCATATATAGCCAAAACTTCTCCTAAAAAAAGCAGAAACAAGAGGTGTGGGTTCAATCCCCACTCCCTCTCCTACTAACCAAGACGAATACCAAAAAAAAAAAAAAAAAATAGTTCGAAAGCAAGGCAATTTGCGACCCCCGAGGCGTGCATACCACTTGTAGTTGGAAAGGTCATGAAGGAAAGAAGGCCAGTGTAGACAGGAGAATGGAGAGTATATTGCACGTGCTATGAAGAGGGTGAGAGAAAGCTGATCAGCCAGGTCATGTGGGTTCCACGTGCGTAATTTTATAAATAAGTGATAATTGGTTGTGAAATTATTTGGGAGGCGTGCCCTTGCAGCTGTGATATAACTGTGTAAGAGGACAGCGCACAAGAAAATTGCTACATTTATTAAAATTAAATGTTTCTTTTTTTCAAAACTTTAACTTTTCCTCCAAAATATATTGTTTTTTTTTAACTAAGAAATTGTTTTTGAGGGAATTAACTAAGAAATGTTAATAATAATAAAACTTGCGGAAAGAAAAAAAGAAATACGAATAATAATGATAATTCTCTTTTATTAAGTTAGATAATTTTTTTTTCTTTTTTTGGAGGCACCATAGATTCAGTCCAGTATTTATTCTTAAAAAAAAAGTCCAATATTATCATTGATGTATTAAATTAAGGTCCAATATTATTAATTGATGTATTAAATTAAATTTATATATATAGGTTCTTTTTGTTTTATTATAGGTATTTTTTTTAGCCGTTGGATCATTATTTAACAGTTACCATAATTTGAATAGTTAGAAAAAAAAATAAAAGTAAATATGCATTATTTAATATTTTTTTCCTCTCACTATCTTATATTATGAAATGATGTGTGTGATGAATTTTAATTGGGCAAAATACAAAAAATACCAGCTAAATTTAGAGCACAAATGTAATCCCCTTAAATGGGCCAGTTCTGTCCATGTTTTAATCAACGCATGTTACATTTGTCTAATATTATATTGGTTAAAACGTAACATGTATTGGCCAAATCATGGATAGGATCGGTCCCTTCGAGAACTATCTGTGGCCCTAAATTGGTGTGTATATACATAGGTTGTCAATCGAGTAGGTACGTATTTTTTTTTCTATATATAGATTTTTTTTTTAGCCGTTGGATTATCATCTAACGATGATTCAATAGCTGCAATAATGTGCATAAACAGACGTGCATCATTAATATTATTTCTCTTTTATTTTTTATTATAAAAAAATGTGCATAATAAATTTTAATTGGTCAAAATAATATTTACCGTTCACTATAATTTGTGACGTCTGGTATAAGGTGTTACATCCCCACTTGTTACATAGACCTGTTATCATTAATAGAAAGCGGTACATTGGATAATTGCGCACGCAATTCTCCACTCTCAAGTCTCAACTATTTAATGAGATCGGTTATTATTTTATATTTTTTCACAAAAAACGACAGTATTATTATTAATATTTTCTTGATAGAACTTGATCATATTTTTTTTTTTTTTGGGGGTAATCTAGATATTTTGTGACTTGGAAATACATCAATATGCATATGATATCTGTTAGGAAATTGTATTTCCTATAGTGGGCCACATATATTTTGGACAATTGTATTGGGCCATATTATTCTTAAGCAGACCCAATAAGTGATTTAATTAGGCTGGTTCAGGATATCCAACTGGGTATGGATACCAATGTGGATACCCTGTTAGTCACCCAGTTAGGGTTTGATGGATACCCAACAGGGGACTATATAAAGAACCTTTTAGGGTTATGGTCCCTGTAGCCAAAAGAACACGTACGCTCAATTCTCTGTAACCCACCATCAGTTACAGAGAATTTCATCTGAGTGTCATTAGGCTTTAAGGCTACAGAAGATCAAACCCTCTAGCATATACAGTCAATCACTATCGCTTCCGCCTTCTGTTCATCGTCCAGACTACGGTATTGAATCATGGACTCAGGTATACTCAATGAATCCCTACCCATCAGTTTTAGCATGAATGTTCTAGGGTTTGTGTTTGGTTTTGCAATCCCATATAGAATTCTAACAATATCTACTACGAAATAAATTACATGTAGGTGTTATCTGCTTTCATTGAAAAAAAGGTAAAAAAAAAAAAAAAAAAACAATATTTTCATTGTTCAATGGCCATGTTATCCTAATTCTTTAGGTATTTTCTAGCTATGGTCATAGGTAAACCAAAATAAATATTTTAATCAATAATAAAACAAAACTCTGAAAAAAAGAAAAAGTATTTGATGGTATATGTTCGTGATCTGTATAACTTTAATGTGATCTAATATTTAAAAATGCACATTACCATTAAATATATATCCTACAAAAGAAGTTCCCCGAAATAAATTCCCTTGATTTTTTCATCTCTTAGGGTAGCAACTAAATCATATTTTACTTCTATTTTTGTTCTTAAAATATTAGTACGATTATAGTATATTGGTATATATACCTTATCAAAATGGTCGAATTTTGAGCTACTTAACATATATATCCATTTTGACAAAGTGGATTAGCTTAAATAGTAAGAGTACCCATTATATAGAATTTCGGTCTCAGGTTTGAGTCGTATCGAGGTATGCATGAAAATATATGATCCCTAATAGGGGTGGAGATTAAGTAGTAGTAGATATTTTCCTTTAATTTGTAATAAGTGGAGGTCACTAGTTAATTTTCATTTGAAAAAAAAAAAAAAACACCTATGTGCATTTTACAAACAATGTAAAACGAAATTTAGTTATATATCCATTATATAAATTGATTTATTTAATGTATAAACCAATCTATTTAATATAAAACTAGATTAAATTTGTCAGTTTTTTTCAAGTATATGTAAACTGATTCACTTAATATAAACTAGATATAGTATATGATTGGATATACTTAATATAAAAACTAAATATATTGAGCCATTTATCTTAATAGAAATAGGGTCACTATCAATTTTGACCATATATTGAAATCCATTACCCAAAAAGGGAAAAAAATATAAACTATTTACAGTGTTAAAATTTTCATGTTAGAATTTTAAATTTACCCACACTTCCCAAAACTTGACCCTTTTAGACCGAGGTTGAGCATAAAAAAATAATAACAATAATCTCATGCTTGTGTTCAAATATATTGTACCACGGTCGAATATATAGTCAAACACAATCAAGTACACATGGTCGAACACAATCGAGTATTGATGGGTCCTGTAAGGTATTTTGGAGTTTGTTAGAGAATTTAGTATTTATTTTAAATGCGAGACATGATAATAAAGTTTTTTTTTCTATTTTTTTTTTAACATTTATGGTTGAGTCTCTTTTATCACCATGGGGTATTAGTAGATCCTATGAGAATAAAAATCCCTAGAATTAAGTATGAAGAAGGGGGATTAAGTATTATACTCTACCACATTCTCAATTATGTCTCTCTCGAGACTTTTCTCTTATTAGTTGCTCTGTTCTCCTCCTTTATCAAATATTCGTATTATTAAATCCCTAAATCATAAATCATGCAATACAGTTCGGGGAAAAAAAATTTATGCGTTTTAAACCACATACCAATATATATATATATATATATTGTTTTTTTTTTTTTTTGTTTGAACTTTTGTATTGCGTAGATTTTATTTTTGAAAACTAGATTTATTTCAGTGTTCTTATGAAAAATTGATTTATAAGTAATAATTGACTAAAATTTCAATTGCCTAAATTTATCGATCGTAAAGCCCAATTTATCAAGCCTACAGACAAATTCCACAAATTCCTTTTGCAAAAACTCTATTTATGGTGCGATTTAGTTCAGTTCTCCAAAATTTTTCATTTTTTTTTGGTAGGAAAATTACAAGTTTAAGAATTTGTATGAATCAGATGAGCAATTTGACAAACTAAATGTGGATATTAAAATTGACCAAATCACGATAGTATTAGTACGGTGTGCCAAACATGGACGTAGTCAATTTTAAAGCAATTCAAACCTATTTTTCCCTTTTACTAGCGATTATGGCCCGATAGTTGGTGGAAAAAAATATACATATATATATGGCTTTTTAATAGAAAAATTCCTCGAACTCGAAATAATTTAGTAAAATTAATCCTGAACTTAATTTTTTAGAGCAAAACTCCTTGAAATCCCATAATATTAGTTCTATTAGAAATGAAATATGCTTTTGTTAGTTTTTTTTTTTTTTTTTTATACGGTTAGGTCTCCTTTTTTTTATTTGTGGTTTCTAGATTTTCATTCTTATATTTTTGTTTCACGTTAAATTCTTTTAATCTTTTATGTCAAAAATTGCCGTTAATTAGCACTTGCCCAAAACATGTTTATTCCAAAGGTAAAATTGGAAATAAAGGGAAAATATTATTTTTCTTTTAAAAAAATTGAGTTATAGTTTTCATTCAAGATAGAGGGAAGAAAAATAAAAATTTTATATAGTTCCACTGTGGATTTACTTTGATCCAATTATTCATATATCTAAAAAAGAGGTACATAAATATTTGAACCAAAATAGATCCATATTGGAACCATATAAAATTTTAGCAATATATGCCCCACAAAATTAGCAATATATGTCCCATAAACTGATAATATATTCATATACATTTTTCATATACATTTTTTTTAGATATATTGATACTTAGACCAAAGTAGATTCATAGTGGAACCATATAAAATTTTCTAATTTCTTACATTCGTCTTGAACAAAAGCGACTTTTTTTCTTAAAAAAATAATGATCTTTTTATTTTCAATTTTACCCAAGATAAGATGAGCACGTTTTGGGCAAGTGCTAATTAATGGAAGTATTAGACAGAAAATATTACAAGGGATTAACGTCAAATAAAAATCTAATAATAAAGACCTGTAAGTCACAAATAAAAGAATGTAGACTTAGTTGTAAAAGAAAATAATAGAAACACCTTTCTCTTCTAACAGAACTAATACTAGAGGACTTCATGTAGTTTTGTTCTAAAAAATTGAGTTCAGGGTTAATTTTACTAATTTGTATCGAATTCGGGAGTTTTTGTATTAAAAAGCCTATGTATATGTATATATAAATATATAAACGATTTTTGTTTTTCTCTAGTGAAATTATTAATTTAAAAAAGTCATATTGTAAGCCTTCTCTCCAACAGTCGACACAAAGTGGGGAAACTTCTTTGAACTTAACGAGGAAAGTATCCCAATTAGTGCACATTCTAAAAAAATCCCAATTAGTGCATATTAGAATGGAAACAATTTGTCTCTTACTAATGGGATTTATATAAGCTTTTCCGAAAAAAAAAAAGAATGAATGAATGAAAACTATATTGTTGAAAACCAATAACAATTATCCAGTCTAAATCTAGATTAACTAATTCATTTAATCAACCATATTGTCTAAGGATAAACAAAAATTATTAAAAGAAATTCATTAAAATCACTCTTCCATAAAAAAGGAAAAAAGAAAAAGGAAGTGGTTTGGTAAATAATAAGGTTTATGGCACACATGTTCCATGAAGCATCCAATTTGTGGCAATTTGGTTTTCAAAGTTTCAATTATGGCAATTATGTCTTAAATTTTTTTAAATTTGAAATAATTTGGTCTATGGACTATCTAAATTGTAATTTGTTGTTACAAATCTAACAAAAAACATATTTAAGGACACGTTGTAACACCTGAAAGTGTATTTAAGGGAAAATAACTGAACAAAAAGATTTGGAGAGAAAGAAAAATATATCATTTATATTTTTAAGGTTATTGAAATTTAGATAAAATTTGTCTGTCATTATTCGTTTGTATGCTTAAAATTGCTAAATTACTTTTTAAATATATTTTTCAGATGTTATTATATACTTTTTATGTGCATTTTTAGTCATAAATTTAATAATAAGTTATAATTTAGATAATTTAAGAACTAAAATATTTCAAATTAGAAAATTTACAGACTTAATTACTATAATTAAAATTTTGGGGTTGAAATTATAAATTGGATACTTCTCGACCATTTTTGGCATTAACCCGAATAATGATGATAACAATATAACGCCAGCCAGATACTCACAAACAGACAAAAATTGGCACACCCGTAATTAATCTCACAACCAAGGGCATTAAAGCTGAGCAATAATAATAATAACATAAAGAGAAATAAAATAATATTTAGTTATTTAATTGATGAAAAATATTTATTTAGTGTGATTTTTTAATTTAGGTGATGAGGACGATAGAAGAGAGGCTTGAGGTTGTTTCTTCTATGGCGGTGAGTCTCCTCTCCGCTGCCTGTCACCCCTAAATCTATCTCCACCAATCTTTAATACCCTTTTCAGAACTCGCCGTCCGGTGATCGGAGCTCCGTTTTCCGGCGCTGGGTCGACCTTATTTTGGGACGAGTCGGCTCTGTTTTATCTCCTTGATGGTCCTCTTTCATCTTCTTCTTCGTCTTGATTCTGTACCAATTTCTGGGAAAAAGAGAGAGAGCTGGAAGCTGGAAGCTGGACGATAAGGCCGTGTTTGGCTCGGTTCAATTTGTATTGCGAGAAAAGGAGAAAAGGAAAATGAATGGGAATGGAGTGGTGGTTGGCAATGGAGGAATAGGTGGGTTGGAGAACGAGTTCATTCGGAGGCACCACAGGCGTGAACCTGGAGATAATCAGTGTAGCTCTGTTCTATCCAGACACATCAAAGCGCCTGTTCATCTTGTACATCTCTCTCTCTTGCTCTTTCTCTCTCTCTACTCTAGTCTACGCATGTATCGAGTCTTTGAATGAGTCTACGCATATATGTCATTTGTATGAGTCTTTGAAGCTCTAGGTTTATGAATTGTAAGCAGCTTCGTCTTTCTGATCTATCTACTGATTTCGTTCACTTCTTGATTTGGGCTTCTTGGGATTTTTTTTTTTTTTTAATTTTGGAAGTTTTCTCTTTGGTGTTTGAATGAGTTTTCAGGATAGTAATTGATTGATCTCGATCTGTGATTTCTTTATTGGTTTTTTTTTTTTTTCTTTTTTTGGTTTTTATCTAAATATCAAGTGTCTTTCTTTTGTTATTGGGTATTGTGTTTGAGGGTTTTGGAATAGCGAAGGAAAAAAAAAAATGTTCAGAAGCAAAAAGGCAAAAACTTTGACTTTTCTCTATTGGGCTTCGTTTCTCTGGGGTTTTTGAAAATTACGTATCCCACGCAGTTGTGGAGTGAGAAGTCTCTCAATCTTATTTTAGAGCAAGCTATGTGAAGCATTTTGTTTTGCACTTACTGCCGTAATTATCCGCCATTATTATCAATTATCGATCATTGTGTGATAATAATGAATTTGAGTAGTTGGTATTAGTAAGACAGAAAAATATGACTCCAAGTGAACTGATTACAACTATTTGAGTTTGTTCTGCATTTGCAAGCATGTTTCTTTTGAGTTTTCAATCGCTCAAAAAGGGCACACTTGATTGTTTTAGAAGCAATAGGACTTCAATAAATCTGGTAAATTAGTTGCATGTTATTTGTTTTGATTGTTCGTCCTTTTGCGAAGTGGAACTAAATGTTTCTTTCTTCATCAGGTTTGGTCATTAGTGAGGCGATTTGATCAACCGCAGAGGTATAAGCCATTCATCAGCAGGTGTGTTGTGCAGGGGAACCTTGAGATTGGGAGTCTGAGAGAAGTTGATGTTAAGTCTGGACTTCCAGCCACTACAAGTACTGAAAGATTAGAATATCTAGATGATAACGAGCACATCCTAAGCATGAGGATAATTGGGGGTGATCACAGACTCAGGGTATTTTACTCCTATTTATGGTTTTACTTTTCCGTCTTTTTCTCATTTTGGTTTCATTTATGCAAGGCTGACTTCTTTCTAAGAAATAGAAGTATGCAGTATGCCTATTTTAATAGAATGCATTTTCTGCTTTGTATGTCTTAAGTTCTTGGATTTTATTACGGCAAAGACGTTGGAATTGACAAATTTTGGAAAATTAGCTTCATTGGTCAAGTATTTGACTGCTCTCAAGTTCTAATCAGAGTGTTGATACTTCAAATGAGTTCGTAGATCAAGCGTTTTGGACATAGGTCCTATATCGTTTTGAAATTTATGGCAGTTAGTTTATAACAGATAGCATTTATGTTGATTTGAAAGAACTTTATTTCTTTCAAACCATCATGCCAAGTAGGAGAGTTCAGCCTCTCCATTTTCAGAACCATTTGTATTCATTCACGTGCACCAATTGAGAAAATTTCAAATCATGGGGTGTATAATAATGAGTGAGTACGTGTTTTTCATTTGCACCAAGTGAACGGGAAGTTGGTTCTGCTGATTAGATTGGGTTTGAAAAAAGTTTGAAAATGAATGTCAACACAAATCAGAAACGACTACTCATAGTTGGTATATTTGTTTCAAGCTCGAAAAAAACGATTGAAGATACTGCCTTTGATTTTCCACTGGACAGCTATGGAGCCTAAACCAGATTGACCCTAATTTTACGTTTGTTTTATTGTAGAACTACTCTTCAATTGTCTCCCTCCATCCTGAGATCATTGATGGAAGACCAGGGACTTTGGTGATCGAGTCATTTGTGGTGGATGTGCCTGAGGGCAACACGAAGGATGAAACCTGCTACTTTGTTGAAGCCTTGATCAAGTGCAATCTCAAATCACTTGCTGATGTCTCAGAGCGACGTGCAGTGCAGGACAGGACCGAGCCTATTGATCGGATGTGAGATTTGGAACTGAGGACCATACCTTGGAGGTTGAAACTGTCATGGATGAAGCTTCCGAGGCTTTCGTATCTCGGATGCTTTGGAGATGGACATGCAGTAGTATATTCTGAGACAGGCATGCAGTAGTATATATATCTCTCATACTCGTGTGTTCCCTCTTAATTTTGTTTGCAATGTTTTCTGTCTTTCTTTTGGAGTTATATTTGCTCAATTTTCCACCTTTACCTCAAAAACCACAGTTCTTATATAGCTTTCCAATCCCTTTCATCCATTATGAAGTTGAAATAAAAAGGAGGAAAAAACAAAAAAAGCAGACTGGATTCTCTTTCCCCTTGTGATTTCAGGGTTTTTCCATGGTGTTATTGCTGCTTTATTGTGTATATATATGTGCTGGAGAGAGATATTGTCTGTATATTTGTTTCCATTTTGTAGTTCCCAGTTGCAGACTTGCAGTTAGCTGAAGTTCGATAAAGAGAGAGTCAGTTCGAGTTAGATGTTTGTATGTTGATACCACTTTGTAGTAATTTTTCTCGTCATTATATGTTCTTATCCTATATTATTATATCTTGAAAAGATAGGGATTGTAAGATTTGAATCTTGAAATGGTCAAACAGCATGAAAATCACATTACACATTTCCACATGGAACTTAGGATGCCGGAATTCGTGGTTTGCTCCGTACGAATTTACAATGGAAAAACTTTTTTTCGTTGTAAGATCACTGAAGAAAAGGTTGGTCATAGATTTGGAGAGTTTGCTTTTACACGGAAACGAAGACACAAATATTGGACCGGGAAGAAAAAGGGGGAAAAAGAAAAGTCTAAGCGCATGTGACACGAAAAGGAAATCGGATTTCGTTTAGTAACTGCATACAATCTCCAAAAAAATCCAATTGTTTCGAACTTTCTTTTTTCTTTTTTGAACGGAGTTTTTACGGAATTTCTATGAATAGGATCAAACTTTATTCCATGTCCACACACTGAACTGTGCTGTGTACTAGTCCAACCGTGTATTTTTTTCCGGCTACGGAGTCCAACCTTGTAGTTTTAGCTCTGTTGGGGCTTAATTCACTTTCCCTGAGTTTGTCAGTTGTGAGAAGTTACTGTCAGTGCTATGTGGATATATAGCCTCACTCGAGTGTGTGCGTTATATAGGATAAGTGCAAATTCGTTGATTTGAAATCATCAGGCCATGGTATGTTCTCAGCAATTTTGTTTTGTCATATATATTCGTATTGCCCTCCGGCCTCTTTGCTTAGATATTTGCTTCCCTTTTGGAAAAGAAATTGTGTACCTTTTTCCTTATATATAGCTTTTGCTTTTCTTTTGTACTTAGTGTCCTACCCTACTTTTGGTTTCATCTTTACTCTCTTCAACTTTTGTTTTATGCTTCCTTTGCGAACCCAGTTTTGACTCGGTTGCATTTGGCCTCTAAGAAAAAGAAATCGGATTTTGGAACGGAATGGAATCGAAGTCGGGACAACACAGAAGGCTTCTAAATAAAGTCACTACAAAACAAGTGGTTCTCTAATCCTTATCCGAGGTCACTTCAATTGTTTCGTCAACAGTAGGAATCGTGTTTGTGCTTCCGACTAGATGATGAAAGAAGGCTCAGCTCTTGATTGGTTAAGAATGCAGTCCAGGGGAATTTGTACTTTCTTTTTTTCCTGCCTTTTTTTGGTGAATCTTTATGAATTTCAATTTAATTGGTGAGGAGAACCAAAGCCACGATAGTTTTACGGAGAATTTGGTGTCTAATGTTTTTCGCAAAATTGGTATTGGCATTTCGTAAGGATAAGGCTTCATCAACCAAGTTAACAAATACTTCGACTGGGAAAAAACGAATAACAATATTCACCACAATTACGAGGCCAATCCACCCGCGTTAGTTTTGAGGGCATATATGTAGTTTTCTTCGCCTTAAAATTAATCGACTCTAGAGAAAAATTTTCCAGCCAGGATAACAAAATATCAATATCTCAAGACGTCATTAGGGAGCCTGAGTGGGGCGCAACACGAGAGACAAGATCGAGTCTCAAGCCCACTGCTTACAGAATCTCATAATCAAACTTCAAAGTAGGGGGGGAAAAAAAGTTGAAACGAGGATTCTATGATTTCCACAAATGCCTTGCGCTTGTATTGCAGGCTTGCTTCACTGAACAAGACTCAGAATTCAAACACGAGGAATCTGTTTTGAGGTTAAATGCTATTGCATCTGATCAGGGCGGTATGGGGCCACTGTCGTCTGTGGAGGACCACCCTGGCTTGGCATCTGCATCATTACAGGGTGAGAAGTCATAGTCCCGTGTCCAGGTGGCATGTACGGATGATTAGGCATGGGCATAGGCATGGACTGAGGAGCAGCTGGCGGGGCAGGCCCCCATCCAGCCGAAGGCTGCTGCATTCCAATCTGCTCGGTTGGAGCATATTGAGCTCCAGAATACTGGGGAGGATTGGAAGTCATAACTGGAACTGGCTGTTGGCCTAAAATGGATGGCTGGGAATTCACCATGGGAATGTTAGAAACGTTTGAGAGTGTATAATCTCTGCTGCGATCGTTATTGACCTGTAAACAGCATACATATCAAGCTCAAAACACATTTTCCATAAATGAACACATACTCAATGACAGTATCTTAGTACCTTAATACTAAGATCAGTGTGGCGTGAATATGAGATATGGAGTTTGCAAAACCCTCCATCGTAAATGCAATGTCCTTCCAAGGCTTCCTTGGCAACAACTGCAGTCTGAATGTCTGCATCCCATAACATCACGAAAAAGCAAAACTCAAACTCTCAATTACAAACTCATGTATACATATTTGGAAGATGAATCAGAATACATTATGTCAAGGCAAATAGTCTGCAAAGTAAGAAATTTACTCATTTACGGTTGGATCAACAGAGTGAAATCTTTAAAACAATGATTCTGTAATAGCTAACTGGAATACTATGTGGCCATCACTTAGCATCCCAAGGTCTAAATATAACAATTACATCAGAGGACTAAAATTGAGGATGAAAGAAACTACCAGGATACTGAATCAGAGCCTGAACTCCCCCATTCTTATCGAACATTGCAATCTTTTGAACAGGCCCAAAAGAAGAAAAGACCTGACCAAAGGGAAGAAATAGTAAGTCAAAGTTCTGATAAAAGCTCCCCAATTTATTTATTTATTCATTATTATGATAATTGTCTCTTTTTATTTCCCCCAAAAGGGCCATGCTCCAACAAGAAAGTTCTTCCAATTGCTAGTGTACTACTAGACATACCATGTGTAAAACATCCAAGGTCACAGCATACTGCATGTTTTCAATGGATGCAAGCAGGACATTACTCTCAGGTTCAAGTTTCTTTCCATCCAAACCCACAGTGAACTGCACACATAATTGGATGAATACAATTCAATAAAAACCCACAGAGGAAACTCCGAAAACATAATTGTATGTCGATATCCAAAATATTAAGCATCTCAAAGTTATAAGCAAGACTACAATCAGCCACTCTTTAAGATACGAGAACAGTAAATACCAATAGTACAGTTCCAATTTGGTCACCAGTATTTCAACCAATTTATGTCTAACAAGTGTGAAAGGAGATATTGAATGCAAGCATGATGCTATTGCATCTTTTTTATCAATTAGAGGAAAAATAAGAAGAATTACGCTCCATAATCAGTGAACGAGGGCCTCTAACAAAAGTTCGAAACATTAGAATATGTGACACACACTCTTATAGGATGTGGTGATTAAAGTGAATGATGGTTAAGGTCTATGCTGCCACCATAAACAATATCATGATTATATGTCATTGCCATACCTGACCACTTCCATCTATAGCTGATGGAGCAACAGGAAGATAAGGATTAGTGTAGTCCCTGAAACATATGTAATTTCAACAGTGTCAGAATAAATCTTATGAATGAAAAAGGCAAATGACAAGCAATTAGAAAGAAGCGCTTCCACAAGAAAGAAGCAACAATAGAACAAGGTATGGTAACATTGATGTAGAACAAAGTAGGATGAAACGCCACAAAATTTAGTGCATTAACATCTAGGCATCAAATGACCTCAAAATCTAGAGTACCTGCTTCTGTGAGACTGAAATTTCACACTCAGATCTGTATGTCCAGAATACGTGATTCTCAGGGTACATGGTCCCACATGCTCTGGTAGCAGATAACTGACACCAAAAACAATCATAATCAGGTCATCACACATGCATATTCAATACAAATAAAGCACTACAACAATGAAACAAAAGTGTGCAGGAATGTCATTTAATGACCCAATATATGGAGATTCCGTATAGGACTAAATCGGTTGGCATAACACAGACATTTTTCACCTTATTTTCAACAAGCTAAAATAGTAAAAACAAGGAGAGATAAACTAAGATGGCATAAGAGTTACAAAAGAAAAAATACGCCCTAAAAGTATGAAGGCCATGAGTGAGCATAAAAAACAGATACCCACGATCTTTATAGTTGTATGGTCCTAACAGTTGGACATAATACCATGTCAAACAAGTAATACAACTGTCACCTAGGGATGCTTCTTCCATCAAGGGCATTTTTTGCTGCAGTGGCAGTTTCTGCATCAGTAAATTGCACCAGTGCCTGTAAACATGAAATATGAAATTAGCTTGGGTAATAATTCTAGCTGTAAGAAAACACAAATTAGGTATAATTAACCGATGTAGACCTGGAATCCAGCAGTCTTCTCAAAAGTTGTAATCTTATGAACAAATCCAAAAGCTGAAAATACCTGCATACTTTAAAGTTTCAGAAATATATGATCCAAAATTTCCAAATATTGCAAAAACTTAAGATAGCGACAGATTCTATTGTCCTGCCATAATTACTTCATCACATTGAATAAAAAAGGGAAGAAAAGAAAAGAGGAACCATGAATTGACAACTGAAGCAAAAAAAGTAACGTAAAATTCTTCAATCCATCCACCAGAGACGAAAAGTAGATTGCCGAGCAGGGGTATAACACCAATAAACATCAGGTTCCTCATCGAAAGTAAAAGGAGTTGTACCATTTATCTTCTGTAACAGTAATTAAGTATGAATAGAGTTTAAATCACAGACCTTTACATGAAAACCAATTAAAAAAACAGAAAAGTTTGGAAAACAGCTACCCCAGATACACAAAACAAAAGAAAAAGCTGCCATTTAGCATACAAGAAATGAAAGGGAGACTGATGCAAAAGAGAAACGAAATTCAAACATCCTAGAGTAATAGAATGGAAGGAGTGGGATGTTGAGAAGGAAGAGTAGGGAAGAAAGAGGCAGTGTTAAGGAAAGGAGAAAGGAGACAAACACACATGCGCTCTTTCTCCCAACGCACTAAGCTGCCATCGAAGATATTGCGTTCACATGAGCCTGCTGATCCATTTGCATTCATGTCAAACAAACAAATTTTCAAAAACGCGACAAATTACAACCCAAGCACAAAAGCTCAATGCCAACATCTTCATAGTCACAAGTATATCTCTACTAACTATACTAGGAAAACAAACAACTCCCTTACCAAATGCAAAACATCAATGCTGACAAGGCGAGCATCGGTGCCTTCTATTGTAACCAAAAGTACATTCCCGGCTACATCTGCGGCAGTCTTGTTGTTTACTATTTCCTGCCTATTGGAATATTGTAAGTAGACAGTTTTCCCCCGAACTTGAGCCGGCTCCGAAGACGATGCATAGTATGATATCATTGCAATAGCTTGATTCAAATCTGCCTAAACACAGTTAAGAAACAAAATTGGTAAAACAAACACATTATCATTGCCAGATGCTAACATGGGAACATTTTACTTTTAAGGAATAAATTAAAAAAAAAAAGAAAGAAACTAATACGACAACGAAAACACTCACGAATTCGATAAAAGCCTGGTTTCTATTTGCTCCAACATTGCACTTGGTGTTTACAACTTTACCAAAGGGCTTCCCCAATTCAATCAATTCCTCTTCTGTGCACTCCCAAGGCAAGTTTCTTAAATGGAGCACCTTTGAGGGTGGTTGGGTGTACCGAAACTGAGGCTGACTCGATACAGATGCCATTGTTGATATTTTACAAAGCAAACCACCTATAAATAAATTAACAAGAACATGATTTTAAACCAACTTCTTCACAGCAAAAGTCTCCATGAACTTTATATAGTCCAAGCAAGAAAGCTTCTAGGTCACAAACTATATTTAGTAACCAAAATCCATAGGAGAAAAAGTTCAAATATGCAAATTCATATGAACCCAAAATGCAATATCCGTAAATTATTGAAATTAAAGACCCAAATTGAGATGGTGAAGAAAAATTAACACAGATTCGAGGAAAAAAGCAGAGAAGAACGAATTGAATATCCGAATCAAATACCTGAAACTCGAAAGAAAAAGCAAGAGCCTTTGAATTTTCGCAAAATTAGGGTTCGCTGCTGCAAAGACAACTAGACGAGCCACTCGCTCTCTCTTATCGTTGTTTGGGCCTTTTGGGCTTCTCTCTCTCTCTCTCTCTCTCTCTCTCTCTCTCTTTTCAGCTTCTTTTGACAGGTTGGGCTTTCTCAGTTGCGGGTTTGTTTTTGGGATTGGTAAGCGCTAACTGGTGACGGCGGCTTTCAGATATTCGTTCAATTACGACTGTAAAACGGCATGTCATTTTTGTGAAGTCAATTCTCCAACACATGTCGTTTTTGTGGTATTGTAGTCAAATAGTTCACTTTTTTTTCCCCAACTGCGCGAGCCCGTTTGTTTCAGATAATTGAATGGATATATTTAAATAAAAATAAATGAATGATTTGTAATTGGAATGAGAGATATTTGAAGTGTAATAAAATATAATGAGTTATAATTAAAATGAGAGATATCGGAATATATTATTCAAAAACAACTCCAAGCTCCTAAGAACAGAAAATCCATTCCGTTATTTTTAAGAATGTGTCATTCAAATAAAAAAGTTAAATTGTTAAAACAAACACACATTTAAATAGATTATTAGAATGAAAAAACAATAATGGTTGAAACAATATTCAAAATGGCCTGAGAATGGAATTGCTCAGAATTATTGAACTAAACAGTTGCACACTGTCATCGTTCCCTGAGAGATATTGATGTTATATATCTGTATGTCGTTCTTAAAAATTAACATTTCAGCTTCTACTTTTTAAAAAAAAAAAATAGAAAAATCTATGATTGATGTTGTTTTGTTCATTAAATGTTTATATGGACTTACAATTTGCAAGTCATAGATGTGGTAGTGAACAATTAAATGATAGTGTCAGAGAAAAGAACAACGAAACGACGATAAATGAAGTTAGAATTATGTTTCAAATGGGACATTTAGAAAAAGGGAAAATATGATTCTAAATTTTCATTGGTTTTTTAATTATATATATAGTTTTTAGATCTTTTAACCAAATGGCATAGAACGAAACGACGATAAATGAAGTTAGAATTATGTTTCAAATGGGGCATTTAGAAAAAGGGAAAATATGATTCTAAATTTTCATTGGTTTTTTAATTATATATATAGTTTTTAGATCTTTTAACCAAATGGCATAGTACTTAGGTGATCCAAAAAAATTTTATTTAGCAATATGTGAATATTAAAGAGTTTGGCATTAAGTAGCAGCTTTGTACTCCTTGGAAAGGACGGTAGTTTATCTTGGCCCGTCCTTTAATCTTGGCCCCCTGGGTGATGTTTCTCCACGACTTCTCATGTACGACATGTCATCTTACTAGTAAAACACTGAACAGCAATAGTTTGTACTCGAAAACAGAAAGTCGTTTAACGGGCATCTTATGTGCACCACAATGTCGTTTGTTTTGTTTGTTATTCTCAAAAAAAAAAAAAAAAAAAAATCAATCGGTGTGTGTAAATCGTAACTAATGTTGTACAAACGGTATACGAATTAAGTGAACTACCTAAAATTTATAGCAAAACTCAAAAGAATAGTGACTCGAGTCTGAAAAAAGATTTAAGTCGATGAAAATTTAACCTTAACTTCGTAATTTTTTAATATTAATAAGTGAGTGTTGTTTAATAAAAACATTTTAAATAAAAAAATAATGGTCAAAATGAAATTTTAATCAAATTTAATGGCAATGCTTTGCCATAGTTAGTGTACTGTTCTTATTGTTAATAGCAACTAAAAACTCAGTACCAAACTATCAGAAGTTAATCTCTGAACTCTATCGTGTTGATATACCCTAATTACAAAATGTGCATGTTTGTCTTTGTTCAATTTGGATGAGTCATAATTCTTCTATTGCTCCGAGTTTGAATAATTGATCGTGCTCATCATGTTTCTCAAAAATTAATATATATCACGGTAATTTTGACGTAAAAGAGAAGTGTCAGTTCAGTTTACCATGAGATCATAAATAAATTATGTATTTTATACGTTTTCCTCGATTGATAAACAAAAGAGAGTATAGAAAAGCATAGAACTAGCAGTCGCTTCTATTAAATCGAAACAATTCGTATATAGCAACAAATTATAAGGAATAAGATAAAAGAGAATGCCTTTCTAGATAAAGTCCACTATGATCATCTATAGCAGCAAAAGCAAAACAGGCCAACGAAACAATTGCTTGATCATATATGCGTAGGGTACATGAATATCTAATAGCTAGGGTTGAGTAGCTTGACCAACAAGGACATCCTTTTAAGGAGCTGGGGCTGGCAAGAGTTTGGGTTCTTCCTGGGATTGCCTTCTTCTCCTCCTCCTGTGATCTTCTTCTTCTAGGATGAGTGGGACCTGCCCTTCTCTTTCTCTGATCAGTCTCTCTTGTGCTCCTCCTCTTAGTCTCTCCAGTCGTAGACGACCACCATCGCTGATCTGTTGCATCTTGAACACTTTAACCACGTTCATGAACCCCCCAGTTGCAAGAAATAGGCTCCCAAATATGCTCACCCACACCCACGTCCTCCCCTGCAACGATCAACCTCATCATTCCAACCATTTAACTTGTCTCGAGTTCTTAATGCAAGTTTCAAATTGATCGCGTCCCCAAAATGCAAGTGAAAATACAAGTAATCATAGCAGGAGTAATGCTAGGAATTATACTCATAAGTTACACAAAAAAACTTGTAACAAATAATGTGACATGATTTTCAGCTACAATTTTATTTCAAAATAGGACCGCACTATTTAAAGTTGGTTTGGATTGGTCGGTTTCGTTGATTTATCAGTTTTTTCAACACCCCTACTTCTAATACTGCATATACATTATTTAAACTTAAGAGTTGGATTATAATGGACCGGTGAGCTTACCAGTAGCTGGAGACCGTGGTGGTCGAGTCCGGATTGGTCACGGGCGTTGAGAATTGAGGCCACCGTGAGGAGAAGGCTACCCATTAAGAAGGGAATGTGGACACCCTGCTGCAACATTTGGACATGGGCGTCGGCTCTCTCGTAGATTTGGCATGAGTTGTGGATTGAGCCCACTACCCATAAAACTGGGCCAGCTATTAACATGTTCACTGCGTGCTTTTCCAACTTGTAGTACTCATAACCTTTCTCTTCCTGCATTTTGAAACATTTTCATTCTTTTTTTTCCAAAATAAATTAAACAACACTCGACAAACCTTTCAACCCCTATCATTGACTATTTAAATTATTTGGTCATCTATAAGTGAACTTTACATAAAGTGTTTTTGTTCTATTCAAGACTAAAAAAAAAAAAAAAAAATTCTTTTTTACTTTTCAAATTTACATTTTGTTACATAAACCATATTTTGGAAGATGCTTCGAAGTTTCAATTTTTGTCTTCTTATATTATAAGCTCTTCATTGTCTTTGGGCTATGAACATGATGTACTTTTTGTTCCATTATTTTTTTCTATCAATTATAGTAAATAAAGAAATTAAGGGCTCTCCCAATAAAATAATTAATAAATTTGTTAAAAAGGCAAGACAAAATTCTCAAATACCAACCTCCCTAAAATAAAAATTAATAATAGACACTAATTTCTATATATAAATTTTAGTACCAAGACTTGATAATTGAATCACATTTTCAGACTCAAACACAAACAATTTAACTTCCCTTCAACAAAATAAATAAATAAAAGTTCATATAATCTTATATATATATATATGTGTGTGTGTATATATCTAATATAATATACCTGAGTGAGAAGAAAAAGGATTCCCAAGAAGAAAAGAATGGAGCCCAAAGCCTGAACCACCGGAACCGCGAACTCAACTAGCGCGAGCTGTACATCATACTCCATCAACGACAACCGGTAATCGTACCCAGCAAGGTGGGCCACCAGGTCATGGAAGTTGACCGTGGCGATCACCACAAACGCTATCAGCAGAAGAACCAGACCCGACTTGGGCTCCGTCGAGAGCTGAGCCACAAACCCACCCAGAAGCACCACTGCCGCGAACAGATATAGCCCCGCGTTTATGTACTCTGCCCTGTTTCGAGACACCCTCGGTCCGTACATTCGGCCCTCCCGAGCCGAAGCTAGCTTCACCATTGTTGTTATTATCTGTTAATAATTAGATGTACCCTTTTTGATTAGAAAGAGGGGAAAAGCTTAGAAAAGGCGAGTGAATTGGTCAAGAAGGAGGTGAGAGATCGAGTTAACTGGTTGATTAAAGATGGTGGGCACGTGTCGCCGTGCATGGATGTGAAGTTTGGGGTTATTGGGTTTCTGACAAGTGGCATTTGTCACGGGACTTTGGCCGTGAGAAAAAGAGAAGGGAGTAAGAACGACGTCGTTTTGTGAGGTTCGGTCATCTTCGTCGTCATGGTAGTGAAATCTTCTTTGCTTGGAACGTGGAACCACCTCAAACTACGGAAGGAGAATCTCAGGGTATTTTCGAGCTTTTCCCAAGCTTCGAGTTTTAGACGAGACGACGTAGTTTTAACCAACGTTTCTATAACTGGGCACTGCCGAAATGGCCGACTTGATGTTGCTCGGGACCTGTTCGATGGAATGCGTAGCAGAACTGTTGTGTCGTGGAACACAATGATATCTGGGTACTCGAAGTGGGGGAGGTATGATGAGGCTCTGTCTATGGTCTCGATGATGCAAAGGAGTAATACGAGACTGAATGAGACCACTTTTTCCACAATCTTTAGTGTGTGCGGGCGTTCACGGTCGATGGATGAAGGAAAAGAGGTTCATTGTTTGGTTTTGAAGTCGGGAATGGAGAGTTTTGAGCTTGTAGGGAGTGCTTTGTTGTTTTTTTACGTTAATTGCAATCAGATTGAGGATGCCGAGCGCGTTTTTGATGACCTTCGTGGTGGGAATGAGTTGTTGTGGAGCGTGATGCTTGTTGGTTACGTTCAATGTAATGTGTTGAGTGATGCCTGGGATTTGTTTGTTAAAATGCCGAAGAGAGAAGTTGTGGCGTGGACTACATTGATTTCGGGATATGCGAAAAGTGAAGATGGGTGTGAGAGGGCTCTGGAGTTGTTTAGGTCGATGAGGAATGAAGAAGTTTTGCCCAATGAGTTCACTCTGGATTGTATTATTAGGGCCTGTGGGAGATTGGGTGTGATGACTGAAGGAAAGTCTGTTCATGGGCTTGTGATTAAATTGGGGTTTGAATTTGAGCACTCAATTGGTGGCGCATTGATCGACTTTTATTGTGGTTGTGAAGCTATCGACTGTGCCAAAAGAGTTTATAATGGAATAGGAAATCCTAGTCTAAATGCTTCTAATACACTTATGGCAGGGCTCATATCCATGGAAAGAATCCAAGAGGCAAAGATGATTTTTGATACGCTGAAAGAAAAAGATCCGGTTTCATGTAATTTGATGATTAAAGGGTATGCAATGACTGGTCTAGTGGAGGAATCAAAGAGATTGTTTGAGAGAATGACGCAAAAAACTATAATTTCTTTGAACACTATGATCTCGGTGTATTCCAGGAACGGGGAAATTGACAAGGCTTTAGATCTCTTTGAAGAAACAAAAGGAAAAAGAGATCCCGTCACCTGGAACTCAATGATGTCTGGTTATGTTCAAAATTATGAACATGAGGAGGCTTTGAAACTATATTTGGCAATGCGTAAATTATCGGTGGACTGTACACGATCTACATTTTCTGCGCTGTTTTATGCAAGTTCATGCCTTGGATCTCTTCAACTGGGACAATCACTTCATTCCCAGTTGATTAAAACTCCATTTGAATCCAATGTCTACGTTGGGACATCCCTTATAGATATGTACTCGAAATGTGGGAGCATCAAAGATGCTCAGAAATCATTTATCTGCATCTCATCACCCAATGTGGCAGCTTGGACGGCTCTTATTAATGCTTACGCGCATCATGGTCTTGGCTACAAGGCGCTCTTACACTTTGAACATATGTTAAAGCTGGGAGTCATCCCAAATGCTGCTACTTTTGTAGCGGTTCTGTGTGCTTGCCGTTATGCTGGTTTAACCAATGAAGGAATGAGAGTTTTCCATTCAATGAGAAAAGATTATGGAGTAAACCCAAATTTAGAACACTACGCTTGTGTAGTTGATCTACTTGGTAGGTCAGGCCGTTTGCAAGAAGCGTCAAAGTTCATTGAAGAGATGCCTATTGAAGCAGATGCCGTTATTTGGGGAGCTCTGCTAAATGCTTGTTGGTTTTGGATGGACATGAAACTTGGTGAGAGGGTGGCAGAGAAGATGTTTAGCTTGGAACCGAAACCATTATATGCTTATATTATTCTTTCTAACATATATGCTGTGCTAGGGAAGTGGGGGGAGAAGATGAAAGTGAGGAAGAGACTAAAGAGCTTGGAAGCGAAAAAGGGTCCCGGGTGTAGTTGGATTGAGCTAAACAGCAGAGTTCATGTATTCTCTGTTGAAGATAAAACCCATCCTCGTTGTAATGTTATTTATGCTACTTTGGAGCATCTAACAGCAAATATAAACTCTATAGTTCAATTTGATTGTGTTTCTATACCAACTTTGTCTTCTGGCTCGGTTAAGGCATCATATTCTTATTGACCAAATTTTATGTTAGTTGTCTTATATTCTGTTATATATTTGGTGCATAAACGTAATCTGGAAGGTAACACAAATTTTTGAATACATATACACTGAGCAATATTCTAAAATGACTACTCAAGGGTTCGTCTTCCTTCTTCTACCTCTGTTTTTGGTATATTCTCCTAAATTTCTTTGATTATTATGCTGTCATTGTATTCTTATACTGTAATGGTTCTGGAACTCCATAAGAATGAAATACTTTGAGTATTAGCAGTATGTTATGTTATGCTGTCGTGATTCCAGTGCAGCAAAACCTCATCTTTCGCCGAGTGATGAATTCGGTGAGTCTAGTTTTAAAAGGGTTCTTATTAGTTGGAAAATGTTTTTGAGTATCTGATACGAGTTTCTTAAACATGACTAAACCATAGGGAGTTGGCAAAATCATGACCAAATAATCTTTTAATTCTACTCTTTAAATTGAATGGCTATGTGAGTCACTTGGTATATGGGATAGTGACAGCTGATTTACCTTTACATATGATGAATAGGTTCTGCGAACAAATTCGATATTCCTGTCCAGACATGCGCGTTATCACTGGAGATGCATGGTTAAGATGTTGTTCTCATGCGAACAGCTTTGGTGACGATGATAGTGGGGATTTGCTCTTGTTGCTTTTGCCTTTTTGGCAGTGGAAATCTCATTGGTGTTGTGAGTGATCAACTCTCCTTTTTTGAAGTTTTGTTTTTATTGGATTGATAAAGTGAATCTGTTTGTTGGTGTGGTTGCTGACATAGTGACAGGTTACTATGAACCAAGTACTTATACTAATTAAGCTCAGATGACCAAACAACGTTTTTACATGCATATAGTAATGAGGAATGCTAAGCACAAACTTGTCTGTTCAATCTTGGCTTAATATTGCAGTGGAGCCATGATGGAGGGTCAGGATTGGACAGTCGACTATGTGCTCAATATTCTTCCTAAAGTAATATATGCATCAAGAGTGAGCTGTTTCTGTATATGGCTTAAAATTCGTATAATTTCACACGAAGATTCATTTGTTTTCTCTTGGATGTAAAGGAATCCAGAGATTTGAAACACAGGACACCAGGATAGGAAGCAATATATTCTAATCAGACTTTAGTGCATTCTATCATCTAAGGTTTTCCATTGATAGTACTATCATCATCCACAGGCTGCAATTGTTTGGTTTTATCATCATTCTTCTCGGGATCCCATTTCATTGGTTCTTCAATAATTCCCTTCTTCCTGTACTTGCAGTAGAGCACAAGTTGAAGAATGCCTAATGGGCAACCAACCAGATTAGGTGACTGCAAACAAAGTCAAAACCAATAGAATAAAGGGTTAAAACAAATGGTATGTTTAGTATTCATTATAAGAGTAAAGTACGCTTAATCAATTAATTAATTAGTTCTTAATTACACTAACCGCAAGAAAGAGATCACGGCCTAGTAATCCATAAGCCAACCAAAATGAACTAGCGAGGAATGAGAAAAAAGACAAGTAGAAGGGCATGAACTCAACGCTCTTTGTTTTTATGACTAGCTTCTGCATGTAGTAATAACCAAAAGTAGAAAAAGTTAGTATTTGAAGTATTTATTATAAATATCTGGACACTTCAATTTGGAAATTGAAAAAAATAATAAACTTTCTACACATGGTATCTCGGTATCTAGTCCTAAAAAAGGTAACAGGAAAAGAAAAAATAAAATTTTTGACTCACCACAACGACTAAGGGAGAACCATACATAGCTGTGGAGACAAACAGCCCTACACTGCCCACAAAAACCTTTCTATGGTGATGATCATGGAAAGCATATGCTGAGATAAGCGCAGTGACGGAGAAAGCTACGATAACAGAAATCGCGGTCACGGCTAACTTGATCTGCAACACCATTATTTCATGGAGGGTTACAAACGTTAATACTAACATGCATGCATACAAATTTCAGAATCAAATACGTACAGACAACTTGGAGAGCAAACTACCAAGTTGAAAAGTGTTACTTGCCTTTCTTTTAGATGTTGTGTACCAAAAATATATGATAATGAAGGAGAACTCGAAAAGAATCCCCAGGCCATTGATGGTAACTAGTGGGAAATTTTCCCACTTGTTGCTCACAATAGGCATTCCGTACCAAGTATAAAGGAGACAGTTTGACAGTGCAATGATGTACGGAACACAGGAAAACTCCTCTGTGCTTTTCTTCCTTATGACCCTTGCAAAGGTTAATCTGCACGCAACGTATATAGATATTGTTAAGTATAGCACAGGTCAAATATTCTATATGTACATATACACACACACACACATTTATATGTGTGTCTCAGAGTTTCAGTGGGGAAAACTAGTTGAAGTAAAGTAGTGTCTTCATGAAATTACATTGGAGCTGAAAAAAGTAGCAAAGAAGCAGCATTCCCTGAAAATAAACATCATGTATTAGTTATTAGACCAATATTTAAGCTCATATTTTGCTTCCATTCAAAGCAAATAATAAAAAAAGCTAATAAAGAGCTAAATAAATAATCAATGTGATAAATAGTATACCCATGATGCCAACCGCCAAGCGTAATTTATCTGCCATGTTTTCTTTCCCTTGGCAAAATGGTCCTAAGGCACAATATTTGTTTAATTCAGTAACAAAGAACAGTACTTTAGTACTATGTATATATGAGCTGTTATAAACTAACGATGTTGCTTTGGACTGTTTTTCTTTCAGGGGGTATTTATACCACTGGGAAGAGGTTATAAAGAGAATAATATAGGAAATACTAGAAGTGGTGCTGTCTATGTCTGATCATCAACTAGCGGATGCAAGTAAACGTCCTCCATTAATATATGGACTACAATTTAATTGTTAACCAATTTGTTTTATTCAGAAGTTGCTCCATGCGCTGTTATCTATTGTTGACATTGATCATATTAGTTAGAGGAATTAAAGTATGAAACTAGAGACACAGAAAGATTGTTTACTTTGATAATTTTAATTGGTTTTCTCTAGTGATTGGCATATGTCACCGGATTTCACCTCTTGATACAATACTCTTTAAGTACTATTTGGCAACTAAAGATTTACACACATAAAATATATAATGCATGAGTTCGTTCTGCTTTTTGGACTCCAAACATTTGTGTTCTTCAATAATCTGTGATCTTTAAATACAATATTATATCTTAAAATAAGTAGTGCTGTTCTTCAAGAATGATGTGGCTTCCATTTTAATTAAAATTTGGGACTATTGGCACAAACAATAACCTGTTTCGATGAGAGGTTTCCCCGGTTGTTTTTTCAGTTTATTTCTTTTTCGGCTCCTTATGTTTAGAAAGGAAAAAAGATTAGTTTATTACTGATGTTTGTTTATTTTAGCTAAACTATAATACATTCAAGTCAGCACGTACTAAATTAATTAAGAACATATTAATGTTATTTTATGTTACCTCATGTCATGTTACTCGATATTGAGTCATAAAATATATTCCCCATAAGAGCATAACACAATGGTGCTTGTGATCAGAAAATGCAAAGAAGAATATATCTAGCAAAATCCATTTATTCTGTCTGAAATTTAGTGGTCTATGCTTTTTGTAGAAGATTGAGCAAGATTGGTTCCAATAATTCATCATGATTTGTACTGCTCATAGTTTTTGCTGGAAATCAATGAAATCACATGGCAAAAAATTTGTCCTGGCTAGCTAATTGTCCGTCTATCAAATCATGTCACGAAAAAGTGGAGTTTTTCCTAAAATGCTAATAAATTATTTCGGGAATGGATGGAACCCTATATTTGACAGTGATCTCAGCATTCTTTTATGGCTGTCTTCCATTCATTTTTATGCTTTTTGCTTCACAAACATTTAATATTATTCCACGTGATCCTAAACCCAACAATGGGTTTCTGATACTTTATTGTACTGTCATGCTTATGTTGTACTGCTTTAAAATATGTTTATAAATTATGTGGCTGGTAAACTATACATGTAATTATATAAGAACCAACTTATAAACCAACGTCAGGAGAGAGTTAAATAATACTACTAAGATTACACAAAGTCTAATTAATCGTACCGGGTAAGAAATTGGACACTAATTCAAATCCCACTTGTTGAACATGGGGACCATGGTTACATGTATAAAAAGTTCTAAGAAGCAAATTTAATGTTTGATAACTTGGATTGACTATTTACATGTAAAATTAATTTTGTTCAATTTCCATAGAAAATATTTTGCAACAATTTAGAATATATTCCCATAAAAAGATTACATATATAGATCAAATGCCTATTTTGGAGGAGAACTAAAGCAAAGAATCCTTATCGCTAGGATTAACACTGAACTTGTGCTCCAACACACACATGAATGGTACGATGCATTTGATTCAAAAATTGAATAGACTTTGGATATTTGCTGATCAGAGAAAATTTCGTTCACAAGGATTTATGATATATTCAATGAATTGTCTCTTTCCAAACAATGGCAAACCTCGGGTGTAAATTTAACCCATTTTTATTTAATGAGACGTTCTTTTCATACTATTCCCCCTACTATTCTTGGAGAAGATAAAATTACTTAGTTGCTTAAATCTTTATCACAGAACAACAAATATGAAAAAAAAAAAAAAAAAACTCTCTCTTCTTGAATGGAGCATAAATGAGGACCTTAATGGTTTCTAATTAGTTAACATTTTCTAGATTTATGCACGCATTTTTTGTGCTAATCTTGAAGAGAAAAACATGTTCCAAGCACACTAATGCTTCTTTGTAATGTCAAAGGCGCCCCCTTAAGGGACAACCGTCGATTTGATGAAATCGCTGAGTTGACTTTGTTTAATTGGGACCAATTAAATTCAGCCATGTCACTTTTGGTGTAGAATTACGTCAATCATCATTGGAAAATGCTAAAAGACACACCACATACGAATAGAAGAGTGTAGTCCACGTGGCAACGTGTGCACAGGTCTCCGCACCTCTCGAAAGGAGTTATATGAGGTGTCAAAATTAAGTGTAAAAGTAGATTTTGTAATTTTTCTAAGCCATTCTTTTCAGTGTACATTATAAGGAATTGACAGTGTACAAAATTTATATATTTTGCAAGAAACTTAATAAAAACTGTAAAGCATAAGCCAACAGTTTAGATTTTACTTTTCTTACGTGAGCATGCAAAGAAGAGCGTCATATCAATCTTTTGGAAAATAACATGAAAACGGTTTTAAATAATTATATGCTGTATTCAAATGGATAAACGTTTAGTGCTTTTAGCTGAATCATTGATTAGGTTGGGATAAGATCTGCCAAAAAGAGATACACAAAAAGTAATTCAGAGTTTGCCAGGTCCATATAATGAGGGACACCATAAACTTTGATCAAAAATAGTTGAGCGAGGCTCTTTTCCCTTGTTGATTGTGGAATATTATTAAGCAATCTGCTATAAATGTTTGGTTTTGTTCACAAAAAAAGATAAGAGAAATTTGTTTGATCTCCCTAGTCGGCAGTGGGAACTAACTAATTAACAATATCATCACCATCATCATGAATGAACCCTATCCAAAGAGTAAGGCACAATGTGTTTGTACGCATATATGAGTGCATCAACTCCTGCCAATTAGGAGTCAAATGGCAAAGAGACATCACTTTTCTCTTGTTTTGCTTTTGGGATTAAAAAAAAAAAAAACATATGTATCTTTCAAGTACTTTTTTGATATGAGGCTGCAGGGTCCTTTAATGCAAAATTATTCTACCAGTGACATCGAAAATGGGGCATTAGGTGCTAGAAGAGTTCAAGGCTTATTCTTCTTCCCGGAAATATTCCCCCCCTCTCAGGAGTGGCTCGAGCGTAAGACCATTAAGACAATCGCTTTAGGCCTCACCTCGAGTTAAGACCACAAATTACTAATTTCTTTTAAAGATTTCACATATTCGAAAGTTCTTAATATCTACGCGTAGGCTTAAAATATATAAATGATACATAGTAGTTTCAATATACTACAAAAATTTTAATCTCGATTCAACAAATCAATGTATTTTTCTAAAATTCATGAATTTTTTAGCATCTTGCTTTCTTTCCAAAATTGGAACAGATTTTTATTTTTATTTCATTGTATTTCGTTATAAAGCTTGTTTCTTCCAAAACTTTTCAATGTTATTAATTTCTTATTCAACGTCCATTCTTTCAGTTGTTAAGTTAATTTTCCTACCAGATTGGGTATTGATATATTTAATCAAGTCAAAATACATCATAGTTTGTATATTTTATTACTCAACTAATATATCTAAAAGAAGTTGTCTTCTATCTTTAGAAATAATAATAAATTTTTTTCAACAAAATGCGTCTAAAAATTTCTTATAAGTACAATTTAATTCTAGAATATTTTTTTTAAAATTTTTGCCTTAGGCCCCAAAATTTATTAAGCCGGCCCTGCCCCCTTTGCTTTACAAGATGCCATCAATAGTCTTAATAAGAACACTCGTATCATAGAAAATAGTGTTCATTAATAATGCCGTAAATAGTATCATAAATCTTTTATCAACTAACATTAATACTCTTTTGGCCAACTTAGGTGATAAGACCCAAAGGAAAAAAAAAAAAAAAAAAAAGGTTGGGAATAAGTAATTTCAGGAAGATAACTCGTTCAGAATAGCCAATATCCCAATTGAAAGGGGCAAAAGGCACGTGTGTAGCTTGACCCTTCGCTGTGCAATTATATATGTGTTTAGCTGATTCACAAAAGTCCTGGGAATATGATTCAATTCTCACTTTTGCCTCTAAGACCTAAATTATACACTTTGGAATTGAAGTCTATGGGGCCGTTTGGTTCGCCCATTCCATTCCATTGGAATGAAAAATCCATTTGAATGGGTGTTTGTTTCAACAACTCTAAATTTTCCATTCAAATGGTCTTTTGGAATGAGTGTTTGTTTCAACAATTTAGTTTTTCCATTCAAATGGTTCATCAGTCACATCAACTATTTGAATGGATTTTTGTGTCTTGGATGAGAATGGAAGCGAAGAGGTGTTTTTGAATAGTCCATTCCAATACCCCCATTCTAATTATAACCCATTCCACTATTTTTTCCATTCAAATGTCTTCCATTCCAATTATAACCCATTCCATAATTTCTATTCAAATACACACATTCAAATAGGCGAAACAAACAGGGCCTATATCTTTGGGTTCGATTTTGGTGCATCTAAAATTTTGAACAGCCCCCTTTTTTTCTATTGGGCTGGAAAACATTTGCCATATGTTTAAATGCTACAGACTTGGTGTATGTATGTTGAAATTTTTGTGTGTCTAGACATGCTTTGGAATTTTTGAGCATGTTTTTCTTTTTGCACTTGAAAATTATTGCAATGTTTGGATCATTCTTTACCTTGATGCCACAGGGAATTTGCCTATTGCTTTTTGTCAGTTGACAAGAAGATTGCCCCCGAAGAGCAATGTTGAAAGAATCTATAGCAATAGTCAATTTAGTTTTCACATATGTATATGTCAAATAATAAGACATAAGAGCGTAAACGAAAATAATGTTATCGTTTTTTATATAAATATTTATTATTACAATTATTATTGAAAGTAAAAAATAAGAGGACCATGCAAATCCCCAAATGAAATGGTAGATGAGGATCATCTTAGTTGAGGGTGAAGGTATGTTGTCGTGTTTGGAGGAAAATAGTTCCAGGATAGTAATCCCACCATTTTGCTAGAGATTATTAATCCTACAACAAATGGGATTATTTTGGGTAAATAGATTATTTATCTGATAAATTTTTATTTCCAGATATGGGATTGAGATTATTTATCCAAAACTTTATCCCAATCCCATGTGCCAAATGGAGGAAAATGAACGCAAACTAAAATTGTTTTGGCTCAGTATGACATTTTTCAGAATTATCCTTTAATACGATGTTTTTTAAGAACTAGTCAATTTTATTACTACAAATAGTATTTTATTTATGACGAGACACTGATCATTGTTATTTTTTTTTTTGAGGGAAAATACTTTCATTAATAATAAAAGGATAATATAATACTCATAAAGAAATTTTTTATTATAAAACAGACAACCATAAAAAACTATAAAAGTTCTTGGAGAAGATTTATACACTGGGATTTTGGCAAAATCGACTCGTGAGAAGGTGATTTATTCAGATCACCGTTGATGTGTGCTTCGATAGAGCTCTACACCTTAGCGGTTAGCTCGTTGTGACCTTCTTTTCAACATTCATTGTTGGTGTCTCTTGCTTCTCATCAAAGAACTACATGAGGGCAAATACTACTTTACACAAGATCTGGATCTGAACAAATCTGGTAGAAAACTACCATAGATCTAGATCTAGGTAAACTAATAATAAAAATATAAACAAATATTACAAACCACCACGGATCTAGATCTGGGGGTATCAAAACCACTTTAGATTTAGAACTAGAAAGAAAACCACCTCTCCACATGGGAGGATTATTTAACAATACTACTAAAAACAGGAAAAAAAAACTGTTAAAAACCTATACTGGGGAGAGAAAGACCTATCCTCCTCAGAAAAGGAAGTACTTGTTTACAGAGGAGAACTGCTAGTGGAGGAATACTGCTCAGGGAATAGAACCCCGATTCTAGAAAGGAGCGACTTTCTCTTTCTCTCTCTCTCTAACTTCTTATTTTACTGATCATTGTTATTTAACAATCAGTTATAATCAAATGACTAACTTAAAAGAAACTAGGGGTCTTATAACAAAATGACTAAATTTTGGGTTTATTTTAAATAAATATCTATTTTTTAAATACAATAGAAAAAATGATCCGTACATATACTAAGTGTAAAATATTGATGTATCCAACATGAAAAATTAATATATTCAGTAGAGAAACTCAATTCAATATATAAATAGATATCCTAATTGTAAAATTACAATATATACTCGGTTATCTAGCAATAAAAAGAAAAAAATGAATATTTTATTAAAACAAGTGTAAAAGTTTAACCATATTGCCATATACAGCCAAACTAGGAAGTGTTATTCTTTCTAAAACATTATCTGTAGTTTTATAAAAAGGTAGGTAAATTTGAACTTTTTAAAGCTTTTAAACAAAGCAACTGCGTGGCATTACTTGCAAAAAGTATCTTTATAAAATGTAAATCAAAAGAGGTTTTCACCAGTCTATTTTGCCATCAGCAGTAGTATTTACATTGCACCAAAATATCTCAAAACAAAAACGTCACCCACAGGTCGAGCTTGTCCACATCTGTATGATCATGGTGACAAAAGGCAAGCCAGGCAACTAGCTAGTCAATACCAAAATGTGCCTCCTCATCTGCATCACAAGACTAAAATGAGCTAAAGCTCAGTAAGTAAAAACTATGCATGCTTATGTATGCTTTAAAATCCCATAAAGTTCCCATTGT
>JXTC01000035.1:487323-562464 GCA_002914845.1 Trema orientale
CTTGATCATATAATAACTCAGAAGCATACAAATCACTTAAGGTACTTGGTAGTCAATAACTAGTATTGAAAAACTGTTTAAAAGTACTAAAATATAAATGTTAGTTCATTAGCATAAAACTAATCCAAAATGGCACATAATTTCGTAAAAACTAGCTCATTTGCTTCTAAATTGTGCCATTTCATTTTAAAAACATTTGGACAGCACCTCCTCTATTTTTAGGACATTCTCATATGATTAAAATCATAGTTTTAAAACTGCAATAATAATTAACAATCCAATTCCCACATATACACATCAAAGAGGATCACTTAGAACAATCTAAGTGCACTTGAATTTTTTTTCGGGTTAAACAAGTTTAAAGCCACTTTTACACTTGTTTTTCATCACAACCAGCTATGAATTAAGTGTCATAAACAATAAGATCAATAAAATATAGACTCCAAGGACTCTAATTTCCAAATGTTAGTCCTATTAATGTCGTTTGGCGCAAAACACTCCTAGCTTCGGCCAAATCCCCAAAAATTCTCACCGTACAACGACTCTACGAGAGACAAAACAGCATAGTGACAAAACAATTTCGACAAAAAAATAAACGATAATATCATAAATATACTTTGCGTTTCTCTTTTTACTTAATTTAACCTTGTATTTTGGATATTTATCAAGATTTAGACTTTGGGAAAAATCTTACTTAGGCACCCTATTTTTTCTCTCATCATGAGAGACTAAATGATGAATTGCTATTAGTCCAAAATCTATCCTGGACCCACCTATAAAAAGATACACGTAGTTTGGGTGTACTGGATTAAAATTCTTTAGAAAAAATAAATACTGTATTTTCATCTCTTCCACTCCCACTCCCTCTTCCTCTCGCTCCTCTTCTATTAATGGCAAAATACAATGAATCTACCTTCTCTCTCTCTTTCCTTTGCCTTCCAATCCAACCTAATCTTTTTTTTCTGTTTCACTACACTATTTTTCCGCTCCTCCACTGTTCACTTCTCTGATTATTACTTTTTCCTTAAACGAAAGTTCATCAATACATTCTATTCTTCTTCTTTTTTTTTTTTTGGAAAATAAAATAAAAGTAGAAATAAAAATTCTACATTAATATTCCAACATTTCTGGCATAACCCATTTCTTAGTTTCAAAAATTGAAAATTTTGAAGTGAAATCGGAATTAGGTTTCTAGGGTTTTTTTTTCTTTTTGAATCCAGAATTATGGTTTCAAAACCCCCTTAAGAAAAACAAGACCAGAACTTACCAAACTCATACCTAACCCCAGTACCGATTCTTGCCAGAAAACCACCTAGCCTCATTGGAAACTAAGTTTGCAGTCAAACCCATTTCTGACCTGATCCTAACCTTCCATAACACCATCCCATTCGGCTTCCCCATCTCCCGAAGATCCTCCAGCGAGACTCTTTTTGACACTTCGCCAGAGAGATCGAACCTAGAAACCTTATTGGTCTACCAGCTCTTACAGATCTCGTCGTCTCTTCCAAAGGGTGTACGGACTCGGCGAGCACACGGGGAATAAATTAAAGGTGGAGACTGAACAAAGAAAAGAACAAACAACCAGCTCCTCACCACAGTGTATGCAACTGACCTTGCTAAGTCAAATCCTCAGCATCAAACTCAAATCCGACAGCTGGAAAAAATTCCCTCATGTGATGAGTGAAAAGAAGGGCTCCTAGGTTAGACAACTCCCTTTTGTTTACATATTTATACCAACAATATTAACCAATAAATATACCAAAGGACCCTTTTTGCATTTAAACATGTAGATTTAAATTCCTCAAAATTAAGAAACTAAATAATAAATAATGATACCACCGAACAAATGGCCTAGTGACAGCGCTATTATCCTAGGTACTGGAGGTCGTGGGTTCGAACCTGGGTAACTCTCTTTAGGAGTTTTAAATGTGAAGGAGACTCTTACCAGCCCAGTGCCCCTACTTCAGGCCCCAGGGTACCGTTCCTGCTAATTGTTCGGATGGGGTTCAGGTGACTCACTCCACTGCTCGGTGGTGATGACCCGCCTGTAGGGTCTTGGGAAACATTTTTGAATATGGTTGGAGCTCCTATGGTCACACCCAGGGAGGATAGCCACGTTGGTCGCCCCCTTCTCCCTTATTTTTTTAATAAAAAAAATAATGATGATTTCCATTAATAAAAGGTTAGAATAATAATTATAAGGGTTAATGGCACTATTGGTCCTCAACCTATTACCTTTTTGGCATATTAGTCCTCAACCTTTTTTTTTGTGGCATTTAAGTACTAAATATTTTTCTTTTTGACACCATTGGTCCTTTTGGTATATTTCATCCAAGATTCTCTTAAAATTCATTTGAATGAGAGAAATTTTGCACTATTAATCTTGATTTTTCAATTGTTTAACAATATTGTCCCCATTTTTTTTGTATTCATATTTCCGATTAATAATATTACATCTGCTAATCTTTCGAAAAATTAAAATTCTAAAAAATTAATTTTCCGAAAGATTGACAGATGCAATTACATAAAGAAATGAACATTTAATGGAAAACTATAAAATTTTTCAGGCTTATTTGCTGCAAATAGTTAATTAATTTTTTAGAATAACCATTCATAATTACATGAATATTTAATGGATGTAGTAAATTTTCAGTTAAATTTGACTAGTGTTAAAGCGTGTATGTAAAAAAATTTTAGTTTTAAAAATGGTAAGATAATTTTTTTTTTTTTCATAAAGTTACTATAGTTTGACATAAACTAAGGTTTATTAGTATAATTTTTTTTTTCTTTTTTGAATTTAGTTTTTAAATGAACTGTTTATTTTATATCCTTCTTTGAATTTTAATAATCTGAAAGATTGGCAGATATAATATTGTTAATCGAAAATATGAATACAAAAAAAATATTAGGGACTAAATTATTAAATAATTAAAAAATCGAGATCAATGGTGTAAAATTTCTCTAATTCAAATAAATTTTAACAAACTCTTGAATGGAATATGCCAAAAGATTAATGATGCTTAAAAAAAAAAAATATTTAGTACTTAAATGCCATAAAAAATAGATCGAGCATCGATATGCCAAAGTAGTAATAAGTTAGGACCAATGATGTCATTAACCCTAATTATAATAAAAATCTCTTCCTTCCTTCCCCTGTTCCCCACGGCTTCTTCTTCCTCCCTCCCGCTGTTCATCTTCTTCACCAAACAAACTGAACCAGCACATGTTCAAGAAAGAATCCATTCTCCTCTTGACATTTTTGCAGCAATCAAAAAAACCTTAAAATCTAAAAATATCATCAATGATCAATCAAACGATATATAGAAACCCCAATAATGAAATACCTCTTAAAGGGGACCAAAATCTTATCAATCAGAGCAAAAGAAAAAAAAAAAAAAAGTGAAATGGTACAAAAAGGTACGACCGGATCATGAATCTGGTCTACGAAGCAAGAATTTGGTAGTATATCTGGCGTCCTTGGTTTCTGATGACATATTCATCACTGCCGTTGCCGATGTAGTCAGAGCTCAGCCTAAAGATTTCATGGTGGTCAGGCAAGAATGGGTTTCTATTCAGATCCAGGTTGTGTTTCGGGGCTTTATGGTAAATGGGTCTCAGTTTCTTCCATAGTTTGTGGTTCTTTGTTTGTTCCAAAACATGAACAGAGAGAGAGAGAGAGAGTGAGAGAGAGAGTTAGAAGAATGGTGGGTTTGGGATTTTTGTTGTTTAATTCATATTTTTAAGTTCTGTTAACTTTTTAACTTAGAATAATGATTGGGACACCAAAAAGTTGTATCAAAAAGTTGCATCAATAATGTGGCATCTAATAAAATTATTATTTTATCCATGAATGAGACCACACCATTCAAAATTTAGTGATTGATATGAATATAGTGTAAATTTTTTGTGTAAATTAATAATGTCCCTTAGTGTTACTCTTTAATTTAATATTAAATTTATGCTAGGGTATATAGCACTAACTGTTCTAAATTAGTTTCTCGATAAGTGTGTTACAAATTTTAAATTTTAGAAGTGACATCAATAATAATGAAAATAGAAAGTACAAATTGAATAAAATATTATATGGTATAAAAACAATATTAACAAAAGAAAAAAAAGCCAAATTGCCTACCCAATTCTGGTTACAAAGACAACGACTCTTCCAGAGACAACACACTACAGTGACAAAACAATTTCGACAAAAAAACAAAAAAAATTGTGATGAAATAAGAATTCTTCTATGGGCTTGAATGCATACCAATAACATTTATTAGAGAAATTTGAAGGCTCTTTTCTAATTTTTAACCTTTAATAATTTCGATCTAGATGTATAAGATATATTAGGAAATAGAGGAAGCCCTATTTTTAGGCAAAGATATATGGTGATAAGATAATTAACTAGCTTTGTATCGACTTTTTAACAGTTTTATCTGAGACATCATGAGTGGATACTGGATATCAAGTTAACAAACTAGTGTACGTACTACGCAGAGACAAAAGTGGGCTGTTGCTGTCTGATCAATTGGATTGGATGGGTTAATTAATTTGACTGGTGAGCTTGCCTTTCACTGCTTGTCGTCGGACCACTTAGACCTACCACTCTTACGAACCAGATAACCCATCAGGACTCTATCCAACTTAGGATAAGAATTTAAAATATATCTTTAATGTGAAGAATGTTAGTTGAAGGACTCCTAACCAATCGACCGACACAAAAGAAGAGTTGTTTTTCCCATCGCATTATTTCAAAAATTGCAACAAGAAAAAAAAAAAATATATATATATATATATATATATATATATATAAAGGACAAGATCAACTTTCATGAATTTATCTTTAGTTTACCAATTACAATTCAATTAAGATCTAATTTGCTACGTACCTGTCCATAAATGTGTTACATCAAGTCAAATGTTCCAATATAATTAGAATAGGATAAAATTAATTTCTAAGCTACCTTATGTTTTATATATATATATATATATGCATTGAACTCATGATGTTCTACTTGGTTATTAATGAGGTGGTACGAGCAAAGTGGATAAGACAAAAGTATTTAATTACAAGAAGAATGATGACTTAATGTCGTAAGAGCATCTTTAATGGAATGCTAATTAAGCTATATGTTGTGATAATGTTGTAACTTAGTCACAAATAGCTCAAAAATCCTCCTCCAATCTAACGCTATTTCTTGTGCCAGATTTTTGTACTTAATCACTTAAAGAAACGTATTTAATTATAAGAATTAAGAAGAAGTGGATCCGAACGTACTTAATTATATCTAATTAACGAAAGCCAACACTAGCAGTGCAATTATTTGACTGTAGAAAAATAAAATTCCTCTCTGCATTGTTACAAAAATAAAAAAACAAAAAAATTCTGACACTATAATTTTAACTACTTATTTGATTCACATTATAAATATTGATCAATTGGGAAGAGAAATTAAGTACTTCAATTTTTAGTTTTCAAACAAATTAATAATATATATATATTTATATATATATATAAGTATAATGCTTTTTTCAGATGAAAACAGATATAATCAGTTTATATATGGCCGAGTAGTCAAAAACCCCCCAGAATCTTTTTTTTTTTTTTTTTTTTTTTTAAGACCATTAGAATAATATTTATTAGAAAGATCAACCCCATGTACAGTTTTATTTTATTTTAATATATCCTTGCCTTTGAAAGAGAAATGCTGTGAAGCAAGACTCCTATTTTTATTAGTATGTTGCACTTAACACCGAAAGCTTTTTTTTTTTTTTTTTCTTTATTGAAATTTTCCTCTGTCAACATATATAAACTAGCTAAAAAATGATATCCCTAATTATCATCTCTATCGGATAGATGTCAACTACAAGTCCATAAGCCTAAAAGTCAACAAACTATAAGACAAGTTTTCAAGTTTGTTGGCACACTGTTGTTTCATTTTCATCAACCCATCCTTAATAAATATAGTAGAATTATAATATAAAGTTCGTTTCATTCATTCTCTTCCAATATTAATAGCCTTTTCTGGTCCATATATCAACCTCTTTCTTAATGGAGACCTACAGAGGCCCATGTCGCCGCCGGAAACAGGCCAAACACACGAATAATTTCGAGTCTGATCAAGGTTTTACAATGTTTCCACTTCATAAATATCTGTATATATTTATATAAATATATATAAACATTCTTTTATTGTACAAAAACGGGGTTGTTTTTCCTTCTTTTTTTTCCTCTTTTTGATCCCTTATTTTAATTTTGTTTTTGTCATGTGCAGAGGTTAGTAGTCTTGAGTGGGAATTCATAAGCATGACAAAACAAGAAGAAGATCTCATCTATAGAATGTTTAATCTCGTCGGAGAAAGGTACTTACTCAAGGGGATTAAATACTAAAAGGACTAGAGACCCTCTTAACTAATATTGTTGAGTAGTGCTAAAACAAAATGAACAAGATCATTAATAATGTTTTTGAACAATAGTAATAGCTAACTGAGGACTTTAATTAAACAATTATTCATCTATGCATGGTTTAAATTAGTTAGTTCATGCTTATGATATATTCATAGTAGCATTACATCGAACGACTGGTTGTTTATTAAGGAATATATGTACCTTTATTTCCTTCTAATCATTACTAATTAAAAATTTTGTTAGTTGATATCTAGAAAAATGATAATTGTGCTTAGTACTCAAGGTGTAATTTATGATCAGTTTGGTCGGTTAAGAGGCAAAAAATATGAACCAAACCAAATAAGTTACGATCCATTTGGTGATCTGGTTAAAGATGTAGATCTAGCTAATAATTCTGGGCTATTGTAAATTTTGACTTCATTATGTCAAATTAGTTATTTTTCTTTTCACCTACTTAGAACACCCTCATAAATTAATAGATATTAAAATTATAACATCATATTAAGTAAAAAAAACAATAATTTATTAACAAATTAATAATAACAATCATAGTCTAATAATAATTTACTTCAAAAAAATAATGTAGATTTTTTAGTGTATAAATTAAGTCTTACTCCTTCATATTACGTACAAATTAAAAATGACACCTATAAAAAAAATAATTTTGTCGATTTTGTTTCATCCGTTCCACATCCCAAAATCATTAATCAAATGACCAGCAAAATTGCTTCCAAAACCAAACAACTTTCTATAAAAACGAATTGAGTGATTTAATTTGGTTGGCATGGTTGGTTTCCCTTTTTATTATTATTATTATTTTTAACACCGTTGCTTAATACCATATACTGCAATGTGATTGGTCTATTTGTTGTGATTGGTCTATTTGTAGAACTCACATGTGGAGTCCAAGATCTTGTGTGTATTGAGCATTAAGATTATTTTAAATTATTGAACTATCATCCTTCTTCACGAAAATACTTTATACAAAAAATGTATTTTTGAATTTATAATTATAATAATAAATACATACGTATATAGTCAAGTCACGCTACTTCAAAATTATGGTGGTATGCTTAACACGATTGGTAACAATATATGATTAATAAAAACATATTTCTTTAGTATTGAATTTCTTTAATATTGAGGTTTAGAATTCAATTTTCCGTCTAATGTCCAAAAATTTGTTCATGATGAATTCTTGTTTGTATTCTGTTACTTATAACTATTATTATTTTGTCGTTGTTATCGTCTTCAGTACTGGTGAAGATAACATTTTGTATTATTTTTCACTTTCTTTCTTTTTTTAATATAATGCAATCAATGCTTTGAATTATTGCTATATACAGTACTATTTATGGCTAAAAAAAAAAAAAAAAACTGTCTGAAAATTTCGAAGTTTTTCATTTTACTTTTATAGTTTTGAAATTACTGCAGTTAAGGACATAGTTCTAATTAGACCTGGAAAGACTTTATACTTTCTAGTACCGATGATGATATATAAGCAGCATTGTTGGATCTGTTTTCGCTATTTACCGATGTTTTAACACAAAAATACCTAACAAACACGATTTTTTTTTTTTTTTGTTTTTTGTTTTCTCGGTTGTTTGATCAGGTGGGATTTAATAGCTGGCCGGATTCCAGGCCGAACGGCTGAAGAGATAGAGAGGTTTTGGACAATGAGACACCATGATATGTTTGCTGAGAGAAGAAAAAAGCAAAAAATTGAGACTTCTAAAGTTGATGGTCGTCGAAATTGACAACTCTAAAGTTCGATGGTCATTGAAATTTTAGTCTCTTTTAGATTGATAATTGTGCAGTTGCAACATTTGCAAGCAAATCTTCTGTATCCTAAAAGAGATTGTAAGCACTAATTATTAAGCATACATGAAGATGCACCATTCAGTGGAAATTATTTCTTGACCAAAGGTTGAAGATGCATAACCTTAAGGGACTGTTCCGTGTTTGTTCCAACAACCTTTTTGCACATTGAGAGACCGATATTGACTCAAAACATTCCCATCTTTTGTTAATGTGAGACTCTATTCGCATACGCAGCAACAAGTTGACTCATTTTTAGATTTTTTAAATGTCAATTGGATCAGAAGTACATAACTTCACAATTTACTATTGGAAATTATTTTTTTTCCCCCTTTTAAAGCCTGTAATGTATACTTCTCTAGCTAGTTAATAATAATAGTACAAGTGGGGGTTAAAGTATCATTTGCAAATAAATAAACCTACTAGAGCCGTTTTAGTTGTCCACTCTTCTGAAGAGAGGGAACTCGCTCTTCTAGATTGCTCAAAATATCAAACCATTAAGAAAATTGAGACCCGACTATTTAATTGGATAAATTAGAATTACCATACGTACATAGAAATAGGATTGAATTCGCAAAAACAGAAGTTAGTGAGCGTACTTTTTCAGTGCATAGAGAAAAACCAACAATGTTTGTCTTCAAAACATTATCTATCTGTATAGAATATAAAGATACAGAGAAGAGAAGTATATTACATCCATGTCGTGCAACATGAGTTTAACAACAATCTCAAAATTACATGGTCTAAAATTTCTATATTCACTAATTTCTCTTCTTTTTTTTTTTTTTTTTGAATTTTTTCTGCCAATGTGTTGGCCTTATATTTGCATATAGTTAACATGCTATGTTACATCAATATACAGCGATGAAATGGCGATTGTGTGTCATCTAGAGGTGGGAAAAAGATGCTTCGGCAAGGTGCATAATGTGGAGGGCAGAAAGCTTAGACCATGTACCGGCGAAGATAATCAACTCGAGCTGGATGCTTGAGCTTCATGAGAGCCTTAACCTCATACTTTCTGACCATTTCTCTTGAGATATTCAAGTTTCCAGCAATTTCCCCGAGTGTTCTGTCGCCTTTACCGTCGAGTCCGTATCTCTGTCTGATCACCAGGCTCTCCTTTGGCTTTAAAGAATCAAGCTGGGGGATGATTTGAAAGAATAAGATTAGTTTCCAAATCAAGAAACGATGCCTAATCAATCATCCCATGTTTAGCTAGAAAATAAGTAATTACCACATCGTCAAGAGCAAGCCTGAGAAGAGCAGGTTTTCGTCGGTCATCACCTCCCACGCCTTCGATATCGGTAATAGCATTGATGAATTCTTCTTGTGTAACTGCATGCTTTGAATGAAGAGAGTAAACAGGTTTTGAGGCTCTCATTACATCATGGTACCTCTCAGGGGAAATGCCAACCTTCTCAATTATCTCATCCTCCGTTGGTAATCTCTTGAGCTCAAACATCAACTCAAGCTTGGCCTTCTGAATTTCTACTCTAACCTATATAAATAGAATAGGGAAAGTTATGAGAGTGTTATCTTTATATTTAATATGCATCATGGGCGCTTTATGTTTGCAGGAATTTTGGGCCTGGTTTCCTATCAACTCGTAGTACAGTCAATATCAGAACATGTGGTTGTCTAATAGTTTCTTTCATCTGCATGCTCATATTGAGGACAATCATTAGCTTGGCACTCTACCCTTTCCCAATATTATATTGAGCAGAAGACCATCGAGTGTATTAGATTTTTAGTAGTGAAAATCAGGGATTTCAGCAGAAATTTATGCATCTGTCAAAAATTAACAGTATCTTAGCTCAGGTAGGAAAAGTGCTTACAGATTCGAGGCCAAATGAAACACGCGTGAAACTTGAGACTGTCATGGAACGTATGATGGCATGCCTAATCCAGAAAAGACCATAAGTGGAAAGCCGGAATCTCCTTTTTGGTTCGAAGCGATCAATTGCTGTAATAAGTCCCTTCACTCCAGCCTGACAAAGGTCTTGAAATTTTGGACCATTTGCAAAGTCTTGAAAATATTTGTTCATTACAAACAACACAAGTCGGAGATTGTGCTGCAATAGACACAATAATGACCAGTCAATTTCCTTCTTCAACCAAAATGATACAAATCCTCAAACCAGAGGAGGGTCAACAGAAACTCATAGGCAGAAATTAAGATGTAAGACAGTTTTAAGATGTTATACACAAAGGTCAAGAAACATAATGTCCTCCTCACCTTAATGAGCTTGTTTCGTGCAGCTCGGCCAACCTCCAAATGTTTTTTCACTTGAGCCACACTCATATTAGTCGCTTTAGCTAATTCACCCTCTGTTGGTTCTCTTCCCAAATCATTTTGCAAATTATCTTTCACTTGACGGAGTTCCTGAATAGAAAAAACATAATTCAGCAGCCAAAAACTAGGCATTCCCACAAAACAAAGGCACAGAAAGAGGGATATCTGAGTTCATCTTTTGATCACCCTCCTCTAAAATTGTGCAGAAAAAAGGCTCACCTTGAAAGGTTGCATTAACTTGAACAACCATGTATGCTCTGACGAAGGAAGAACTGGTGGTATCTTCATTTTCTTCCAGTCCAAGCTGATCAAATCAGTCGAGGCCGAATACTCCCTCACAAGCTTATCAATCTTCTCATTTTCATTCTCGCTATCCTTCTTCTTTCTAACCAAAACAACCCTTTTCTCCTTTTCGTTCTTTTCGTTCTTTTCATTCTCACTATCTTTGCTCTTTCTAATAGAAACACTCTCTTTGTCTTCCTTGTTCCTTTTCAAAGCAATCCTTTTATCAAGACTCAATCTCTTGGCCTTCTTTGTACGGCTCCTTATTACAATATCACTAGGTTTCTTTCCTGTTCTTTCATCGCCTTCAATAACCTTCCCCCTCCTTCTACGGCCTCTACTCATCAAGCCGGTAGCCTCATCCACATCGGATGACTCTGTCGCGGGACTAAGCTTGTATATGCTTTCCAACTTGGCGGCGGCCTCATTGTAATCCACTTCCATGGTACTAGTAGAAGCTTCATCTGTAACCGCAGCTTTTACTCTATTCGAAGCTTTCTTAGCTTTTCTTACTCTGTTCTTAATCTCCTTGCATGTCTCTACGGGCAAAATTATTGGTTCGTGGGGTGCAACCAGTGAAGTTTTATTGGACTTATCAGCTTTAAATGCCAAAATAAAGGGCTTCTTCAGCGTGGATCGATGACTTGAAAATTTTTTGCTTAATCCTAAAGGAGTTCGAGAAACTGAGCTAGAAACTGTCACAACTCCCATACCAAGTTACTTTCTGGGTACTTAGAAGAAATGAAAATGAGACCTTACCCAATTCTCAAATCCTGCAACAAAATTGGGACAACCATTTTTAGTCCTTCCCTTACAATTGTTACAAAAACTAGTTTCAAATACCCTTAATTAAGTCATCATCTCAAACCCAATTAGTGTGATTGTCTAAGAGAATCAAAGCTTGATTATATTGTGATTGTCTAAGAGAATCAAAGCTTGATTATAGCAATAAACACCACACAGCCGAAGCAGTAGAAATTACTCACGATTCATTAATTCTAACCCAATTCAGCCATGAAAACTCTCCCTTAAACCAAAACTGTGACAATCCCAGCTCTCAGTCACAGAGTACGTCTACTTATAATGTTCCTGTTTGATCTACAAGAAACCTAGACTCATCTTCAAACTCTGCGCTAAACCCCGAACTAAACACTTAAAATTCATAATCCAAAAATGACCAGAAACAAACAAGAGAAGCTTAATTTTGATTAGTTAGTAATATATGGTTGATACTGAGCATTTTCTATTAAAGATCATAAATTTTCAAGGCAAATAAACACAAACCCAACAAGGAAAAAGATTAGAAAGGCAGAGAATCTGACCTTCTTGGCTGAAAGAAAATCTCCGACCGATCCGAGTTGCCGAGTCGTCACTGGTTTTTGAAGAATCTAAACTCGGAAAGTTTGGGGGTTTAAATTTGGCATGGAAAATCGACGTGTGTGAGCACGTAAATTATGGTGGCCACAAGTTATGTCTCTTATGATATCCAACGGCCAGAAATATTGGGTGATGAAAATCGACGGTTATGGAAGCGTGAACGTAGACCGTGGACTTGTTCGAGGTGACGTGGCATGCGTTGGAGCAGAAAACAATCCATGTTAAGCTCTTGCGTGGCGGATTCTGAGTGGAGGAGAAGATATTTCCGTGGAACGTTTGGATGACACTTCTGAAACTTGGAGAAAAGCTAGTGGATACAAATACTTTTTCGTTACTTAGTGGGACCCACAAAGCCTGGTGATCTGGAGAATCTTACGTTGCTTAATAGGAGCCATTAAAAAAAAAAAATACACAATTTTTCCGTTGGAACTTTTTTCTTTTTGCCTGATTTTTTTTCCCCTTTTTTCTAGTCAAGTTCGATACTAAGTTTACTAACATATTTTGTTCTTATTGTACTAAAAAAATAATACATTTTCTTATTTGTTTTATTGTTTTATATTTTGTGTAGGGGAGTTGAGGAAGGAGTATTTCCTGTTTTTAGAGGAAATCAGGCTGAAAGTAGTGCTATGATATTTTCCCTTTCATTTTATTATTTAATTATTAGGTTTTGTTGTACATTTTTATTGGTGAAATTTTAATATATAGCTTTTTAGCCGCCTTCGGGGAAAAAAAAAAAGAACTTAGCCAAATAACTGAATTTTAGGTTAAGTTTAAGAAACGACCGTTTTTCAAACACTATTAAAAAATGACCAAATTTTTCCCAAGAAAAAAAAAAACTTGAAAATTGCCGAGTTCATTAAAAAAGCTTAAAATAGTTCAATTTTTGAATATCTATATTAGTTTATGAAAAAAAAATCATATATTGATCAACTTATTATAAAATTGATATACTCATATCCAATAATTGATATACTCATATGAAATTTACATTGATAAAGAAATTGATATACTAATATATAATTGATATACTAATACATATTGATTCACTAATAAAAAAGTCAAATGAAAAATTCATCCACTACAAAACGGTCATTTTACAAATAGATGATAACAAAAACGGACATTTATTGACTGGGTAGAAATAAAATGATAATTTCTTAAAATAAGATGAAAAGATGAATATTTGTTATTAATACTCTACTTTTATTCTTTTTCCCCTTTCCCTCATTCTCTCACAATCTCTCTTAGTTTACTTTTGATATTTTGTAAAAGATAATTTTAGTATAAAACTATTAGTTTTCCAAATAATTAATTTTAACTTGTCCGTAGTAGTCAAAGATAGGACTCCACTACTCATAGCCCAAACCAATATGAAAAACCACTGTTTAGAGTGGCCTAAGCCAGGCCCAACCAGAAATCAGGCTAGCTCACTATGAGTTATCGCTTGGGGGTCATACACAACTCGTCAAGATCCACCTGACCTTTACCCAACAATTTAGAATCCAATCCATGTAAGACGCCACTATTTGATGTGGGCTAAGCCAAGCCCAACCAATGATCAAACTAGCCCACTGCGGCTTATTAGTTGACTAGTCATACACGGGTCACCAACCAACCATTTCACCACGTGGCGCACGAATCCCGAAGCAAAAGAAATGAGCCTGCCACGTGTCTCCTAGTTAAACTTCTTGAGATAAGTCCAGCCAAAGTATTCCACATGTCCATCCGCTAAGCCTCTTAAGACTAGGGATGGCAATATAACCCATGGTTACGGATATCCGTGGTTATCCGATCCGAATGGGTAGGGGAAAAACCGCTCAAGCGGGGAAAATGACCGGGGCGGGGAATAACCGTACCGTTAATATGCGGGTATGGTACGAGGACAGTATTAGTATAATCTGCACCGTACCCGTCCCGATATATATATTTACATAAAAAAATTATTATACATATAAATATCTATTTAATTTTACACTATCTATATTATTATATCTTTGGTAAAATAATGATTTTGGAGAGTTATATGTACTTATATATTTAAATTTTAGAGTTTAAAAATTATTAGTATATTGTTGTGTTTAATATTTTGTTGATTATGAAAAGAATTTAGTATTTTCATCTTAATTTTTTAATATTTTAATATTATCAATGGGTAATGGGTAACCGCGGTTTTCTCCGTTATCCATTGGTTAATACCCGCACCGTCCCCGCATCCAAAAGAATGGTTAATGGGGCGGGTATGGTATTGTGATTGGCTTTCGGGGATGGGGATGGTAATTAAAAAACCGTCCCCGATCCGCCCCATTGCCATTCCTACTTAAGACTAGTCAAGCTCGGTACCAAGATTACCCTTGAAGAAAATGAACAACCATGCCACCTATCAAGATGATCCTACTCCAGTCTTAAACGGCTAACAAGAAGAGACATATGTCTTCAGCTAACCCAAGGAAAGAGTGGGATATTTTTACACCCACAGCTAGGAATGGCAATGGGGCGGATCGGGGACGGTTTTTTAATTACCATCCCCATCCCCGAAAGCCAATCACAATACCATACCCGCCCCATTAACCATTCTTTTGGATGCAGGGACGGTGCGGGTATTAACCAATGGATAACGGGGAAAACCGCGGTTACCCATTACCCATTGATAATATTAAAATATTAAAAAATTAAGATGAAAATACTAAATTCTTTTCATAATCAACAAAATATTAAACACAACAATATACTAATAATTTTTAAACTCTAAAATTTAAATATATAAGTACATATAACTCTCCAAAATCATTATTTTACCAAATATATAATAATATAGATAGTGTAAAATTAAATAGATATTTATATGTATAATAATTTTTTTATGTAAATATATATATATCGGGGCGGGTACAGTGCGGATTATACTAATACCGTCCCTGTACCATACCCGCATATTAACGGTACGGTTATTCCCCGCCCCGGTCATTTTCCCCGCTTGAGCGATTTTTCCCCTACCCATTCGGATCGGATAACCACGGATACCCGTAACCATGGGTTATATTGCCATCCCTACCCACAGCCACTCCCGTTTGGAATCCGGATTTTGAAGAAAAAAGAATTGCAAAAACAAAGTCATGGAAAGACAAAAAAAAAAAAAAAAAGAAAATATATTTTTTTAAAATTTTATAAAATTTTATTTTGACATTTTTTGTTTTACTAATTAACGTGTCAACATTCTATATACTAAAAAATAATATTAAATTAAACTTTTATTTTTCTTAAAAAAAATAATTTTATCATTTTTTGTTTCAATCCAAACAAGAGAAAATGAAATCACCTGGTATTTTTTTTCTTTTCCTCCAAAAAACCAAGTTCCAAACGGGGCCTAAAGGAGGATCCTTTAGGATAAGGTACAAAGAGGAGTCACGTCCTCAACTAACCTCCTGAACAAGTGAAATATTAGAGACTCCTCTCAACTGAATGAGAGAGAAATGAGGTTGATAGCTGTTTAACACCCCTATAAGTATCCATCCATCTTAACAAGGACGGACAAGATCCATCGAGCACTCATACTTACGTTATAGAGTTATTATCTAAGGGCCCGTTTGGTTGCAGTGGTGGAATAGTAATGATAATGGTAATAATAAATTAATAATCATAGTGGAATGGAGAAAAAATAGTAATGTAATTATGATGTTTGGTTAGAGTGGTGGAATCAGTAGCTGAATGAGCATTCTTATATTTGGTTGATTATGGAAAGGAATGGAATTAGCTGTGTTATGACAAAAATACCCTTAAGCTTAAAATGAATATTTTAGCATTTTAAATTACATTTAACATTAAATTATTTTATTAACGTCATATTTTTAATAATGTATACATATATTCTCTACTTTAGCTTAAAACTTATTCATATAAGTATTATTAATAAGACAATAATACAAGGATGGCACCAAATATCCCAAAAAGAAAACAAAAGCAAATAGCAAAAAAAAAAAAAAAAAAAAAAAAGAAGACAAAAGCAGCGTCAAAACAAGAAAAAGAAGCATGATCATCTGAAGGAAGACCACCATTTCTAACTGTGTTAGGAATTACAAGCTTTTACAGCAAAGGCGATGACGATCCTAGTGGTATATGATCCAAATCCCAGAAAATGATTCTCTCCCAAACTTGCCCCTCCAAAGCAAACAAAGATTTTATAGACATGATAATAAATAACAGAGATATCTACACAAAGGGTCTAATAATTTCATAGACATTAATCTCTCTCACCTCTTTGGTTAGTGCGTGGAGGTGAGTCCAGAAAGCTGGAGGGTCGGCGATGGCACGTTCTTGGAGGAGAGTCAGCTGAGAAGAGGGCGTGGATGGTGGATGGTGTTCTGTTGTCTGGGGGAAGTCGTATGAGCAATGGACCAAGGGTTATTTAGAGAAAAAAAAAAGTTCAATGAAATAATATTCCATTCCACCTTATGCCACTCAAGAGGTGGAATCTAGATGTCTTTTTGTTGGAAAGAATTTTTTTTATTACGTTTACCAACCAAACAACAGAAGAAGGCTGTTTTGGGATCCTTTCTGTTACTTTCCATTCCATTACCTCCAATCAAGCAGACTCTAACATCTCAAACGCTCAATCATCTGAGGCCCTGAGTGTTCTTCCCAACTCACAAGTTCCTAAGGCTAATTCATCTATCCTACCTTCACACCACACTATTCACTATTTCATTTTTTGATACTTGCTTTCTATTGTTTCCATCCACCATATCGTTGACTTGATTGTCAGAGTCTCTTCGGTTGCCACTATCCCAGCGTCCAAGAAGCGCTCTTACAACTTTCTATTTTTGTTAGTTGCTGGTGATCTAAGGATCTCATAATTGTAGATTTAACCATCTACACTCGCAATAATCCGACAACACATTCCAATCCAAACTGAAAATAATAACATGATTAGAAAGTATTTGGTTTCCAAGTTATAATTATTTTAAACCAATGCTATGGGTCGGGATATAAGTTGAGGAATTCCCAACCCAAATAACCTAACCCAACCGACGTGAACTTCTTAAATATAAAAAGAAAGATGTATATATGTTTAGTATATTAAAATGAAATTAAAAAAATCACTTATTAGCTTATATTGGTATATAATTTGTTAGAATTCATATAAATCTAAATTTTTATATTATAATGATTAAATTGGCTAAAGCAAAATGATAAATATTTAATAATCAAACTAAGATTCAAAAGCATATTTTAAAAAAAGTGAAAACTATAATAAACAAGAAAAAAAGTAAAAACTCTTAACCCAATCCTAACCAACTGAATGAAGTTGTTGGATTTCTTTAGCATTATGATTATCTCAAACTGACGCCTATGGTTTGCGTTTTTAAAAAAAAAAAAAAATCTAAAATCAATCTGACCCAACCCATATACAGCTATACCCCTATTTAATGTTACTTAATAACTCTTTTAGGAATTGCTATATATATACTTGAAAACTTCCCGTCTTTTTTTTGCTCAATCATGTCGAAAAAATGCAGTTTCAAACCTACAGTTTCTTTTATCCTTTCAAGAAAATAACTTACAGAATAAACTTCCATACATATATGAACATTTGAGTACTTTTTCTGTTACTGCTTTATGAAGATTCAAAAAAAATTCATGTTTAATTAAGGAACTTATAAGTTTTCAGTTTCGAGTACATAGTCTCGAGTCTCAACGAGCAACAATATGAAACAACATACTTTTTACAAGCTAGATGCTGAAACTGCAAAGCTAAAGTGCTATTGTGACTGGTCAAAGAATCAGAACTAAGTTCTTGATGTGGAATCTAATAATGCAATTGTGGTCGATCTAGTGAATTGAACTTGTCTTATTACGCATGCAGATTGCTATATATTGCAAATGTCATTCAAGCACTTTGTGAGGCTCTCTCTATATATGTTTGTTCATACTTCATATTCTCAAAAAAGTGTAACTATGTGGCCCATGGCATATTGACATATTCTCAAAATTAATTTTTTATTATTTATTTATTTATTATTATTATTTTTAACGGGGTTGAAGATTCGAGCTGTGACTCTCTGCATCAAGAGAACGTGGTTATCACGATCGACTAATATTTTCTAATTAAAATTTCACATATTTTATGTCAATTTATGATAACATAAGAAAAAAAAGGTGTTGAAATGGTTTTTTTTTTTTTTTTTTTGATACATGAAGGGCATTTAAGTTATCATAGACTTCTGAGGTCAACCTTAGCACAGCACTCAACAAAGTATAAATAAACAAATAAATGAATAAAAAAATATAAAACTCAGAACAAACCACCTGAAATTACGAAATCGACCTTTGACTTAAGTCAATAAAAAAAATGGTAGGAAAAGGTCACAACAGTGGTCCTACAGTTTCAACACGCCTAAACCCAATTTCGTCCGCGTATGATCACCAACGTACAGAATAACTCGGTTTGCGGCTGCCAAAGTTCGTCTCTCCGTTTCCTGACTTCGTTCAATTAATGCAATTCTGTTGTCTAAAAAAAAAAGAAAATATTTTCTGAAAAAAGATGACGAAAAAAAAGACAGAGAAAAAGTTAAAAGTATTGTTAACTTTTGAAAAAAATTTCTTGTTTTTCTAGACGAAATGTGGTTAGTACTAACCAATCATTGACGTTGGAATTGGTCTAAATTCTTTGTCCTTTTGAATGTTTCAAATCAAGGAAACTTTCTATAAATCAAGATCACTTCCTAATAGGCTAATAAAGTTCAAATTAGACACGGGTCGACTTTCGCGTACATACAAATAAAAGTATGTTTAGCCATAAAGAGGTTGCGATCAAAATTCCTTTTGAAGTTAAAACTTAAATTACTAAATTTGTAAAAAGTAATATGTTCTTTTTTAGATTGAGCTCTCTTTTCTTTTCTAAATTAACCAACATCAAACTTGATCTTTTTTAATTATAGTAGAGTTTTCAATGGGAAAAAAAAAATTTCTATTGAAAACTCTCCCAATATATATACTCTTTCATAATAAAAAATAATGTTCAAATGACCGAAACCTGTATATTTAGTTGATATATATATAGATGCATTTATTGTGTACTATTACCAAAACTTTCTTTCACTAAAGTTCTCCAAGGAATGAGGTACTGCATGCATAAATGTATAATTGCTAATATATGTTCATATTTTCGCAAATGAATCATGACAAATGTAACACTACGTGCTAGCTTGAAGGTATTTTTGGGCTCATAAACCACCACTTAAATACCCATGATCTTCCTAGAGTATACCCGATGTGGGACTTGGGGCGTTACAATCTCCCCCGTTAAGGGTCTAGCGTCCTCGCTAGGGGGTCCACATTCAATAACCCACATATAACTCCTATGGGCGGGGTCCACATTCACCATGATTCCGGCCCGTGGTAGCCTTCCAAGACCCACACAGGTATGGACTGGGTCGGGTCTGAATACCAAATGTAACACCACTGGGCCTCACCCAACAGTGCTAGCTTGAAAGTACTTTTGGGCTCATAAACTACCACTTAAATACCCATGATCTTCCTAGAGCATACCTGATATGGGACTTGGGACGTTATAACAAATGTATACAATCAGATTTATGAATAGAAACAAATTTATATCTTAATTTAATACAAATCACCAATCTAATTTTGTGGTCTAGTTAATTCATATCCAATTAATGACACTAAAAATAATTCGTGTCCGACCAATGAATGTAACAATATTTTAAAATTTAAACGAACCTAATTAATTTTTTAACTTTATCATTTTCATTTAACTTTTTAATTTGATGTGTCATCATTTCTTTCGTAGGACATGAATTGAAATACTAAAACTGGATGAAAAAATTTGAATTTCAATTTATGTAGGGATAAATTTCCCAAATCAATGATCGTAAACAATATGCTGAGAAAAGTGGTAATTACTAAATATATTGCGCTGATATGTTTCTAGATATAGAATTTTCCTCAAACTGATGGCAGAAATATGTCTTAATTGGTAAACTTGCAAAGCATTCCCAAATTTAAAGGTATAAATGTAGAGGAAAAAATGAAAAATACAAGGGGATACAAATGTAATTGCCACATTTTACATGCACTTGGGTAAAATTTGTTGGAAAAATGAAACTGCCAGAGTAGATTTGGAACTGTCAAATTTATTTTGGAGTTACAAAATTTAATCTAGTATAGATTAAATTTGTTTAGGGAAACAATTCAGTTTTAAACATTTCTGTGTAAAATGTTTTTGGTGAGTTACAAAATTTAATCTAGTTTAGATTAAAATTGTTTAAAAAACTGGTCAGTTTCTAAACGCTTAAACGTTTTGTGTAAAATATTTTATTTGGAATTAAATCTCAGTTAATTTCAAATATAACAGCTCCCATGTGAAGCTTATAAATTGACTCCTCTTTCTTTCAGGAAGACACGCTCAGAAGAAGCCTTTCTCTTTCTCTTGTCTTTCCTCTTTTCTCAAAGTTCTCTAAAGTATAGGTCTCAGTGTGGTAGAGTTTGTGCATTTTCTTTCAGTTCGCCAGAGTAGCACTTATGGTACGACAATCGCCGCTCATCAACCGTTGTATCCTAGGAGACGGATGCCTAACGACCTCAAGCACCGACCGAGAGGAAGCGAATCTATTTTTAAGGAGATTATGTGAAACACAGGCCTTGGTTCCTCTTTGTTGTTTGAGTGTCCTATTATTTTGGTATTATTTTTGTTATGCTAATGAAATTCTAAGACTTTGTTTGTTCCTTTACATGTTGTATAAATATTTTGGCTAACAAAATTCTCGTAAAGAGTGTGTGTATATATAGGGAGCTATACTGACACCCGTAATTGTCATAAAAGCAGAGTATGTGTATATATATAGGGCTATATTGGCTATATTGACACCCTTAGTTGTCATAAAAGCAACCACTGGTAAAATGCCTTTAAAGGATAACTTAAAGCTGGGAGAAAATTTTGTGCACCCCATATTGACCTTTCTCTCATCTTCCCACACCTCTTTTATTCATAACATTACTCCCATTTTCTACTACTCCTTTTTGTTCATCGTTCTCTCTTCTAATCCTTATCTTATTTTGTTCTCTACTTTTATTTTTTCTTTTTCCAGTTGCTCTTGCTTTTGCACCTCCAAGCCAATTGTCTTTAGTTTGTAGTTCATTTTGTTAATTGCAGTGAAAGTTTTTTTCTTTAATATGAGAAGATATCAAAATAGAATCAAGCCCTATATATTATTTAATTACTTCAAGCTGGTTTACAAGTTTATAAGGTTGAAACATATAACCATCATTAGGAATTTGGGATGTAGTTACAATTGGACCTAGCAAAATGCCAGCCCGACCCTCAATATAACGGGCCTGAGCTCAGACTGATCCTAGGGATAGAGCCGTGCTGAGCTTATATATCTAAGCTTGTCGAGCTAGTCCGCATGGATCGGTCCCACCAGTTTTTTTTAAAAAAATTTAAATCAATTTAAATAAATTTTTTTTCCTATACCTATAAATACACATTCCCTCACTCTTTTTTTCATACTTTCAAATTTGAATCTAATTCTAAATAATTTTCTTAAGATTTTTGTTTTATACTTTTTTTTATCAACTATTCAACTTATATACTTATAACTTATTTAATTATTTTTAAATTTTTATCAATAGGGAAAAAAACATAGCATATTATTTATATTTTTATAAATTTTATTTTTAAATTTCTAATATTTTTAACTAATTATACATATAATAATATTTTTTTAAGTTTTTTCAAAGTGGGCCAAGAATGGGCCGGCCTGTCTTAGCCCGTTCCGGGCCTGGCCCGGCCCACCTAAGGCCCGTCTAGGAGCCCGGTCTGGGCTCCTCTTTTAACTTTTTGGGCTGGGCCAGTCTTCTCTCCAAGTCTGTTTTCGGCGAGCCGGGCCACTTCTAGTCAGCGTTGAAGTAGTGAAGAGAGAGAGGTTATTATAAGGTTTGAAATAATCTACCTCGATCCAAATGACAAATTCTCCAGGGAGAGGTCATTTAGATGGTTTTCGTTATTGTTTATTATTATTTTTTTGACTAAACTTAGGATTGAGTTTTTGTTGCTGCAAGATTGATGGAGTACACAAACAAAATTAAGGGTAAAGCTGTAATTACATTTTTTTTTTTTTTTTTAAGAAAGAGAGGTACTTTATGCTATTAGAGAGTGTGAATATAATTCTCTGTGTGTGTATATATATATATTTATATATATAATTTTCTTTCCTTCTTTCGTTTTTAGAAATGGTTTATATTTCATTCTTTTTTAAGATTCAAGTAGCTACAATATTTTTTTAGGCTATGTTTGTTGGAGAGGAAAAAGGAGAGGAAAGAAAAGATACAAAATAATTGTCTAAAAGGAGAGAAAAAGGAATGAAGAGAAAAGTTGATGGAAAAAATTAAAGTGAGATCCATCTAATATATTTCTTCCAAAAATAAATAGAAAAAGGAAAGGACAAAAATTATATATGTTATTATATATTATTATTTTTTTTATATGAAGTTATGTTAGAAAATGAGGGATTTGAATTATTAAACTATCACCGCAGACCAAATTTTTTAACATAATAACACAAGAGTAAAATATCATTTTAAATTAAATTTCTTTTGCTCAATATTTTAAATTAAACTAGTTTTCTTTCTGTTATGCGATCTTAAGTCCATATCAGTCAACGACGAAAAAGGAAAGTCAACAGTCGGTTTTGCACCAGATCGCATACGTCTTCTTTTGATTACAAATGCGACCACTTCCAGATATAATAAACGCGATCAGCATAAAGAGGAAACCAGTTCAAATATGGGCAGAGATAAGGAAACACGCTTCTTAATAGAGATCGAGTAACTTCTTTATTTTTCGAGGGACATTACCCGATTATATATTACTCAGATTGTATTCTTCTGATTATACATTTACNGGGGGGGGACAGTCTCTTCACAAAAAACCTTTCAATATTCTGTAATTCTCATTGCTCTCATCTTGAGGCAGTGAAACCTTTGTAATTCTCCAGAAAATAGTGAAGAACAGTGGACGTAGGCTCATCTTTTTTGGGGCTGAACCACTATAAAATTCTTATCTTCTTATTTGCTTTACTTTATCAATCCTTTTCACACACAAGCTACATCTCCTAATTTCCTAAATTCATTGTTGACAAAACCTCCGTCAACACTTTCCTTCATTTATCCCAAACAAGTAGAGAAAAAATATAATTTACTTTCTATTTTACAAGTTTTCTCTCCATTCTCTTTTTTCCTTCTCTCCCTTTTTTTTTTTTCCCCTTTCTACCAAATATAGCGTTAGTTACTACAGTGGATTATATATCAATTTTAAGATGTTTCTATCGTACTTGTAAAGATCATAAAATGGTATTAAAAAAAACTTAAAATAGAATAATAAAAAAAAAAGCAATTTGAACAAACATATACAATGTAATCCACCTGATGATAGATCTTTTTGAAGACGACAAATCTGTACTGATCTCAAAGACGAAGTCCAAATATTATGGCAATTAACAATAACTAATCAATCTAGCAACTGACCAATTGGGGGATGGTGCAGAGGCTGCAGGTTCTGTATCAATTAAGTTAACAGAAAATAACGTTAATTTCTTTTTGAAAGCTCCCAACACAAACGTTAAGAAATGTTCTAGAAACTATAAAAATAAAGACCGTGCATGAACTAGGCCAACAAATTAGCAGCCCTCACATGGACAAACCCAAATTTAATAGATTCTACTTGCTAATTCTTTATACTATGTATATTCAGTGACTCTAATTTAATATCAGCCCACGTTTATATCAATATTGTTAGGTTATGTATTTCCAATTATTTAGAAGAAAGAAGGAATATGCATAATGTTTAAAATAGAGCATGTTTAAGCCATGAAGAGAGGCACAAAAAGGTGCCTAATTTGCAATTACAAGGGTGTTTCTGCACCAAAGTTATTTCCACGCGCTTGCTGAAAGCGCGTGTAGGTACGGCTCTAAATTTAAGTTGGTGGAATTAATAATATGTTTACTCTAATCCATATTCTTTCATGTTGTATCTACTTAAAGATTATACCTAAGTTTATGCATGTATTTGAAATTTAAAAAAAAGGGCCATGTGTTAGTTAACTATAATAAAGAAATGGGTTAATAGTACCATTGGTCCCCAACTTATGATCATTTTGGTATATTGGTTCTCAACCTTTTTTTTTGTTGCATTTAAGTCCTAAACGTTTGTTTTTTTGGCATCATTAGTTCTTTTGGCATATTCCATCCAAGATTCTGTTAAAATTTATTTGAATGAGAGAAATTTTACACCATTGATCTCGAATTTTCAATTGTTTAACAATTTGTTCTATAATTTTTTTTTGGTATTCATATTTCCGATTAACAACATTGCATCTGCCAATCTTTCAGAAAATTAAAATTATAAAAAATCAATTTTTCGAACGATTGACAGATGCAATTACATAAAGAAATGAACATTTAATGGAAAACTATAAAACTTTTCGACTTATTTGCTGCAAATAGTTAATTAATTTTTTAGAATAACCATTCATAATTACATGAATATTTAATGGATGTAGTAAATTTTCAGTCAAATTTGACTAATGTAAAAGCATGTATGACTGTATACAAAAAATTTTAGTTTTAAAAAATAGTAAGATAATTATTTTTTATTCATAAAGTTACTATAGTTTGACATAAGTTAAGGTTTATTAGTATAATTTTTTTCTTTTTTGAATTTGGTTTTTAAATGAACTGTTTGTTTTATATCCATCTTTGAATTTTAATTTTCTGAAAGATTGACAAATGCATTATAGTTAATCAGAAATATGAATACAAAAAAAAAAAAAAAAATTATGGACCGAATTGTTAAACAATTGAAAATTCAAGATTAATGGTGTAAAATTTCTCTCGTTCAAATAAATTTAACGGAATCTTGGATAGAATATGCCAAAAGGACCAATAGTGCCAAAAAAACAAACATTTAGGACTTAAATGCCACAAAAAAAAGATTGAGGACTAATATGCCAAAATAATCATAAATTGGGGACTAGTGGTGCCATTAACCCTAAAGAAATCAAAGCATCAAGTTAAAAGAGGTTCATGATATACAAGTAGAATCTTACATACGTGTTTCAAATGTAGTCATATACCTCCACAAAGTATATATAGCTTTAACACTCAAAAGTTATATACATTTTTGCTTAATCTTTAGTAACATGAACCTTCAATCAAAAAAAGAAAAAAAAAACGTAAAATGAACCAAAAAAGAAAAAATTAAAGAGAAAGAGTTGCAATCGTCAAAAGAGCACAAAAGCACATACCAGACCAGAAAAATAGTGTAATATACTAATATATATATATATATAGCTGAACACGGTCCTTGAGCAATAACTAGCTGATCAGTGTCTTGACTCATTTTATAATAATTAAATAATTGGATATTCTGTATCGTAACGAAGAAATAATTAAGTGCATGATTATCTAATTCCATAAACGTAAGCAGTATTTAAAAGCAATATTGCTTATTAAAATATATGAGAATATAGAGTTGTATATTGAGTTTTTCACGCTCCATAAGAAGTGCGTGGACTAGACTTTACCAAACTGTGTGTAGTGTGTATCACAGAAGCCACTAAAGTAGACGAACGAGTCCAAATTTAGATTCTAGCGTAAGCATAGGTTCGAAGGTGACGTAACTAGTTTCATTCCAATATTTTTATTAGACTATGTACGTGGAAGTAGTAGGAGTAGTAATAACGCGGAACTAAGTTTGAAGATTCTTGGTCTCCTTCCCTGGCTTCATCTCTGACTTTCTATTCTTGTCCCTCTTTTCACTCTATTAATTATATCTCATAAATTTCACAATTCTCAAAAGTAAGAGAAAGAAAGAAATATGAGAGAGAGAGAGAGAGAGAGAGAGAGAGATTACTCTATATTATGTCCTTTTAATTTGGTAGTTTTTAGTGTGATAATTTTGTTAAGGCGAAGTGGTCAGCCATAGACCTTCTTACTCTTTGAACCTTTCTCTCTCTCTCCTATTCCTACGACCAAAGACCAGTCTCCATGAAGAAAATCTACTCGGGATTTTCTTGGTCAAACTTTCTCTCTCTCCTTTTCCCTCATTTTCCCAGATTCAAAAACGGGCTAAACCCATCGTCCTTAATAAATCCCATTACCATACACCTCTCTCTTCTTCTCCTCATCGCACTTAATTCATCCCAAACTTAATACAAACTTATAACTGCTTACCATTACTCTAGACCCGGAGACGTACTCAAAAGGTTATACTTTGTCATCAAACAAAGCATGGTATTTCATAGCCGCATAAAATATAGTACTAGTTAGTACAACTTCACACATATTATAGAAGTCCCCCCAGTTCAAATTTTAGTTCAACAACTCTATTCTCTAGCCATATACTTCGTCTCATCTTTATCAATTAGCTTCTCCATAAATACACACACAAACTATAAAACATAATCTAACTAGATAGTTATCTATATATATATATATAATACATAGATGGATCAGAACATGGGAGATTGGGAGCAAAAGAATCTGGTGAACGAGCTAACGCGAGGGAAAGAGCTAGCGAGGCAACTCCAAATCCATCTCAACGCCGCCAATACAGCCGCCTCGGCCTCATCTTCTTCTTCTTCCCACGAAACCCGTGAGTATTTGGTCCAAAAGATCCTAGGTTCCTATGAAAAGGCACTCTCAATGCTCAACTGGACCAGCTTACCGGCGGGAGATCATGCTCTACAGCCATCCCCAGGTGTTCCCGTTCGGATGTCCGAATCTCCACCTTCTTTGACTGGAAGTCCACGGAGCGAGGACTCTGACCGTGACCAGGACAACAAAGATAATATTGGCTCTAGAAAGAGGTATACAATTTGTTAACATGGTATTATTTACATAATATTACATTTCATTATCTTATACAGTTTGATATTTAATTAAGGTTTTACATATATATATATATATGATAATTACATGCATATATATAACAGGAAGAGTTTGCCACGATGGACACGGCAAGTGAGGGTGGATCCCGGAATGGGACTTGAAGGGCCTCTAGATGATGGCTTTAGCTGGAGGAAATATGGCCAAAAGGACATTCTCGGTGCCAAATATCCCAGGTAATATCATCTAAAAGAAATATACATATATACATGTATAAGTATATATATATATATATATATATAAATTAATAGGTCCGACTTAATTTGGTTTGCCTGAAATCACAAGATATCACTTTTCTCATCATAAAGTAGAAAAGTCATGTAGGTACTATAGATATATAGAACCTTTTTATATATGTGGCCGTTCGTTGTGTACATGAGTTATTCACATTATTGTCCATATATGGACTCTCGTTATCTCGAATAGACCTTTACTGATGACATTTATGAACATCTATAGCCGAATTAAAAATATCTGAGTCCTATTGTTTTCTCATGAGTATTATAATTAGTAAACCGTCACATAATTTGCTCAACCAGACAGATATATATTCTAGGAAAAAACATATGTGAAGGGGACTGAATTAGGCGGCCCACTAATTAAATGTAACTAGTTGAGCCAGCAAATATAGTAATAATATTGCCATATTGGATTGAAGCCTTAACCTTTAATGAACACCACACCCCGTCCCCCCCCACAAAAAAAAAAAAAAAACAAAAAACAAATAAACCTTTAACCTTTCTCTTGATACCAAAATAATCAACACCATAACATTGTAACATTGCATTAATAGACTACATTTTGTGCTATTTTCAGGGGCTATTACAGGTGCACTCATCGAAATGTTCAAGGTTGTTTGGCCACAAAGCAAGTTCAACGATCTGATGAAGACTCGACAATCTTCGAAATCACGTACCGTGGAAGGCACACGTGTACCCAAGCTTCCCACGTTCTTGGAACTGCCTCATCTGATCAAAAACAAGAACCACCGACAAGCAATAATAGCATTAATATTACTAATACCATAGAATCTCATCATCATCATCATCATCCGCCAAACAACCTCCTCCAGCCACTAGAACAAACTCAGCAACAAACACAAGATCACACTCTTTCCGACTTCAAATCAGGCCTCAAAGTCATCACCGAAGGCCTAGATAGTCTTGATGGCCAGTCATCATTGATCTCCTCGTTCAACCTCTTCGCGTCCACTGCGAATCTTAATAACCCAAAGGCCGAAGAAAACCCTCGTCAATATTTTGCGCCGAATTCGATGATCAACGACGGTTTTGTGGGTCATGGATTTTCTCCGTCGTTTGTTTCACCGGCGGCTTCTGGGACCAACTATTTCTCGGCGTCACAAGGCGGGACTCATGAATTTGGAGTTGATCACCCCCAGAATTTTGATCAGCAGGGTTCGGAGTCTGAGATTGCTGAGATAATCTCGGCTGTCACCTCAGCCACTAGCACCCCAACTATTGGTCCGGATTTCCAGTTTGGACACGGTGAATTCGACTCCAACTTCACGTTTGATAATTCCGGATCATTCTTTTGATCTTGATTCTGATTTCAGAAAACAGATTCTGAAATCCTTTTCAAGTGAGAGAGCAAATCAATTATACGGCTTTGTTATTTTGAGTACACATAATTATAGGTCGCACTTTGGTGGTCCTAGCTAGGCAAAGCTATAGCGGATAAAAGATAAATAGGGTTGATTACGTTACTCCTTAATTTAATTTTATAATTTTATATGCAAGAGTCTTAATTTTAAAGTCAAGCCAAGAGAGTTTTGCTTTGTTTTTGTAGGGTCGCATATTTAACGTATTCACTAGCTAATAGAGTGTTGTTGGGTTTTATAAGTAAATTTAAAGAATGGACTCCATATCTTTTTAAGTTTGCGGTGCAAATACCGTAAGATCATTGCCCATAACGATGCTCTAAACAATGAAAAACAATCTCTAAAAATTACATATATAGGAAAAAGAAAAAAACCCTAGTCTCTCTCTCTATTTGCATTTCTTCCCAATAAAAAAGTCAGCGCTATCCCGCTTAGAGGCCGGAGAGGAGTTTTCCCTTCTCCTTCTCCGGCCTTCTCTTCTCACCCTTTTCTTCCTTCTCCTCTCAGCTTCTTTTTTCTTTTACAATTTTAATAAATCCAGATCTAGATCTGGTTTATAGTTTTACCTTTTGTGTGGATTTTAGTCCGATCTAGATCTTAAATATGAGATTTCTTCTCAGATCTAGATCTGTTTAGTGGCCAATTTTTATTTTGTTTTGTTTTTTACGGACATGGATCTCAATTGGTGCTGGGCTCATATAGTCTACCCCGCTAAGAATACAGCCAGGAACAAGTGTTGAAGGCAATAGATTGTTGGTGGTCCTTGTTATCTCTTTTCCTTAAAGAATTATGGTAACCCACACATTTGTTCGTAGTTGTGTTTGTAATCCATTTTTCGTCTCTTTTATTTGAAGAGTTTGAAATTGTAATCCTTATGCTTACATTGTAATTTGAAGCTTTTGCTTCAATTAATGATATTTCTTTGAGGGGCTCATTTATATCAAAAAAAAAAAAAAAAACAGTGATCTAAACAATAATCACATTAATAATTTCTCTCTCGAAAAAAAGGACACGTTTACCTTTTGCTAATTAAACTGTACTTTCTTTTTCCTTTTTTCTTTGTACTTGTATTTCCTTTGGTCCAGTATATATAGCTTGATACTTGCAAAATGATAATCTACTTAGATGAATAAATTGGCTTTTGTTTTTTTTTCCCCCCCAATTATTGAAGCTTTCTTGTACAACATGCATGTCTTTTTGAGTTTGAATGCCAAATTTTGCTTTGATTTTTCCAATTTGTTTTAATTACAATTTGATCGAGTTTGCCTCGTTGAGCTAGTCCCACATGGGAGGATAAAATAACTTTTTGCCCTTTAAGTCTTATATTTAGTTCAATTAGTTCAATCCGAATATTAATAATTTCAAGTCAAATATGAATGTACAGAAAATTTTTCTACTTTCCTTAAAGGGAAAAAATTATTCAAGAAACAACACAAAAAACAATTGTTAAATGCAACATTAGATGACATAAACTTAATAATAAACTTTCTTATTGACATAAACTTAATTATAAATTTTCTTATTTTGTTTTTAATTGTCTGTCATTACAAAATGACATAGTTTTTTTGTTCTTAATTGTCTGTCACCACAAAATGACATAGCTTATTTATATTAATATTCATTTTTTTTAATAGAGCTTTGTTAAATCGTCACAAAATGACATAGCTTAATTATATTAATAGCTTAATTATATTAATTTTCATTTAAAAAAAATGTTCATTTAAAAAAAAAAAAAAGAATAGCAAGACATAGCTTAATTATATTAATGTTCATTTTTTTAAGAAAAGAAAAAAAAGAGTAGCAATATTTTGATTACAATAATTTATAGTGTTAAAAGGATATGTAAGACATTCCAAACAGTTAGTTTGACCGAAATGTGACAATAGATATATACCTTTTACCCCTTTTGAAAAACCAAGGAATTTTTTTTTTTTTTTTTTTTTTTTGGTATTTTGAGAATAGAGGGTGGTATACAACAGAGGAGATGTTTTCGGTATCACTTTGAAAGAAAACTCATTCATTTTGCATTGAAAACGATTAGTGTAATTTTTTAAAAAAGGATGCTAATTACTGATTTCCATATACAATTTTAAGATTTACTGGTTTTATGATGTAACTTTCCCAATTTCCATTTAGATAAATGAACGAAGTGTTAATATTTTTCATTTTGAATTTGAAGTCATACTTGTGATGATATGAGGAGGTTGAATTTACTATCTAAATCTAGCATATTTTGCCCTCTTAACTTGCCAATCTAAATCTATTATTTATTGAATTATTTTGTCACTTTTAATTAATTTTCCTAATTTTGATGATATTAGGAGGTTGAATTTTTTTTTTTTTTTTTTTTTTAAGAAAAGGAGGAGGTTGAATTTCAAGCATAGTCAAATTACAGGATCAAAGGAGTTTTTCTACGTTTCTTAAAATATAATAGGTTTCGTTAAAAGGAAAAAAAAAAAATAGAATACAATGTTATTGTACGACAAATTCAAGGTGATTTCCTCTTTACAGAGGAGATTGTGGTTCTGGTTGAAAATTGGCATTCGAAGGTGGTTCAGAACTGGGCTTAGGCCCATGAAAAGACTAATGGGAATAAATTCCTGAAAGTTGGCACCCGTGATTATGAGAAATTTATGCCTAGTACCCATTATTTAAAACTTTTTCATAAATACTTGTTTTTTATTTTTCTTTTAAAAATATTCATTTTTATGGTCCACATATCATATAAAAAATATGAGTGGTCCACATTTACAATATAAATTTTATTCACGAGGTAAACATTTTATATGTAAAATTTGAACGGTATATATTCTAAAATGTGTGCCAATTTTTGGTGTAATTTTTATTCATGAAATGTAGACTACGCTATTTATGTGTAAAATAGTGGTGGTCTATATTTCTCTAAAAAAAATATAAAATAGGTATTTATAAAATTAAAATAAAAAATGAGTATTTACGAAAATATGGTTTTAAAAACGGGTATTTATGATCTTTTCCCGGTGATCATCCTAGAGAAGCCCAAATACAAATTTGCCGATTTAAATAACTGTCACAGTATTTAAGTTGTATTTTATTTTGGAGCATGAAGTATATGCTAGTTATCTCTTTATTCATTTACTTCCCAGCCAGTCAGCTACGAAACATTTATACTTTTCAGGATAACTATTTATCAAATACACCTAAAATTTGTATGACTAGTTATAGTAAATGTCCTATTTTATATTTTGTCTTAGTGTATATATATATATGTCTCTTTTTTATGGGAAATTCTACTGTAGGAGGGGTAAAACCCCTCTTATCCATAGGGGTGATTTTTATTTTTTTTTAATTCTTATTGGATATGAAATGAGAAGCACAATAATCATCATAGACCTTGCTACACTTGATATTTATTTTTTAGAAAATATTCTTAAAAGAAAAACTAACGAAAAAAAAAAAACCTCAAGATTTGGTTTTATTGTATTTCCTTGAGTTTTGTTCTTCATCATAAGAGAGAGTTGAAGAACAAATAGTTGTAGTTTATGCATTTAGCTCATATCAAAGCAAAGAATTTTTTCCTCTTTCTTTTTGAAATAAAAAGTAAATAAAAAAGCCTTTCAAACATGAAAGAGATTTGTGACTTTTGGCTCGGTTTTTTTTTTTTTTTGAAACTAATATTTTAGTTCTTGATCTACTAACCTCTATCAAATCTTTCATCAAAAAACTTAACTGTCTCTCTAAATTCTTTTGAAATCCCTACGAACACAAACCTACAAATTCCTCAAACAAACTTGCAAGAATCATAATACCTTGCTAGATCAATTAGATGGGCTAAAATTACTTAATTTGTTTTGGGATTCTTTTGCTTTTTGAAAAAATCTTTGATTTAAAATAAAAAAACAAAAAAAACATGTACTGCTCAGATCAATTATATGAGTTGAAATTACTTTGTTTTGGGATTCTTTTGCTTTTTGGGAAAATCTTTGATTTAAAATGAAAAAAAAAAATCCGTGTATTGCTATTGCTGCTCATGGGAGAAAGAGATGATATATATATATATATTAAAGAGAAAGAGACTAATTATGTGCATGTATTCCTAAGATATGCAAAATAATAAAAACCATAAGATTTTAATCGGACGGTTCAAAAACTACTCTTATAAGTAGGAGGGATTTTGTCCCTCCTATACTAGAACTCCCCTTTATTATTTTATTTTATTTTATTTTTCAGTTTTAGGGTCTCCTTTTATAAGTGAATGACTGAATATATATATATATGTTTTTATATGGTATACTAACTGAAATAGTAGAACATTTATGTACGGTATAACAATTTTTTAGGTGAATTAGGTGTAACAGTTTTTATACTGAGTAAAAAGTTTATATACTGGACATATCAGCATATATAATAGAAAAAAACCAATATATTCGAAGAAAGGGAAAGACTAAACATGCCCTTACAAAGTTGAATGATTATAATTCGAAGAAGGGGAAGACTAGAAATATATATATATATATATAATTAATTGTCGATTGGAATGAAATACATGCATTAGCCAAAAGCAAATTGAGAAAAATGCTCAAATGTTGCAAAGGCGGGTTACCCTAAAGCTAATAAGACTAAGTTATGACTGATCTAGGTACATCATATGTTAATTAATATATGAATGATATGCAGGGCTTTTAAATTAAATGCCTCCCAATAGTACTTTCCCTTCTGTTATTACAACTTGGCCCGATAATATGTGTATAGAAATAAAAAGAGAATGAGTACGTGGTAAGAGAGGTCTTGTTATATGACGACCGAAAATATCTTAACTAGTACTAATTAATTAATCAACTAATTAATTAGCAGAATGTTTGCTGGATTTGGTGAGCGAGTTCCTCCGCACTGAGTTGGCATTCAATTCCAATCTAATAACCAAAAAAAAAAGCAAATATCTAATGATTAGTCTCAATGAATACACTAAATTATATATACATATATCAATATGTATGGTACTTTTTTTTTTTTGAAAGTCATATAATGAAGTCATATATATATATATATATGGTATTAAATCAACAAATCCTTTGATAAATTATATCCTCGACAGAAATAAATGACCGCGACACACATGGCAACCTTGTTTTCAGCAATATATAATGTATACTTCATAATATCATCGTTTTCGAGAGACCCCCGACATTAAAATATTTACAGTCTGCACATATGACAAGGTTTTTCTTTCTTTGACCTTTTACACGTCTTTGACACGAATTTACTCCAAGCTAGCTTATCTCAAGAATTCACTTTGTGGTTTTTTAATAATATTCTTTTTAAAAATAAATAATAACTGAAACTGCTTGTTGAAAAAAAGAGAAAAGAAAAAGGATCACATTTACGCAACTCGGTTTAAGAAAGCAAGTTGATTGGCCTTTTGTGCAATTACACAGGAGAAAAATATTGTTCTTTAAATATGGATTACTTAGTTCTAAAGTCAATTTCAAATAAAAATGGTTTTATATATTTTTTCCTAAAAAAAATACTTTTAATTCTTTGGTAATGACTTTCATATATCATAGAAAATACAACCATAAAAATACTAAATTACTTAATCTTAAAAGGGTAATTATCACTAAAATACTTTATATTTTGAAAAAATGTGAAAAAAAAACTATATATTTTTGAAAATTCAAAATAAGTATTTTATATTTAACGAAAATTATCACTAAAATACCATCTGTTTTGAAAAAATATGGAAAAAAAACCTTTGTATTGTTAAATATTCAAAATAAATACTTTTTATTTGAATTATCACATCATTTGCTACATTTAACAAGTTAAAGATTTCAAAAAAATTAGTAAAATTAACATCTTACTCATCTTATATTATTTTAAGAAACACACCACACTTGAAAATAAAAGGAGAAAAAATACATATGGTCTAATACCTCTTAAAAAAATCTTCTATCCATTATTGTGGCATAAATCTAGAAAATAAAAACCTAAAATTTTTGAAAATTTCTCAAATAGAAGGTATTTATTTTGAATTTTTAATAATACAAGGATTTTTTCACATTTTTTTAAAACGGGGGGTATTTTAGTGATAATTTTCGTTAAATAGAAGGTACTTATTTTGAATTTCCAAAAACACAAGAGTTTTTTTTCACATTTTTTCAAAATAGAAGGCATTTTAGTGATAATTTTCGATCTTAAAACAATAAAATTATATGAGGGCATGGAAACATTAAAGTCTAACGTGTTTAAAAAAAGTTTTGAAACATATATATATGGACAAAACTAGAGACGAACTTTTGTTTGACCAACCACACACAGCATTTTAAAAAATGAAAAAGAAACAGAAAGCTGTTAGCTCTACAAGAAAACCAAAAAAGAAAAAAAAAAAATATATATATATATTATATAGGGTTTATTTTCTTTTATTGCTATGTCGTAATCGTGCACCCGATAAAAGACTAGCAAGGATACTGCTATTTTGTACGTTCTTTTGACTTGAACAGTTTGGTATGTCTGTCGTGTTTCCTTTATAATAATTATTAGGAAGAGAGCTAATCATACTACATACACGCTTGTAGATTAAGCATAATATTAATACAACTATGGTGATTTTCCTATATAACATGTACAAAAGCGCGTAATTAACTCAAAGTTAATAATAAGTTGTAGTTAATTAAGTTAAGGAGTTTATAAATACCTTGATGGTGAAGGAATTAAGCATGGTTTCATCAATGGTGTTGATACTGACGTCAAGAATTTCGAGTGAAAGGTCTTCAAGAGCAGCAATTATCTTCACAGCTTGTCCAGGAATCCGAGGTGACACTGTCTTTAGTAGAACATTTGAACCGGAAAATTTCACCTCCACGTCAGCGACCGCCGACTTGGAATTGGCGAAAAGCTCATTGACATTATCATTATTAATATTGGAGGAAGTGGAAGACGATGTTGGAGAAGGTTCAAGAGAAGTATTACTAGTACTATTAGTAGTGGTAGTTGTAGTACTAGTAGGCATGGTCGGCGAATTAATTAGATAGCTTTGCTGAAGCCTAGGTGGCTTGTATGGGCTACCTGGCTGAGGGGTTCTTGGGCTAATTGGCAAGCTACTAATGAGACGAGGACTTAGAGGTGGTTTTCTAGGGCTAAGTAGTACTGGTGAGGCTCTTGGACTCGATACTACCCTAGGGCTCAACACTTCACTGTAAATTTTCCTTTGTTTCTTGGCCTCCAACGACTGTAGAACTTGCTGCAACTCCGTGATGTAGTCAACTACCCCACCAATAATTGACGCTTGGTCTCCCTTTTATTAAAAAAAAAACGAAAAAAAAAACACACAATATAATTATTAATTAGTAAAAGACATTCACTAAACAACTTGTTTGGTAACATTACACTTTCATCTTTTGTTTTCATAAGTGAAAAATAGAGATTTTCTTACTAAGTAATAATATGTACCACTAAAAAAATATTAACCACTTCCAGAAAGTTCTGAGTTCAAATCTCCGCTCTTCCACACAAATATAATATATATATACACACACATTGTTTTACAACTAGGTTTTGATATTACTCACTCTTTTGACATAGAAGCAAGGCATAAGAGAGCGCAAAACAGACAAATGTTCGTTCATTTGTTTTCTCCGGTTTCGTTCAACTGTTATATGAGACATCTTCCCTTGCCCATCGGAAGGGTTAAGCGCGGCTTCCTCCTCCGAAGTCGTCGAACTGTGGTTCGCGGCGGCCGAAAGCTTCGCCCTCTTGGATTTCGGCTTCAATAACGTCTGATCAAGCTCCGTCTCCGACAACTCTTGAAAAGTGCTGGACGACGTCGATTTCTGAGACACCAATCTTGTCGACGACGTCGTTTCTTGATCACTTTCGAACTTCGATCCAGCGACGAAACCGGTGGTTTCATCCAAGGCAGGAAAATCGACCACGTCGGCTTCTAGGCTCTCCAAGATACTAAACAGGTCGTCACCAGAAGCTAACTTGTTGACATGATCATCTGAGCCAAATTGATCATGGTCGTCGAAAAAGTCAGCAGCGGATAAAGTAGCGTCATCCATATTTCAAAAAGTTTTCTTGATTTTTTTTTTGGGGGGGCTCGTGGGAAAGTGCCGGAAAATGGGGTAGTTAGAGGAGAGAAAGGGGTGGGGAAAACGACCCGAAAAGAGAGAAAATTATGAAATAAATAAGGATTGTCAAGATCAAGAAAAAGCATGCATGGACATAGGTATAGACATACGCTTATGCCAGAATAGAATATGGATTATATATATATATATATGACTAAATATTGAGAGAGAGAGAGAGAGAGTGATGAGGAGGACAAGGCAAGGCAGGGTGAAAGGGACTAAAGCATCACCCTCAAATATTTCAGATTTGTTTTCTTTTACCGTTAGATGACGATACAAGGATCTTACGGGAGTCAGAAATTGATCTTGATCCCAAGATAACAAAATAGAAATGAATTAGAAAGAAAGAAAGAAAGATACAAGAGCCGTTAAAAAGAGATAGAGACAGAGATCCAGAGGAGGGGCCGGGAGTGGAGGATGCTCTACTTATATAAAAATGTCCATGTCTTGCTATTAATTCTCCGAAATAAATATATAAATGAATAAATAATTTCCTTACTATTTTTCTCTTTGCCTTTTTGTTTTTATTTTTGTTATTTTTCCTTCTCTTTCTATTCAACTATAAAAAACAATAAATTCAAGAGCAGAGCTAGACTGAGTACTAGACATAGATATATAGGCATTTTTTTTTTTTTTTTACATATCCTTTGCCTAATTAAAAATCTTTGCCTAATTAAAAATTATTACGTACATAAAAAGAAAAAAGTGAAAAATTATTAAATAATAAATATTTATTTTTATTTTTTTTCTAACTACTTGAATTATAGTAGTCATTAAATAATCATTCAACAGCTAAAAAAAATACCTAAAATCTATAAATAAATAAAAAAAATACTTATTGGATTGGGAACCATATGTATATGGCTACACATTTATTTATTTGCTTATTTTTAACTGATTCTCGATCAGTAAAATTTTGTAGATATTCTTTCACTTTTTGTGATATCTAAGAGTACATGTATTTTTTTTTAATAGGTAATAGAGGTCAGAATACAGTTAGATCATATTAAAATCATTGTATATCAAATAAATTATCATGAAATTAATTATGACATATTTTGATAAAAATCTAATAGTATATAGACATGCACTACTGGCAAGATAATGTTTCATATCCAAATACAAAATTTGTAAGTTCCTTTTTCCCCCAAATAAAAGATTAAGTTCCTTTTTTAATACAACGGTACACCAATAAGGTCTCGCATTCCCCAACCCCTATAGTTCAAACCATTTTATAGCTAACGAGTAAAAGTGCCTCTTATTTGCATCTAGTAAAGCACTAATGCCACTACGGCCTTCCGATTGTTGAATTGGGATATTGTAACATTCGACGTAATTTTCCCAGAAAGCAATTCAAGTTTTTTTTTTCTCCTGTATATAGTAAATTTCTAATGCATGTGTATACTAGTGTGTATATATACATATGTATTGTGTGGGCCTCACTAGCTACGAAAGAAGTGGATGTCGGTTCAACATGAAATTTCAAAATGTTGTTTGAAACTTTTTTCATAATTCATTTCGCTGTTAACAATAATAAAACATGAAAATAGTGTTCCTCAGCAAGCTCTTTAATTATACTTTGGTTATATTTCTAAGCAATATTGTAATAGTAATTATAGGGAAAAAATGCTTCAAAAAAAAATTATAGGGGAAAAAAAGGACTCAAACTCTCTCATTCTATACGATTAACTTTGGCGGCCCTTTAACGAGTGAGAATATCCGAGATTAAACATACAAATAATTAATTACTTTCCTTTGCCTTTATTAGTTTTCTTATATGTGCAACAATTACATGTACCGTGCCAGAAAATCATTAATATACAATTCTGAAATAATGCACCCTGCTTCATATATAACTAAAGGATATATGCTTTGAAGTAGAAACCAGAAAAGAGAAGATTAATAAGGGTAATTATAGAAACCAGATAAGACAAGATTAAAAAGTGTAATTATACCAGTACTCGTGGTAAATGATTAGTCAAAGTGGCGGGCCAGATATATATACTACCGTCTGTAATCATTGTATGATCATAAATTTGCTTTAATCCGAAAACAAAAAAGGATAACTATATACTGCTCTCTTAGATTTAAAGAACGTACAGTACAACACTAGGAATGGAAACTATATGTATTTATATCCGTAATTAATACACAATTTATTATTCATGTTATTAAAGTGACCAAAAGTATTTATCATAGGAAACTGAAGAAGTCATTCTTTTTTTGGCCTATGGTTAAAAGGGCTTTTCAATTTGAATGTCCTGCTGGAAAGTTCCCGATACCGCTCCTAGTGCATGGGCATATCAATATAGACCGGACTGGCTTTGATCTCTTACATTAATAGAGCAAAATGTGCAGCCGCCAACGGGCATAGATTTATTACACTAGGCCGCACTCTTACAATGATCAATCAATCACAGCCGTCTGATCATACATACAACCGTTTCTCCATTCAGCACCATTTTGTTTCATCCTCCAATCTCTACTCAAAACATTACGTATTAATTAGCGTCATACTGATTAGCTAGCTAGTAAAAGCAAGACTAGATTGCAAAATAATCACTCTTTAATTATTTAATATAATATTAATCTCAATTAAAAGGTGAACTATTTGTAACAAAAACGAATAGACCATTAGCGCATTCGCGATTATATTTTAGTCTTAATTGTTGTCTATATTTTCCTTTAAAAAAATTGTTGTCCATATAATATATATTATTTATATAGACAAATACAAATAGACAATTGGGATATTTATGTCTTGAAATAATAATGATGGTTTAACTTAACAAACGTCTTCGAAATGGTAATCACTGAGAATTTGGAGAAATGGTAAACTCATGCATCCCTCATACAATAAGTCATGAGTTTGAGCTAGGATCACCACAGTAGTGGGTGAATATGGTAAACCACTTTGAAAGAGATCATATACCACACATGCGCAAAGTTACCCGAGTTATATGTGTACATGTGCCATCTCTACTCCTAAATAAATAAATAAAAATCAACTATAAAAGAAAAGCATCGTCAAAGTTGAGAAGATACTCGTTTGTATAGGGATCAGAGATGTGCAGAAAAAAAGTCAAAAAGTAAAAAGTGAATAATGTGCATATAATAATGGTTACAATTTTTGTAAGAGGGAATGAGTGTGTTCGTCAACTGGAAATGATACATAGTACGAACACAACCAAAGTTTTCCAAATTAAAACCGCCGCCACTGGATCAGTACTCTTTCTTTTTGTTTTTTACTGCACAAAAAAAAAAAAAAAAGTAAAAGAGAGGCTGTCATTCTACATATGTTTAGGCTGGCATGCAGCTCTTCGATGATCAGTAATTGAATGTTGAAGATTTTATGCTTTCTTTGTTGTTCTTTTCTAAAGATTTGGCTATAACTCATGATATGGATAACTCGATCGTATATATATGTATAAATGTGTGTATTTGCGCCCAACATTTATGATCAGACGACTGAATAAACTGAAACGACAAGGATATATTATACATTTGTAGGGTCACTGGCTAAAATATTTGTGTTTTGAAATTTAAACAGAAAAATGTAGTAGTGAACTTATCCTTTCGAAAAGACAAAATTTATATTTTTATTCCACTCAACACGCCAATGTACGTTTTAGTCGATTGTGAATAAAATGATGAGTATATATGATTGCGCATAACTGCCACTGCTAATTTTTCTCTGCCACAATGCATGTGATTCAGCACAAAATATGGCTCATAACATGCTATATTTTATATTATTGTAGCCGATATAGTGGCAAGCTCAGAAAATACTAGATTTAACAAATATATTGCTCTGTGGGTAATTTTTTGATTTAGTAATAATCAAATGAAAATGATATAGTTATAAGAAATTATTGTGCTCCGTTTCTAGTTTAAGTACTATCAGTTAGTTCGTACCTAGCTAGTTAGAGGGATATATATCAGCCCATGGATTATGAAAGAAAAAAAAAAAAGAGAGAGAAGAGAGAGTATTAATTAGCTAATAAATGAGAGGAAGGTATGAAGATGAAGGTGATGAGGCCGCAAGATTGTGTGCAAGTTGGGTATGTTTAATTCACGATGACACGGATATTCATATATATATATATATGGGCACTATATCACAGTAAATTAAGAGTTAGATGTATTCATTACAATTATGATATGAAGCTAGGTTGGCCTTCAATGCGCAGACACGGCATCTCCGTGCCTACGATGATCCCTAACTCAGACACAACTCTTTTAAAATCAATTTAATAACACAAGATTCTCTCTCTCCTCATTTGTGGCCAGCGATTTAATGCATGTTTTTTGTTATTATTTACTAGAAAGGAATGAGTTGAGTTTAGAGTGAAAAAGGGATTCGTATAATATTATATAACTAGCTATATTCTTCTATCTTTGGTTTCATCTCCTTTACTTTTCCCCCATATGAGACCACATTTTGGCCTTCAGCCGTCAATTTTCACATTTACCATCCTCAGCCACCGCTCTGTCTGTCTGTCTTGTCTCTCCTTCTAGATTGTGATTTGTGAGGAGCTAAATTGGATCAATTACGCAACTGCCCGACCAATTCTGTTTGTTCACTTGTCAAACATAAACTCACACACACTTCAATATTGGTAAAAATCTATAATGTTGGTAAAAATATATAATGTTGCGCGCCTAACTCGTATAATATTAATTATTTATGACTTTAAAATTTTTTAATATCAAATAAATATAAAATTTTTTAATAACAAATAAATACTTTACCATAATATCTGCAGAACTGGAAGGGTAAATGAGTTTAACTGTACGTACATGTTATAAGCTTTTAATAATATGTTTTGAACTTATCCTTCCTATATATTGGACCTATCTTATTAATATATATTTGTCCACATATAAAACGAGTGTTGGAACAAAAACCACGGCCGTGCTATAAGATAAGAAAGATATGTAAAAAATAATGCTTAATATACTAGAAATAATTCTCTAGCCTAGAATCATGAGCGTGCGAAGAATAAACAACCATTATACTAGCTAAACCTAATATTAATGCTCTTGTTCAATCATTTCTTAGAACTTTCAAAAGATTTTTGAGTAAAAAATATGTATGACAAGAAGATAGTCAATCTCTCTATTAATTGCGATGTTAACCTTCAAAACACTAAAACAACCACACATACATTCAAAGCCTTGTGCGAGTCCAGTACTTTTGATTTCTCTTTTTGTTTTCTTGTTTTTTTCCTTTTGTCGCATTTAACGAGCTAAGAATTCCCATGTCCTGATCATCCAAGCCTCTCCATCATTGTAGGTTGATCCCCCCAGCTCTTGCTTTAAAATAAATATGACATTTAATTACATGGCAGGGCTAGTGATATAATTTCTCTCTCTATACTCTAAGCTCTATAACACGTACAACATACCTATCTAGTACCGGATGTATAGGTTGATCAAATAAGTTTTTGAACATTTTAGATTTTAAATATTCTTTTGCATATTATATTATTATATGATTAATCAACTGATTTTAGTTGTTCATATTTATATGATATTATGATGTACCATTCACTATATGAATGGTACAGAGATTTTAACACGTAAAAATATAACAAATTAAGAACTACTAAGATATCCAGATAAGCAATGTACGAACAAGTTTTTGTCCATAAATGCAAAGCAAAAGGGTACTCTGAGTCATCATTTATAGCCTCCTTACAAAGATGAATGGGAATGTGGGACAAAATTCTAAAACAGATTTTAAAAGTTGCGCATTTGGGGCCCACACCCTTTAAATTGAGGTCCTCCATTAAAAGCTTCATTCACTTGGGGAATCCAGCCGAAAATTGAGATAAAAAAAACATCATTGAATAGGAGCCCACGAAATATATGAGCAAAACATAACTCGCTTTCATTTCATCTCATCATCATCATCATCAGCCTAAAAACATTTTGTTTTGAAATGAAGTATTTGTGATTTTTTTTCTTCCCTCTCACGCATTTCCACAAACACGTAAAATGCAACCCCCCCAAATTGGCCGTCGTTCAGGGGAGGGTGGGAGGTGGGGGTCTAGATCTTCGGGAGTTCTCGCGAACTGAGTGGTTGCAATCTGATGGATGCCGTGTGGGACCCACCTTCTTCATTGCATATTAGATTTCGTATGTCGTGTCCCGATCCCTGTCCTGCAACCCTTTAAGGGCTAAAGCCTAAAGAATTGGGTGCAGCCCCCCCTTTTCCACCTCTCTATACTCAGTGTTATAATATTCAATATTCAGAATTATACGTAAAATTTCTGGAAATCATTCAATCATATATGTCTATATTGTATATGTTTGGGGTACATAAATATCCAAGAACTAAATGTTGCTTTAATGGCATTACCTTTATCCCCATAAGGTGATAAGGATACATACGATCTTGTTAATAAGGACATAAAAGGATTGTTCATAATAAATTTAAAAGATTAGATTTCCTTTCTTTGTTTTTTAATTTAAGAAAAGAGCAGTCGAATATAGTACGTACTTAACATCAAATTATATGCATGCAACGCATGCAACCACGCCAAGTTTTCTATCTGTAAACAAAGAACACCACCTTTTCCGTTTTTTTAAAACCCTTTCTATACATGGGTTAAAATAAACACACAACATAGTTGGATTATGCAGTGAGGGCTAAAATAACAGCCTTAAAAGGGGATTATTTTAACTCCCTCTCTTGCTTTTTCTTTCCTAAAAAAGTGGGTCGCATAATTTATTTTTGTACTCTTTTTTCACACATTCTTTAATAAATATGAATCTTACACATTTTTTTATCTATTATTTTTTGGGCTTTTTAGCCACATAGCTGAATTTTGCATCATAGTTTGCAAAATAACTAGTTTTCAAATACTGTTAAAAAAGATTCGAATTTTAAAAATTATTAAAAAAATGAACATTTTTTATATATAGTATATCAAAATATATTGATTTCTACGGAACAATACCATTATTACTTGATACCCTTTCGTACCGCATGCAAATACGGCTTTTTTTTTTCAATAATAAATAAACTCTATATCAAAATTAAACAAATAAATAAATAAAATATTTGATTGAAGACTTATTTATAGTATTTTTTGGGAAGATAAATAATGAGCTTTGGACAAACTAATTTATATCATAACTGCAACATGCAACTACCAATAGCAGACGTGAGCAGTGACACTCACGCAGCAAAGTGTTGAGAGTAAATGTATAGTATATAAGTAGGTGTGGGTCCATCAGTGACAAACATTTTACGAGTACTCATTATGGTCAAGAAAGATGCTCTTTCTTTTTCCCTGACCTTTTTGTCGAACACAGTTAAGTCTCTATTCCTCCATTTTGTATATATTACAAAGAAGAGTCTAGTGTTAACTGCTTTTTCTTTCGCACATTCATGTTGCGCTACTTAATCTGCAAACTCTACTACTTATATTTTAAAAATAATAGGAAAAAGTGTTTAAAAGATTGCAACCAGGCATTATCACTCGTTTATTACCAATTAATTACCGTAACTCAAATCTTAAATTACGTACTGATTTAAAAATATTTCAAATGCGTAAAATCACTCTTTTAAGTACTCTCTAATTATGCAATTAAGCTATGATAGATTTACCACGATGGTTTGAAACTTGTATCATGTTCAGGGAATTAATTAGTGACACTGTAGAATGCCAATGCTTTTATTTACGAACAGAAATTTGAATGAGCAATTCCTATTCTCGTTGATGGTGACCTATGAGGTATACTGTTTATAAGTTGCCCTGGTTTTTGTAGGAGCGCTCTTAGAAACCAAGATGTATTGTACCACACAAGAATGTTGTCTCAAACACCTGGCCTGGGGGATCTTAATTATTAGCTATCAATTTTTTGAAAACACTAGAGAACATATATATTTCCCTCGTCTAACATATTCCTGTTCAAAAAATTCAGAGAATCAGTTTTTGGCAATTATATTTTGAAGTTTCGATAAATATTAATCATGAGCTCAAATAAAATGTGTATAGGGATAAGGATTGTTTTAGGATATCAATTAACGTGTGACACTGGTTATGCTCAAGGCATTGAGCATATAAATAGTTATTTACCAGAGATAATAAGCTCCGGACAAGATAGAATGTAATTTATTTTCATATTTGTTTTATTTTATATATGATTGCCAATTTAGTAGGTTTTTTTTTTTTAACCTATGTATAGGTATTTTTTTTAGCCGTTAGATCATCATTTGTAAAGACGTGTATTATTAATGCTATTTTTCTCTTTTATTTTTTACTATAAAAAGATATGCATGATAAATTTTAATTAGCCAAAATAATTAAAAAAAAATACCTGAATTAGTGTCCTTTGTATATATATATATATTTGGTTTGGCTGGGCAAAAATATTAAATAAATGATAATTTGTAGTAGTGAAGAGATATGAATATAGTAAGCACAAAACTAGACACCAAAATATCCGATTTTGATTCAGGAAAATAGCGCTGCGGCCCAAGCATGCAGCTTAGAAATACTAAACCAACAAAAACGAATTAAATGCCCATAAATACCAGGATTTCCTGCAGAAGTAATAAATTCCTTGGCATGCAAAACGAGTTCCAGCAATAATTACCCGAATTAAAAGAGAAAACAGAAGTGATGATCAGGTTTTGTAAATATTAGTTGATGTAAATATATTGTTTGTGGTCCTATAATATATATGAAATTGCAACATGTACCATGGATATTATAGCAGAAATAATAATACAAACACGACTGACCAAACGCAGCCAAAAACAGTAGCATATCACAGAATAAGAGGTGGATATTGGCCACCGGCCCGCAAGATTCCCTTCCCTTCTTTTCTAGACGGCTCTCGTTTTATTCCCTTTTTAGGCTACTTTTATTAATCCGTAATCAATTAAATTAATCTAATTCAGTGAGTGAAAAGACAATCGAGGAATTCGAAAAAATGAGTGGAATCTTATGATTTATTTTCATATGCTTTTAATTGATTTGTGAAAATATAAAAGGAAAATGAAAAGATTTTTTGGTTTTCTTATATTTCTCTCAATTATATACTAGTAAACATGCCCTAAAAAAATATATTAACAGTACCCCAGTGGTATATTATGAAACCCTTTTTATTTATAAAAAGATTAAAAAGGATAACCTAATATATAAAATATTTTTTACACCCATCTCTCATGCGCTCCATATTTCATTCCATTTTATCTCTTCAATTTCAACTTCCCTAGTCCAATTATTATTTTGATCGAATCTCCCTACATCTTCATTCCGTTGTTTTTGCATCTTTTTTTTCGTTCAATATCTTTTACCCAATTTTTTCAATTTGAACTATTTCGCTCTATTTCTTAGGCTACATTTCTGGAAAAAGACACACAGATAGAGGATTTGAAAACAAGAACAACAACAATAATAATAATTAAAAAAGATAAACAAACCCAATAGAACAATAATTTTACTGGAAAAAAAAATAGCAAGAAAACTGAAGAAATCAAAATAGGACGAATTTGTACAAACTATCTCTAGATTGATGAAATTTTCAATACGTCCATTGAAATTTCTTTTAAAGCAAAATTTGTGTTTTCTAATCTATTAGAATTGATGTATGTATGTAATCAAATTCTATGCTTTTAATTTGTTTGGGTTAGGGAACATCAAGCTTCCATGAAAGGCTGTCTGACTAATATCATGGAGGTGGGGTTGCCTTAATATGTGATTCTACGACGGATATCAATTATGTTAATAAGTCATCTATTTTGGTAATTTAACTAATAAATAGGGTGCTTTTATAATTTGGGTGGCTCTATAGCCACACTTCTATCTATTCTCCCCACGCTTTTAATAAAATCACCCATCATTTAAAATAAAAAATTCAATAAGTTCTTATCATACCCCTAATTTCTAAAACACTCCTTATAGTTATAATCCCTATTTTTCTTTTTCCATCCATTATTTCTCACTTATTTTCTTCTTCTTTGTTGCACTTATTCAACTTGACCATTTACAATTCCATTAACTATTAGCAAATCTACACTCTGAGTCTGGCACTTAGAAGAATTCAGTTTTTTCTCTCCTTTTCCTATTTTTCCCTCACCTAAATTTATTCTTTCTATAACTTTCCTCTCAAGATCCTCTTTTTTCATAATATTGTTCTTAAGGTTTGGATTAATTTCATCATCGTCAATAATCATTTTGTGATTGCAAATTTATTTTTGCATATGATTGCAAATTTGTTTCTGTGTACCATTCTTTGGCCTTAACTTATATTTAAAACTTATTATAATTGTTTGGCATGTTAGCCGATGACTTATGCAGATCCAATAAAAAGAAAATAACGGAATATAGTATAATATAAAATATAAACAAAACTCACCAAACTTGTCATTGCGATTTTAATTTGAAGACTGAATAAAGATGTATTTAATTTTCAATAAATTTATTTGAAGAACTTTTTTCTCAAATTTGAAAGGAGAGGTAGTATAGATAATATATTTTTTATGTTGTACTTAAAAGTAAATTTACCCAAGGTTATTTGTACAATAAAAAAATATACTAAAATAAGGTGTGTAGAAAACAAACAGAGGGGTAACAATAGAACCACACTTATAGTTTTCACTTATATATTAAAATTATTGTAGCGACCCTCTATTTTCCTATTTTTACCTCTCATTAGTTAATTTCTAATTAAAAATTAGAAAAATATTCTATAGGTTTCAGTTGAACTCCTCGATTTACTTAGTAGTTTTAACAAATCATATCAAATATCAGTCATCCGTCCAATTGCTATTAAAAAAAATAAGGAGAAATAAGAATTAAAGTATCCATGCTATACTCTTACTCAAACCATTCTAACAAATTCTAGACAAAATTTTCTCTCTAATTTTTTTTAGAAATTGAGGTCTAATTAAATTAAATAAGAGAAAGAATTGAACTTGTAACTAATACCAACCATGAACCAAGAAAATTAGTTAAATGTATAGGTTGGTGATAATCACATTTCTTTCCTCTGTGTGGAGGAAATTTAAATACTTTTACCCAAATCATTAAAAAAGGAAGAAGAAAATATTATCCTTTTTCATTAAAGAAGGTAATTTGTCCTTTTTCATATCATTTTGTTTATTAGTTCTGAAAACTTGAAGATACATAAGTTGAGCATTTCGTCTAAATTTGTAATTTCTCTTTTTTAATTTACTATGTATAGTAGGAATTAAGTGAGCATATCTCAATCATCTCGCGTAAAACACGATAATCGATGTTGAAAGGATTATTATCGTATTCGGATTTATGTACTTATACTATTAATTTATTATTACTATATTCGTAAAAACAAATAACTTTTTTGAGAAAGCCTGAGATTTAAGCGATTGAGGATTGTTTTTGTTACGCTAAGCCTTCCTTAGACATTGTCACACACTGGGTAGAACAGAAGAAAAGAATGATCAGAACGGCGCATTACGGCTGCTAAGTATAATAATCCTTTTATTGAGAAAAACGTCGTTTATAGTCAAACAAGAAAGATCAGAAACCATGCACATGACATGAACTATTTACTTAAAAAGATGAGTTTACATGAAAATCTATGAAATATTTATTTGACAAATTTAGACTTCTTTGATTATTTTAGACTCCTAGTGATGAGCTCGACACTTAGTATTGTTTATCTGCAAAGTGCAATGTAGAAATTGGCGATGTGACAAAATATACAGACATCCCGATAAGAATGAAACAAGGGACATCTTGTCTCTAGGATTCTGCTATGTAATAAATTGCATGTTAGGTTTTTTTTTTTTTTTTTTTTTAATATATATATATATACATATAGGTTGCCAATCCAGTAGGTATTTTTTTTTTTACCTATGTGTAGGTATTTTTTTTTTAGTCATTGGATCATCATCTAACAGTGATCCAACCGCTATAATCAAGTACATAAAAAGACGTGCATTATTAATACTATTTCTCTCTCCTACTTTTTATAATAAAAAAAATATGAAAAAAAATTTTCATTGGTCTAATTGATACCTATGCATAAGTTAAAAAAAAAATACCTAAATTGGTGCCCATATATATATATCTACATATTTATATATGTAAATTTCTCAGTCTATCTTCCAATGTATTTTGTTTTCTTATAAACGTGGCATTACGGATGTCCACTCTAATATGTGAAGGAAACTTTCGAACCCAAAATTTGGTACGATCTAATTTGATGCAGCCAAAAACAAGCTAGCAGGGGCAGGATGAATACCTCTTGTTGGTAGGTAAGCAGGCTTGATGAGAAGAGGACTTTGCAGTTTGAGACAATTATCATTTAAAACGACATATACATGCTAATTTTGACCTCAACATTAACACCAATGCATGGGACCCTTGTGATTTATCATTCATCAATCTTCAAATACCCTTTTCTTATAAATTATCCTATCTCCATTTAAACCAATCTAATTCAAAAATATTCCAATCGTAATTGAATTAGATATTAATTTTCAAAGCCGTAATCACCAATCCAATCCCATGTCTGTGTACACTTAAAAAAATAATATTATGCATTTAATTTTATTACGATATTTTCCTTTTGGATACTCACTACGCTTTATACTCTCCAACCCATACTTGCTATATTTTTAAGTAATTAAGTGTCCACGTACAGTACTAAGACTTACATGTTATTTATTCTGCTGACTTATCTCTTTGTAATAGATTTTCTTCGAGGTTAATTTTTCAAAAAAAAAAATTGAAAAATCCCGAATTTTGAAATTGTTTCAAAAAGAGAAATTTAGGTATATGTCCAGCCTTTTAAATTGTGTTAAGTATATGTTAGGAGTGTCAATTCGTGTCGACAGGTCGGCTTCATGTCGGGTTGAAGTCTAATATATACATAAATTATATCAACCCAAACCCGACCCGTGACCCGCCGTGTCAGAAAACATCAACACTAACCTGACCCGCACCTAAAATGGGTTGACCCGAACCCGACCCGCACAAACTGCTTTGGTAAATAACATCCAACCCACAATCCGACTTTGACACGTCAACTCGTTTTTGACCCGCTAACCCGCTATGACCCGTATTTTTTTACTTATATTTTCTTTTTCTAAGGCTATTATTGTCTCATTTTAAAATAAATGAATTAGGGATAATTTATAAATATAATTAATAACTTATAATCCCAAACACTTACATTGTACAAATTAAATATATCTATAATAATAGTCATAAATAAATTAAATAAAAAATATTTTTTTAATTTAATTATATATATATTTGTTGGCAAGTCAAATGGGTCAAATTCGGGTCAACCGTCAAACGGGTTGACTTGAACCCGACCCGATTTTTTATTCGTGTCAGGCTGGTCGACCCGCACCCTTTTTCTTCGACCTTAACCCGCAAAAAATCGTATCGTGTTCGTGTCGTGTCGTAACCCGAATTGCCACCCCTAGTATATATCCAGAATTTGAAATTTATAGTTATATGTTCAACTTTTAAAAAATCCATAGTAGATATGTTTTTATTTTACCATTTTATCCTTAATTAATTATTATTTTTTTCCTTTTATTTTTTTTTCTCTTTCCTGATTTCTTCTCATTCTTCTTTCTCGTTCTCCCTCTCTCTTTTTTTTTTTTGGTTCTTCTTTCTCTCTAATCTCACTTTTTCCGCTATTGATCTTGCTCATTCTTCTTCTTGAATCTCCATTATTCTCCTCAGATCTACGACATATCTTTATTATTTCTGGCGCTTTTCGCTCTCCAACATTCTTCTCTCTTCGGCATTGTTTGGTTCATCATCATCTTTTCCAGCGTAGTTTGTTTCATCTTCTCAGATCTCTGACATTTTTGGCGATTGCTCTATTTTGCATTGGTCGAATTGTTCTAGATTTTGATCTTGTGTAGGTATGTTTTTGTTTCTTGATCTTGAGTTGATTTTATTATATATTAGTTTTGAAAATTTTATTTTAATTGATAATCCATATTAATTCAAGTATAATTTTATATTTTTTGTTAGGTATGAGTAGTTTTTTCTATATTGTTGTATGTGTTGAAATTTTTTTTGATAATTGGTAATAATTCATTAGTTTTAGGTCGTGGTATATGTGATTTTTATAGTAGTATATATGAATTTTGTCTTGATATGTGGTATTACTGTTCACTGGTTTTGTTTGTAGTAATGGTTCATCATTTTTTTTCTTGATTAAAATTTGTTAAATAGTCTCTTGTTTTTGGTTCCTATATTGGTTTTGGTATATATGTTTTTTCCTGGGTATATATTTTTCCTGTTATTTGTGTTGTGTGGTTCATATGCTTATGTACCTAGTATGGAGAATCATGTACATTATTTATTTTTTTATGTAACTATTGTAATTGTAGTTTTTAATTTGTTATATTATTCTAGTGATGCCAGTGATACCTATTATTATTCGTTATGATGGTCGTTGGGACGATTATAAAAAGTATGTTGATTTTAGGTTCATTGGTACTTTGGTTAAAGAAGGGACAACCTATTTAAAATTTATGGAAATCTTTTCAATGAGCCTTATTTAGGTCTTAAATCGATTGAGACATATAATCCATTTGTACATTAAGATGAATTATAATACTTCTAGGAATAATCTTTTAGAAATTAAAAATAATAGTGGATTGAATTAGTTCTTATATATGATAAAAGACGATAATGCTATGAAGTATCCTCTTTTCATTATTTTAAGGTTCCTCTAATAAATATTTTTGTAAGCGCCCCTATGATTGGTTCATCTTTTTTAGGTAGGGGTTCATGTGTGTTGAGAATGGTTCATGTTCAGTAGATATTGGTTTATATGCTGTTGAGTTTGGTTCATCTTCTAAATCTAGTGGTTCAATAAGGACGTTTGAGGTTGGTTCTTCTTCCCACAACGCTGGAAATTCAATTACTTCTTCTATTTTGACTCATACTCTCGGCAATTCTCCTAACTTTAATGATGTTGAAGGGTACTTGGTAGATCCAAATAATTTGGACGAGCTGAAGGAAAAATACATATTTTCTGTTAAGAAGATTTTACAAAAGGCTTTGAGTTTATTTGCCATGAAGAAAACTTTTAAGTATAAAACAATAAAATCTAGCCCGAATAGGATTTCGATTAAGTGTAGTAGTTTAAGTTATTCATGGTCTTTCCGCTCTTCTAAGTGTAGACAAAATGGTTTATGGATGATTCGAAAGTATGTTGGTGAGCATAGTTGTTCATTAGATATTGTTGTCCATGACCATAGGTATGCCACTAGCGAACTTGTTTAGGAGTGTATTTTGGATAACATTACTGTAGACAAAAATAGACTAATTATGCCACAAGACATTATTGATTACATATGTCTGATAAACATTAGCTATTTTAAAGCTTGGACTGCTTAGGAACTTGCCTATGATGCTATTGTTGGTCATCCGGAGAAGTCTTATTGTTTGATTCCATCATACTTGGCAGCTTTAAAGAGTTCGAACCCATGTATTTTTTTTTAATTCTGGTTTTCTGTGGTACAAGGTTTTTGGTACATGGATTTTTTAACTTGGTACATGTGTATATGTATCTATTAAATCAGTAGTGTGATATTTTATTTTCTAATATTGGTTTCTTCGTGCAGGTTCATATATTGATTATGAAAGTTGATAAAGATGGGAATTTCTTGTACCTTTTTATGGCATTTAGAGCTTCGATTAAAGGTTGGAGTTATTGTAGGCTAGTTATATTGGTTGATACAATCTTTTTGACATCGCATTTCCATGGTGTACTATTCATTATATCTACAAATGATGTAAATAATCATATTTTTTCCTGGGCTTTGGTATTGGTGATTCGAAGAATAATTGATCTTGGTATTGGTTTTTCAAGTGTTTGAGGAGTGCCAGGGTTCATTCGGATTTGGTGATCATTTTTAATAGGCATTATGGTATTTTGAACATTGTACCTCTTGTATACCCAGAGTCTGAACACGTTTACTGCATATATTATTTATTGAATAATTTGAAGACTTATGTGAAGTTTCTTAGTAACGATGAATTATTTCAAAAGTATGCAATGGCTTACGTCAAGTCTGGTTTTCATGATTTTATGTGTCAAATGGTCGAAATCAAACAAGAGGTTCATAAATTCTAATAAGAAGATTTTGGATATAAGAAATGGGCTCGCTGTTATGCTACTAAAAGAAAATATAATACTATGACGAGTAACATATCCGAAAGCATGAATTCGACTTTGAGTCAAGCAAGATTTTTGCTAGGTATATCCGAAAACATGAATTCAACTTTTCAACTTATAGTTCAAAGTCGAATCTTTCGGATATATTACTCGTCATAGTATTGTATCTTCTTCTAGTAGTGTAGCAGGGAGCCCATTTCTCATATTCAACATCTTTTGATAAGTATTTATGAACATCTGGTTTGATTTCGACCATTTGACGCATAAAATCATCCAAATTAGACTTAACGTAAGCCTTCGCACATTTTTCGAACAATTCATCATTACTAAGAAACTTTATATTAAGTCTTCAAATTATTTAACAAATAATATATACAGTAAACGTGCTCAGCCTCTAGATATATATGAGGTATAATGTTTAAAATACCATGATGCCTATCTGAATTGATCACCAAATCCAAACAAACACCTATGGCACTCCTCAAATACTTGAAAAATCAATGCCAAGGTGAATTATTTTTTGAATCACCGACACCAAAGCCTAAGGAGAAAATATGATTATCTGCATCCTTTGCAGATCCAATGAATAGTACACCACAAAAATGCGATGCCAAAAAAAGTCGCATCAACAAATATAACCGACCTACAATGATGCCAACCTTTAATAGAAGCTCCAAACACCAAAAAAAGTACAAGAAATTCTCATTTTTATCAACTTCATAATTAGCATATGAACCTATATGAAGAAACCAATATTAGAAAATAAAATATTACACCTACTGGTTCAATAAGTATATATACACATGTATCAAGTTAGAAAATCTATATACCAAATATCAAAAACCATGTACCACGGAAAAATAGATTAGAAAAACAATATACCTGGGTTTGAACTCTTTAAAACTACCAAGTATGATGGAATCAAATAATAAGACTCCTCCGGATGACGATCAATAGCAGTATAGATAAGTTCCCGAGCATTCCAAACTTTAAAATAGCTATTGTTTATATGATACTCCATATGCATATAATCAATGATCTTTTAGGGAATAATTCGTCTATTTTTATCTTCCTTAATCTTGTCCAAAATACACTCACAAATAAGTTTGCTAGTGGCCTACCTATGGTATTGGACAAAAATATCTAATGAGCAAGTATGCTCACTAGCATACTTTCGAATCATTCACAAGCCACCTTGTCTATACCTAGAAGCACAGAGAGACCATAAACAACTTAACTACTACAACTAATCGAAAGCCTATCCGGGCTAGACTTTATTGTTTTATACTCAAAATTTTTCTTCATGGTAAATAAACTCAAAGCCTTTTGCAACATCTTCGTATCAGAAAATAAGAATTTTTCCTTTAGCTCGTCCAAATTATTGGGATCCACTAAGTACCCTTCAACATCATCAAAGTTAGGAGAATTGTCGAGAGTAGGAGTCAAAATGGAAGAAGTAATTGAACTTCCAGTGTCGTGGGAAGAAGAACCAACCTCAAATGTCTTTATTGAACCACTAGATTTAGAAGATGAACTAAACTTAATAGCATATGAACCAATACCTAATGAACATGAACCATCCTCAATACACATGAACCCCTATCTAAAGAAGATGAAACAATCATAGGGTTGCTTACAAACATTTATTAAAGGAATCTCATGAAAAGTAATGAAAAGAGGATACTTCATAGCATTATCATCTTTTACCATATATAAGAACCAACTCAATCTACTATCACTTTTAATCTCTAAAAGATTATTCCTAGAAGCATTATAATTCATATCAACAAACAAATGGATTGTATGTCTCAATCTATAAAGACCTAAATAAGGCACATTGAAAAGAAATTTTCACAAATTTTAAATAGATTGTCCTTTCTTTAACCAAAGTACCAGTAAACCTGAAGTCAACATACTTTTTATATTCGTCCGAACGACCATCATAACGAATAAAATAAGTATCACTGGCATCCCTAGAATAATATAACAAATTAAAAATAATAATTACAATAGGTACATAAAAAAATAAACTAAGTATATGATTCTCCATACTAGGTACATAAGCATATGAACCACATAAAACAAATAACAGGAAAAATACACCCAGAAAAAAAAAACATATATACCAAAACCAAAAATATAAGAACCGAACATGAGACTATTTGACATTTTAATCAAGAAAAAACAAGATAATATTAATGCATGAACCAAATAAAAAAATAAATTGAAAATCTACGTCAACAATAACCACATAACAGGTACACAATGTACCACGACAAAAATAATATATACCATGAGAAGAAATGTATGAACCAAATAAGAAATGTGGAGTATCTCCATCAACCAAGAGAACAATATACCCATATACCACATCAAAAATCGTATATACCACTAAACAAATCATATGTACCACAATTAAAAAAATAATGAACCATTATCACAAAAAAACCAGTGAACAATAATACCATATACTAAGAAAAAATTCACATATACCACTATAAAAATCACATACCACGACTTAAAACTATTAAACTATTACCAATTACTAAAAAAAAATTTCAACACACACAGTAATATACAAAAAGCTACTCATACTTGAAAAAAAAAAAAAAACAAAATTATATTTGAATTAAGATTGATTATAACACAAATTACCAATTAAAATGAAAATCCCTAAAATCAATATAGAATAAAATCAACTCAAGATCAAGAAACAAAACCATACCTACATAAGATCAAAGTCTAGAACAATTCGACTAATTCAAAATAGAACAATCGCCAAAAATGTCGGATATCCAAGAAGATGAATCAAACAATGCAAGAGAAGATGATGTTGAACCAAACAACGCCAGAGAGAAAAACGCCAGAAACAATGGAGATATGCCGGAGATCTGAGAAGAATAATGGAGATTCAAGAAGAAGAATGAGCAAGATCAATAGGAGAAGAAGTGAGATTAGAGAGAAAGAAGAACGGGAAGAGAGAGAGAGAGAGAGAATGAGAAAGAAGAACGAGAAGAAAACATGAATGAGAAAAAAAAACAGAAAAAAAAAGAGCATTTAATTAAGGACAAAATGGTAAAACAAAAATATATCAGGTCTTTTTAAAAGTTGAACATATAACTATAAATTTCAAATCCTGGACATATATTGAACAAAATTTAAAAAGTTGAACGTATACTTAATTTCTCTACAATTGAGTTGAATTGGATCGATTTCTATAATCCAAAATACAATCAATTAGTCATTGACCTTTTTCTTTGGATAATAACCAATTTTAGCGTGCATAGATGGGTGAGCACCTCCTAATTGTAACTTGTATTCCTAAATTGAGGTTTATAGTTAGTCAAAAGTAAAGTCAGTAATTAACTAGTACATTGACTAAAGAGTAGAGACAGTAAGTCAAAGTACCATTTTGATTGCCCATACAATGTAACAAATACATACAGATTAAAACCAGTGATAAACAAAATTTTGGTTTCTATTGTCGATGCAGATTTGCGTGTTTGGGCTGTCTCAGAAGAGGGAAAATGAAACAAATAAATCAACAATGAAGAGTAGCTAACACCGATGACACAATATGCAAAGATCCTGTGACTACAATAATGCCTAATTCATTCCCCATCCTACCTCTCAAAATCTGATTTGCAAATTTTACCGAAGACAAAAGTGAAGCCTCGGCGGCCAAAAAGGTTTTGGTTTCCAGAAGTCTTGCACAGCCATCAACTTGATCCTTGAGTAACTCTTGGGGCTCTGCAATTTTGTCGGGAAGAGTAGCTATTCGCAACTCTTCGGAAGCTTGGATCCAGCTATCTTTCAAGAAAGAAGCTGAAGTTGTCCGAGATTTGCTCCCAGCAATGCTAGCTTCAGTCAAAAGGACAGCCTCTATTTTTGCACCTGATAAGTGGCCATCAAGTATATTAGCACTTTCCATAAAATATTTGGGCCAGAATTGAATAACATAGAGCAAAAACCACAATTCCCAATTACAACGCGTGCAGGATTAAATCTAGAATACAACTTTAATACACTATTCTACATATAACTTGAAAATAACCTGTGATTTCAAAAAAAATAATAATAATAATAACCTGTGTTCGAAAAAGTACGAATGGAATTGAATATTTACCATAATTACTCAACAAGAAACTACAAACCCTATCTATAAAAAGAGGTTGGTCTTTGTGATCAACCCACCACAAAAGGGAAAAGCATATAACTGCTAATTACAATACCTGAAAGGAACTCTCTCGCAAATCCTAAATGATCTTTGTCACTGGCCATTGCGACCACAAGAGCCAAGTGCGCTCCAGGGAAAGTCATCTGTATAGTATCTACCAATGCTTTTGCAGATTCTTTAGTGTGGGCTGAAAAACATATCAGGGAACCATAAGAGATGCAGCTATGCAATGATTGAAAAAAAGGAAAAAAGTGTGTCTGCAAGGGAAACATTAATATTCGAGTTCAGGCAATAAGTAACAAATATAAGCAAGAACCTCCATCCAGCATTATCATTGCATTAGATAGTCCCAATGCCTCAGCTTCCTTTGAAGTTAAGAATTGACTTCTTCCAAGCAAGCACGTATTCGCTAGACCGGTTCTAATAGATCCATCTGAAATTTTCCATCCTGAAGTATCCAGAAATCATCAGACGGTATTCCAGAGATTTATCCTCTGTAAGTGAACTAGTGTAAGAGAGGTCAGTCTATAGAGTATTTATGAACTACAAGTCCTCAGCTGAACAAAGTACTAATCTATTCCTGACACATACACTTCAATCCATGTAAGAAATTATGTTTAACAGGAAAAAAAAAAAAAAAGAAAAGAAAAGGGCAGAGAAAAGAAAAGCAAGGTGCTCTCACCTAAGTCACGAAGGCAAAGTGCTGTGCAAGTGGCAGTGACTGCATTTTGAAGCTGGTGACTTCCAAGCATAAACAATTTGAGTTCGAGCAACTCGAAGGACTGAATAAATAGTATGATTATCAGTTCTTCATAAAAGCTCCAAAGAATCAACACCAAAAACCATGGACGATCGCCACTTATTCAATACCATGCCAATCATGCAAGAAAATAAAAGTTCATACCATGTTTAAGTCCCTCTCAGCTTGTATCACTATATCACAAGATTGGCAAGGTCTACTATCAACAAAGCTAATGCCATTGATTTTACTTCGCTGTCCACAATCAGAAGCTGATACTACAGGTGAAGACATCAAGGATGCTTTATCTCGAAGAATTTTCTCAATATGCGGGAGAAATGGCCCACCCAACACCACCTGAAAGTTTAAATCACTCAACAGGGTCAATATAATAAATAAAAATCTTTTGAAAAAAAAAAAAGAAGAAGAATAAATACAAGAACAAAAATCAGTTCATAATTGAACGAAAAAACAAAGTTTCTATAACATCAAGTAGGATAATGGTAAGTATCCAATTATGGGCTGGTTTAGGTAGTTAGTTAGAGTTTGTTACTTAGCTAGAATAGGTGGTTATGAAGGGAGGTTAGTTAGTTAGTTAGTGAGTTAGTTGAATTCTTGATTAGCTAGGTAAGTGCTTACAAATGGTATTGGAGGGGCTGATATAAGTTCAGTTCAGTTTTGATGTGTTGTGAGTGAATACTGAGCTCATTTGTGGGAGAGTTTGGACCTCTCGAATGTCCAATTACGTGTATTTTCCTTTTGCGTAATAAAGAAATCCAACTTGTTTCTATTCTCTTTCGTTATTTCGTCTCTACTGCTCATTCTATAGGAAGATAACTCCTAGGAGAATCCAATATCTTCTATTAAATTAACTAGAACACTTCAAAGGAAGAACCACCTAACTGGGCAGCTGTTTTTAATAATTCCCGACTTTGCCACTGCAATGCTTTCCAAAGAACCTCCAAGTGCAGCCAAATGCTCCTCACCAATCGTAGTAATAACTGATGCAGCAAGTCCAGTGCTACAGATAACATTGGTTGCATCTCGTGCACCCCCCAACCCAGCCTATTACATATGACATAAACAAAATTAGTAATATCAAGCGCCTTTAGAAATTCTTTCTGGTGAGACACAAGTGGATTCCATTCTCAAAGAGAACACAAGAAAGTATTTATGATCACTAGAAACGCATTTTGGGTATCTGAATAAATGACAAAGAAAACAAATCACCTCAATAACTGCAATGTCAACATTCTCTTCAGCAAATAGTTTGAATGCTGTAGCAGTCAGAACCTACACTAATTTATACAAATCACAATCAGATCATTATATAGCAAATGCTTATAGGAATTCAACATTGCAAATTTCCTAATTGTCAATATAATTCAATTTGGACATCAAATCTTGGATGTCATAAAATCAAGTTCCCAACGTGAACTCATTGCCATCTGATATTTGTAGTAAGAAATGTGAATCAAAGCTGCTACAGTCAAGTTAATGAAAGGAAAGTTCTCCGAGGTAGAAAGAGGACATCCGGGAAGACACATAGGGAAAGCAACCAGCTGCATCTAGAATTAACTTTTGAAGCCTGAACTTCTAGAAATAAGACCATCAATTGACTTGAAGCTGAATACATATTTCTGGCAAAGCTACACAGTTTCTCAACAATACTTCTAATATTTTCTTTATGAAGTAAAAATACAATTGTCAAACCAAACAGAATCCATATTGTACAATTAATACCTCAAAATGACTTATACGCCCATTTTCCAGTTTCCTTCCCCGATCAATAATTCCTTTTATCCGATGAAAAAGAGAATTTAAGGCCTTTGCTGACACTGGCTCCCCAAATCTTCCCAATGTCATACGTTCTCGGATAGTCTGGATATGCGGGCTGCATTGAGAATATGAAGCCTACTTCAGAAAATTGTGACGAAAAGGAAACAAGGGAAAGAGCAGATCAACTGAACATAAATAAACATGTGGAGACTAACAATCAATGTATAACAACACCTTGTATAACAACCAACTGAATACCCTTCTGCCCTCAAAATGTTGGAGATAAATGCAGCAGTAGATCCTTTTCCTTTGGTCCCAGCAATGTGAATCGCCTAAAATTGCTGTTCTGCTCGTTAATCACATATTTCTCAAGCTCGACAATATATATATATATATATATATATATATAAAGCAAATAGGAAAAGGTAAAGATTTCACTCTTTTAAAAGATGGTGAGTTGGTGACATCCGTTTTCTATTCTCACTTCAACAAGATAAAATTTTGGCGTTAGCTGAGGGCGAATGTAAACTACGGATTTACTCCAATAAAAAAGATATTACATGAATTTCAATCGTGGTTGCTGAGAAAACAGAGTTAATGATATAGGAAAAATAAATAAATAAATAAATAAAATTTAAGCTTTATCTGAGTTATCTACGCCATTCCAACTTACTCAGTCCTATCTTACACCAAAATTTCCAATGTAAACTCCAATACCCATTAAAGAACCCAAACAAAAATCTTAAAATCCTAACCAAACAGAGAATAGGCCTTTAAGCCACCGAAAAAAAAAAAAAAAAAAAAAGGTCGAACCTTGAAGCGGGATTGAGGATTATCTAGTAGCTCCATTAACGTTCTCATCCGACCCAGATCGAACCCATCATCAGAATCAGTCCCTGCACCTTTAGGGACCCCCAATTTCTCGTAGTTCTTAAGAGAATCCATGTACTCCGTGAAGTCCTTCAGCTCCATCTCCTCTCCTGAACGCGTACAGAGGCCCCGAAACGACACTCCCATCCCCATTGACGACCTCAACTGTTTTCTCGAACTGAGAATGGGATATCGTCCCAGAAAGTTGAGAGCTTTCGTCGCCATTTTCTTTATCCGAGTCCTTTCTCCCCCCCTCCTTTATTTTCCTCTGCAATTTGACTGAATAGTGCTTTTGATTTTGTCTTATTTATTTATGGGCTAATGGCACAAGTGGTCCCTAAATTACTCAACGAATTGCAGTTTGGTCCTCAATATTTTAATTATTACAATTAAGCATCTAAACTTTATGATTTGTAATAATTTAGTCCTTGAATTGTCTAAATTGTAACTTACTCTTTTTCTTTTTCTTAACTAAAAACACATGTGAAAAGTACATGCTAGCATATATATATATATTTGAAAGATAATTTGGGAATTTAAAATATAAAAATGAACAATTAAATAAAAAATTTCTCTAAATTTACAACTACAAAAGCCCTAAAAAAAATGTAATTGATACATCTTTCTTTCCGTTTAGATTTTTTTTCAATTTTTTCCTTTAAATACATTTTTGAATATTACAACATACTACTCATGTGTATCTTTAGTAGAAATTTAACAGTAGATTGCAATTAAGACCTTTCGGAGACTAAATTACTTTAAATTGTAAAGCATAGGAACTTAGGTGGCATTTAGTTGGACTGAACCGGCATTGGAATGGAATTCTCATTCCTAAAGAAAGCCAATTCAATTATTTGGTTTGAGTTTTGAGACTTAAAAGTCAATTCCTGTATATAGTTTGATGTATTATTTTCTGAAATTACAGTTTGATGTGTTATTCTATCTTTAAAATTTTTATTTTTTTAAAAAAAAATTTTTAAATGCAAAAAATACATAAATAAATAAATGAATCAATTTTTGTACTAATTTAACATTTGTACCAATTTTCTAATAGCAAGGATAATTTCTTCTATATAATGTTAATTCTGTTTCATTTTATAATAAACTAAATATAATATCCTCATTCAGATATTGATTTCAACATGTCAATCAAACAACTTAATTAAATTTTTTTTCTATTTTATTTCTACTATCATTCTATTCCTATTACTATTCTCATTCTTTTTTTATTTTTTTTAACGATCAAACGCTATCTTAACTACTACAATTGAAACTTTGAATACCAAATTGCCGTACCTCGAATAGACCATTTATGCCATAGACCCTTTATTTAGTTATTTTTCTGCCGTTGGTCCTAAAACGCACCGTATAACCGCAATACGTGTACCGAAGCGAAGCGTACCAAGCAAGCAAAAAGCTCAGCTCGGACTTACTGGTTTGCTGGCAGAGCTCACAAGTCAGACTCGGAACGGTAACACTCTCTCTCTCTCTTTTTGGTTCCACCATTGTACAGCAAGAAAGAAGAAATTCAGAAAAACCCTAATAAGAGAGAGATTGGAGCATGTAAGTCTAATCATTAGTCCCATGGAAAAGCTTTAGGCTTACCCTTCTCCACGTTATTTTGTAAGTTTCTTAAATTTTCTTTTCTTTCTTGTAAGAGTAGTAGTTTAGTGGTTCCATGAAAAAGAAGTAAATTTTGTTTTGGTACTTTTTAGAAATTTAGAAAAGAAATTAAAGAAACGTAGTTCCGAAACATTTCCATTATCTTTTCCTGGTTTAGGTTTTGAAGTTTGTCATCTGGGTTTTGAAAGATTTTTGTTTTTGCCAACTTTTTTCTTGGTGGGTTTCTCATAAAAGTTGTGAAATCCATGATTTTAGACGTATGATGAAATGTATGTGTGATGTTCGGATTTTTGTTGGGCTTGTAGCCAATAAACCCCTCTGTGAAAGGTTGTGATCAAAGGAGTTTGTGGATTGTGGGTGTAGGAGAGAGAGGATTATGAGGACTGAAGCCAGGTGTATGGAGTTGGAGTTGGAAGTTGAAAGGAGGAAGACTGAGTATCAGTTGCTTGAGGCCAAATTCAGGGCACTGGAAGCTGAAAAGCTTGCTACTCAGGAAAAGTTAGGGGCTTTGAAGAGAGAGAATGATGAACTTAAGGAGCGTCTTGGTTGCGGTAATGAAACTAAGGAAGATTGTGGACGACCCAAGACGATGGAGAAAGTCGTTGATCTGACCGAGGATGACTGGGATGATCAAGATAGAGTGTCTCAGCTGATGATTGAGAACAGTGTTTTGGAATGCGAAAAGAAGAAAGCTGAGAGAGATGTTAAGGCTTGGGAGAACAAGTTTAAAGAACTGGAGTTTTGGATCTTACATTCGCAAAAGAATTTAGTGTCGAGAGGTGAGCCGTTGGCTTTAAAGACAATGGAAGACAAGAACAAAGTTGTGTATTTAGTGGACATTGACTCTGTCTGTCATTCTCCTGGTAAAAGGGTTGGCGATCCGAAAGCAGCAGGTATGTGATACATCTGTTTATTGTACTCCACAAATGTATTATTAGCATTCGAATATATCTGCAAATCTTGTTTAGATGAAAGTTTAGGAGTCTGTACTTGTTATTATTATACTTTCTTGAGCTTTAACCTCCACTTTTAAACTGATGTAAGGAAATGTATGATTTTTCACAAGGACCTAAGGATCACTCTTTAATTAGCATTGCCATCTCTTCTGCAAGTGAATTTTGGTAATTATTTGTATCTACTTTTCCTGAGTACCATTGGTTAGTTTCATACAACAACAAGTTATCTTTCAAACTGTGGCAGGTTCAGCTTCAAATAAGACACCATATAATGGTGGTCATTGTATCAAGGAAGAAGCAAAAAGTGTTTATTTTGAGTCTGAAGTGGAGTTTACTGCCGGTCGACAAGCTAGAAAACAACTGGCATTTGAGCAAGAGAGTCCTAGTAAGAAGATGGCTCCATCTACTCCGGGTAGTTGTAGACCTGCATCTCTAAGTGTTGTTGATATCGCTGACAGTGATGAGGAACCTGATAGTATCCATATCCAGATGCCTACTGACAATCAGGGTAGTGGAAAAGTTGTCAATCCAGTGGACTGTTCTTTAGGGGGAAGTGTGACTTGTGAAAAAGGAATGACTGCTGATATTGGTTTGAAGCGGACAAATTCTTTGCATAATAATGTGGAAGATACAGCTGCTTTCAAAGAAAAAATCCCACTAGTTTCGACTCCCAAAAGAAAACGAGCTTCAAATGTCGTTATGAGTGATACCGACACTGACAACGACAGTGATGATAATATTCCCATTGGCAGACTCAAGAGGATGAATCTCCAAGAAATTGGCCTCAATCAAAAGGGCTCCTTTGAGAATGCAACTGCTTCTTCTGCTGTTGCCAATGAGAAAGGAACTTTAACACCTCCAAGGAGGCGCCTGGTGGCGTTAAGGAAATGCAGAGGAAAGGGTAGGGCAAAGAAAAATTCACCAAGTAATACAGCTGAAACTAAATATGGTCGAGGAATTCCTACAAATGTGGATACTGAGGATGATGAGTCGGATGGGGTTGGCTCAGACAGTGAAGGTGAAAGCCTGGATGGATTTATTGTTAACACTGATGATTCTGGAGGTGATGATGCTTCCGGTGAGTCAGAAGATCATTCAGATGACAAAATAGACTTCTCTGAGATTTTGTCTAATCTTCAAAGGAAAAAGGATAAAAGTTTTAAGTGGGAGTTTGAGGCGGACATGCTTGCTGCTTTTGGTAAAGATACAGAATTGTGCATGAAGGCCGTATGTGCTCTTTACCGCCAGCAGACTTCTGAGGAAAAAATCACTAAGGGCTCATTGTTTTACAACAACCGTGGGTTTAACAAGTTTGATGCTCTCAGGTATAAATTTGAACCTTGAATATTAGAGAGCTAATTGCTGATGTATTGTTTAAATGTTTGATTCATACCTGATCAGTTTTGGATTCCAATCTTATACATTCTTTTGTTTTGTTGAAGAAATAGATGTTTTTGTTATAACAATTCTCAATTTTATGTTGATAGAGGCTTTCTCCTTCAAAAGTTTTAACTGGTTATTTTTTAAACATAAGATTGAGTTCATGAATATCTAGTTTCATTCGTGAACTTCTGTAGTTATCACTTAGATTTTCTTACCCTTACATATACGCTTTTCTCAGTTATGAATTTCCATCTTCTGTCTCTTTCTTGTTCGTATTATATAAAGGATGAGTCGATGTGTTTCCTTGGTTTTATAAATTACACTAACTTTCCTGATATTATACTTTCCCTTTCACGCCAGGGGCACTACTTTGGCTGAGTTTCTTACCGATGGAGACGCAGAAGGTGATATGATAAAAACTGAACAGGAGTTGGAGGATTATGATCCGAAGGCCATCAAACTGTGTAGATCGCTGGCAACAAACTACTCTAAGCAACTTTTCGAAATATACAAAAACAAAGAGGATCCCTTCTTCCTCCCGTGATTGCTCTGTAAGTTGCAGTAATGCTATAGAGATACTAGAATTTGGAACTTCAGAAATGCTGGCCAAAAGTGGCGTTTTTGGTGCCGTTATCTCCTGCGTATGAAGTTGGGCTCTTTTGGTTTCTTATTCAGTTTGTACATATATTAGGATGGGTAAAAATAGTTCAGCGTATGAATTAGGGAAGCAAGTGTTCGGTAAAAGGGGAAAGGAAAATGTAGGACGTGGTTGTAGATATTTTGTTGTTTACTGCTATAGTAGTAGTACAGTATGCTAATACTGATGGTTCTATTCTAACACTTGCTTAACGTGTGTCGTAACTGTGTACTTGCCTTGCAAAGCATCAGTGTATTTTAAATTTCGTAATCTTTGGATGGTGGGAATTGAGTCTTTTAGCGACTGGTCCACGTATATTGCCCGTGAAATTTTCTTGTTTCTGTTAGATCCTTATAATTTTGAACAGCTTTGAATTTTAAAGCAATGTTTAGCATATATAAAAGTACGTAAACTTGTGTTTGTAAGCTTCGTCTTATCAGTAATCACGCTCAGCTCACACGTTTGCAAACTTAGTCTTATCAGTAACCACGCTCAGCTCCATTAAGACTCGAAACTCTCACCTTTTCATAAAAAGAAAATTACACAAACGCGATTGATCAAAAATCAGCCGAGGTTGACAACCAGAAAAACATGCTTATGTTTGTGATACAGTGATGAGGCATCGTTCTAACAGACTTAAGTGACGTGTGGCATTTTAGAAGAGACCATTCAAGGGTCATACTTGATCACAACCTACCCTTAGGCGCTACACTTATGTTTCATGTACTTAGATTAGACTAGGGTTACCCGAGGGATTGTAATTGTATGATGGTTTTTGAAATGTAATTTTAATTTTTTCATGACGTGGTGCTATTTTGCTGACTAAATATCCGCAAGGTTGTTCACCAAGACGTTTGATGCAGCTATATATATTAGAGGTGCAAAACATAGCTAAAATATAGCTTGGACATTAAGAAACGGAAAGTGTGGTATGACGACTTTCCTCAACTGCTCCAACATAGTTCGAAATGAAATTCCAAAACGCTCCTTTGCTAAGTCCAAGGGTTTCTATACGGGGGCAAAGGGCATTTCTTGAACTCCAGTTTTATAACTTCTTTGCATTTTGCTAAACAAATTTTACTTGGAATAGAATCCTCGTTTCCTCGCTGCAGTTTTTGCTCCAACCCTTTAAAACACCACAAGAGAAACAACCTGTTGTGCATTGATTGTGAGAGAGAGAGAGAGAGGGAGAGGCATGGAGTCATTTACTGGTATTGGAACAGAGAAGGGAAAGCAAGAGAGGGAGGGAAAAGGATTCTTTCAGATGCCACTGCACTACCCAAAGTACTCTCAAACAGACTACGAGACGATGCCTGAATGGAAACTCGATCGCCTTCTATCGGAATATGGCCTTCCAGCGGCTGGAAGCGTCGAGCAGAAGAGGAAGTTTGCCATGGGAGCTTTTCTCTGGCCACAGTACTCCACGAGCTTTTCTGGTCTAAGCGCCTAAAAATTGATGAGACAGAGGCACGACAAACTCAACCTCTGGTTTCGTTGTATGGAGTGTGAAGCTATCCAGCCAGAGTATCTGTACGACCTTAGTATCGTCTATATAGACTCTATATCATCATTGGAGTTTGGAACTATGTATTTGTATGTGGCAGTGTAAAAATATGTGTATTTGTGATCATACTATGCAAACAGGCACTTAAATTTACATATGATCTATGAATAAAATTTTGCAGTGGTATTTATCTTCTAACTTGGGTTCAATTGTGGGAAGACCAAAGATCTCAAATCAAGAAAGTTTTAGTTGCTGAATATCGTTTCGCTTATATCACAATACGACATGTAGTTGAGTAACTTCAAACTACGTGTAGCTATCGGTGTATGCGTTTATAACTACTAGAGATGATAAATCGATTATATCACAACGTCAAGTCAGATCATTTAACCAGATAAAAACGACATTTACTTCGTGAAAAAATGACTTGCATGTCGTTTTATTTGGTACAAAATTGACTCGTTGTTGATATTTTATAGAAGGTGACTTGCCGTTTATACTAAATTAAACAACGCTCTAAGAATAAGAACGATTAGTTAGACAAACCATATGTTGTTTAGTTGCTTGACTATAAACGACATGTAGTTTATATATGACAATTGACAGATAAACGTGTCCTTTCAATTCTCAAATGAGAACGACATATAGGCTTATTTATGCGAGTGTGTATCCTTATAAAATTATTTATAAGAATATAGCAAGTCATTAATCATATTTGATATAAAATAATAATAATAATAAAATGATAATAATAATAAAAGAAAAACAACCTTAAAATTCTAACTCCCATCATATTTGATATAGACAAGTATATAGCTGAAACCTTTCCTTCTAAATAAAAAGGAAATAAAGAATCATTAATCATATATGTCCTTTAACTTAATTGATAATTTGTACTGTCAATTCTTTCCTTATTATGGATTCTTGATAATTTACTTATACATTATACATACATACATCTAAATCCCATACACATAAGGCCTTTGCTTATCCTAAAATTTCTCTATCTTGGCTTCAATAAAAAAATAAAAATAAAGACATAAATAAATCCTCTGCCCTTGTCCCCCTCAATTCATTACAAATTACAACAGTGCACACATTTAAAAACTTCAGAAGTTCCCCAAAGAGACCAAACTCCAAAAGAGATGGTTCTAAAGAATAAAACATATACCATCCTTAGATTACAATCATAACTTACACACAAAAATGGAACAATCCCTTCTGGCAACAAGTGGCCATACAATCTCTCTCTCTCGCTATATATTTATATATATGCACACTCTGTCTCTCTTGCTATTACAGCTATGTCTTAATTTACAAATCACATAAGGAAAAACACAAAGCTACCTAAAAGAAATATAAATCAAGAGAGGGCCAAAGATAGAGAAAAATAAAATGGAAGGTCACATGGGTAGGTGGGTCTCCTAAACATGCGGGTGGACCCCATGTTCCTGCATGAAATTATGTCCTCTCTCGTCAACAACTCAAAGTTCCATCCCTATGTATATATATACATATAAAACGCCTTCTCCATTCTCAAACCGCATTCCAAATTCATTTTCAATCACATTGAGCATTATTTCTCTCTTTCTTCTCTCTTATTTCAAAGATATATACATACATATAGAGAAGAGAGAGAGAGGAGAAAATGGCGGTTTCAAATGCGTCGTTCGGAGCAGTGATAGCAATTGTTGCGGTCATTTACGCCGTGGTTTTGCCCGTGGCACGTGCTGATCACAGCTTCCCTGCTCCGGCTCCAGCTCCCACCAGCGATGGTTTGTTTTTCTCTCTCCTTGTTCATCTTTCTTTTTTTTTTTTTTGGGTTAAATAAAATACTTCTAGGTTATTGAACCCTTTAATGTTATTTAGGGGTGCAATATTTTCCTTTTAATCACTAATCACAAAGTTTTATTCTATGTGCGAATTATGAAACTATGAATAATGGATTTTTGGTTTGGTTTTCTATTTTCACGTTTTTGCACTTACCTTGTGGACATCAAAGTTACTTTCGTTTTTGAAAATCGTAATACATAGATTAATTTTTGAATTCAACTATATGCAACGACAGAATTTGCCTCTCGTTTCTATGTTTCGGTTAACAAAAAAAATAATTAAAGGCTGGCACTTTATGTTTCTTGTTGGTGATTATTTAAAGAGACAGCTAGATTACCATTAAGACACAAGAATATTGTAGTAAAAAACAAAACTTGACCCATTAACCAATGATTCTAAATGAAACTCTGATTTTATATATTTGTTTGTTTATTTATTTTGCTCATTTGATTGTATAAGCATTTTCTAGTACCATCTATGATATATATATAGAGCATTAATTTTGATGAATGAAAATTTTTCTTGTACATTTTTTTATATTAAAAAATAAAAGAGAGAAATAACATTAATGATGCACGCCTTTTCATATGCTTTATTATAGCCGGTGAATCACCATTAGATGATGATCCAATGGTTAAAAAAAAATACCTACACATAAGTAAAAAAAAAAGAAAAAACCTACTGGATTGACAACCATATATATATATGTATATATTGATGATGAGTTGTGGGAATTAATATTTAATTTGTGTTTGCAGGCACCACGATAGACCAAGGGATAGCATACATTCTAATGTTGTTGGCACTGGTGCTCACTTATCTCATTCATTAATCATAAATCTTACTGGCTATGGTGGAGAGGCAGCAAAACACAGTGTTTCATTCAATGCCCTATGGATGGCGTATTGGGGTGGAAAGAGTAATTATTTGATGTAGAGATTTTATTTTGGACAGTTAGTTCTCTTTTATTTTATTTTTTTTAAAAAAAAGAAAGAAAGAAAAACTATTTATTCATTTGTAATAATTTCCATTAAGTTTTTGAGTTCATGTTTTTCAAGTTTTAGCAATGCCTGTCAAATTCCAATATTCTTCTCCTAGCTGAATTCTTTATCAGAACGGTAATAGGAATTAAGTGTCCATTTTTAAATATTCTGCTTATAACTGAGTTCCTTACCTAAACGGTAATAAGAAAACATTCGGTGTCTATTTTTATCTGGCTTGGTCGAAACGCTTTTCTTTTCGGACTTAGGCAAGAGATTCAAACTAGAGACGTCATTTGACAAGAGGTACGAGCGTTACCAAATTAAATTATGCATGAAACTACATGTTCAGCCCTTTTTCATTTGACCTTTGCGACGGCTTTCAAGAGAATGAAAACCATGTTTTTTTATTTTTTATCTTTTATTTCTTTTCCTCACCGGAAAAAAAAAATTTATTTCGTTCTTATTTTTTTATTTTAAATTTAATTATGGCACCAAAAATCTTATAATTAGACCAAAACAGATGACATACTATTGAACACGAGACATTAGCGCCTTCAAAGTTCAAATAATCATGAAATGTAAGTCCTGTGTTGAGATTTAAAGTTCGAACGTTTCCAAAGATTATCAAAACTAATTTAACGAAAACAAAACCATAATGACAAAGAGATATTATCAGACACTGTTTTGAACTCCAGAGTAACTATGATTTACCTATCCTGATTATAACCTCATTATGTTATATGATTAGGTCCTACGAGATAAAGTTCCAAATTCCATAATTAGATTGATGAGGCACTCGATGTACAATTACAAATGTACTGATGATTAACTAGAGACTGATCTGCATCAACGTTAAAGAGTAAGTGACGCCTTTCAAAGTCACAACCATTCACAAACATAGTGACTTGGAAATCCATTCACAAGCATCTGACTTTCAAATGTTAAAGGTTCAAAATTCTCCCCCATCAATGTACATGTAGAATCAATCCCAATGACTTGGTTATTTTCCTTGTTTTTTATTTTAAAAGATAATAGAACCATAGCTTAAAGTAACATTGGTATAAGAAATCTTAAGTCTCTTAACCGCTCGGCTTACCTTTGGGACTGGATGAGCATAAAGAAAAAAATTATCAAGGGATGAACCAAAAATTACAAAATTTCAGCTCAACCAAGAGCGACAAAATTGCTGAGTACCTAAATAGCAAGAGGGGAAAAACTTGCAAGCTTTTGGAGAAAGTATCTAGCATCATCGACAATATCTGTATCCTACCATTTCAACGGAAACTTGCGGCCAGTTGCTGTTTCTGGAACATCAGTCTCACTACACTCGGTCTAACTATGCTTGCACAAAAAAAACCAAGGTTGAGAGAACCAGATCCATCATCCCTCTATCATGAAGTATGGGTGTTTTGTATTTTTTTTTTTTTTCCGCTTGAAAATCCCTCTATCATAACGTTTTTATTTCTCTATCATGAAGTAGCATACCGGTTATGTAGCACATACTTCACAACTTCATAGAATGAAACCACAATACCGACAGAAGGACCTGCCCGTCCAACACGAGGACCTACACCCGTAAAAAGCCCCTTCATCCCTCCATCCCTGTTCATAACAAAATATGCATCAGTCAAGCAGGAAAGATTTCACCATACATCAAGTTAATAGCAACCCATCTCAATTCATTGCCCTTATCTCAAGTATGGATGGGGAGCACATTTCAGTTTTTATTCACTAACGAGTTGAAATGTTGAAGATATAATACTAAATTTATGAATCTGGCTTATTCCCATTCTCTTATTGAGATGGCTAGGAATCCTATTTTAGTAAAGAGATCCAAGTTAATAGACTAGAAAGATACCTCCAAACCTCCTTTAGTGTTTGTGTGGTTGTCATTTTCAATGCCCTGATTGGATCCTTCTGCAAATTCAAAACGAAAAAGAGAAAAGAAACAGAGAAATAACAATATATGAGCAAAGCAAATATGGTGAGGTTAAACAACGTTTATCAATGGAAGAAGTCAATAATCAGAACATTATATTCCTACAGTATGGTTTAAAGAACAAACCTCAATCTGTCTTCGGGTTTTTGCAACATCTAAAGGACATGTAGCACCAGCAGCAAGGCTTCCTGCTACAAATCCAGCAGAAAAATTTGCCCCAAGGACACTTGCAGCATTGGTATCATCACCCACCAGAAAAAGAAGCCTTCTCCTAATCTATAGAGATAGGAAAACAAATAGGGTTTACTACTGGAACGAGTAGCACATACATAACAGACCTAGAGATAAACAACAATTGAAAAACAGACTCACTGGCTCAAGGGTAGACCAACAGATAGCAGAGAAGGGTACATCACGAGCAAGTTGTGCCCCCATGCCTGTCCATAGGACCCGGTAGCCTTTCACTGTAACAAGGGAACAACAACAATCAAAAATGTGTTCATCATTAGCTGCTTACTAAAAAATCTAAGATCCTAATACTAAAAGTTTTGTTATGAAAACCAGTTTACGTGATGAATGTTTTCACAGTAAAAAAATTGACTTACAGTTGTCTTGTATACTGCCTGTGGTCTTGACACTAGAGAGAATCTCCAGTAAAGTCTTGCAAACACCAGGAGGTTTCACCCCAGTATTAGTCACTTTAAATGCCTGTTAATCAAACAAAGAGGGGAAGAAAATAAGGAAAAATCTCCACAAGATCAATCAACCTGAAATCAAAGATAAAAACTGAAGAGAAATCTTTCGCACATGAAAATTCAGATATATAAAACCAGAATGAACAATAACTAAAATGTATTTATCAATGTCTGGTTTACCTGCATGCGTGTTCTTGCAAGTTCAATAGGGTAGCAAGTTGCACAAGCCAATGAGCGAGCCAAAGAACCAGCAACTAGAGGGGCATAAGGAGTCATGCTTGGTACATTCTGTTTACTAAGTTCCTCTAACCAATTTCGAAATATGTCATAGCAAGGCAGGTAGATCCCAACCTGATTAACCAAAGGCAGATGACAATGAATTAAAGATCACAAAGTATAAAATCTTATAAACACGCAGGAAACAAAAATTGAAATTAACAGTAGAGAAATAAAATCCGAGCAACTATAGAGCTTACTGTTGGTACAGCCAGCGCAAGACCAGCATTTGTGCCTCTCCATAGTCTTAAAAATCCTTCCTGCAATATAAATCACACTAAATAAATGTGAACTGAATGATAAGCTCAGTAAATAAAATAGGCACTTAAAAACATATTAACCTTCTTCCCATAACGCATGCTAAATATTGTGTTTGGAAGTTTCTTATCATCAAGTCACATGAATTACATCATACGATCAATAGCCAGTGTAAATCAGTGGCAGAAGAAATATTAGTTTTGAGTCTAGAAGTATTTCAGAACTTCAGGCTAATCGTGTTTTACATAAATATACGAAATCAACCATAAGGTTGGAACAGAACAGAGGAAAAAAAATACCAACCTGTCTAATGACTTTGTGAAAGACATCTAATGTTCCTTTGTACTGAAAACAATGTGGAGGACATATCGCTACCGTACCATGTATGCCCGCATGTGTGCATGATGGGGAACACCTTAGATCAGCAAACAACTGCGAAACATAAAACAAAAGACTTAATAGACCAAATATTGCCAGAGAAAATACAAAGTCATAACCTCTAACATTGAAAGAATGATAACAGACAAACTTTTTGTAACATAAGTACCACAGATAGTACCTATAAGCTATTATCATTATAAGAAATCCCCTTAATACTACAAACTATATACCTCAAATAAGTTCAACTATCATGGTCAAAATAAGATTGTACATAGTAGATAGAAGTCGAATAAGAAATGCATTCATACCATGCTTGGCCCAAAATATGCCATGCGACTTGTGAGGTTACTTAATGGATGCGAGTAAGCAACCCCAGCTGCCTGAGCTTGCAACCTTGTCTGGTAAAAGCACAAGTACAAGGAAGGAACTTTCTTCAGTTCAATATACATAAAAATCGTTCATAAAGTTGTCACATACAAAACTCCAAAAACCCAGAAACAGAGGGACAAAAAAGAAATGTTATACCTTGGCGAGATCAAGAGGGTTTACAATAATGGCGGAGAGGAAGGCAGCACCAGCAGCAGAGAAAGCTCGCTCCACCACACCCAGTTTCTCGTCAGACACGTTTTTGGAATTGGGAAGCTTCGCAGCCGAAAACCCATTCCCCTCATCTCTCTGGGAATCGGGAAACGCCGATTCGGAAATCGATAGACACTGAGAATGAATTTCGACTCCGGGTATTTGCTCAGCTGCCATCCATGGATTCTGGGTCCTCTCTGATTCCACCATCCTCTCCTTTCTCACTCTCACTCCTTCTGAGATAGAAATCCGTATCAAAAAAACCAAACTTCTGCGTTTTCTCGAAACAAAAACGAAAATGAAAAAAAAAAATGAAAACGTATTCCGTTTTCTGAAAAAACAAAATCCAAAAAACGAAAAAACGCTGTTTCCTGATTCGTTGGAGAAGAGGGGAAAAAGAGGGAGCCGAAAACACTTACCGGGAAGAAGAAAGTAAGGGAAAGCCAAAGAGCCACGTTTGTTTACGCTATTCGGAAAATGACTATTGCGAATATAAAAGACCTAAGATTGTATTTTATTATAAAATTATTTCTTTCGTAGCAAGCAAACCAAAACCAAAATTGTCAGACTTCTGGAAATTAGTGAACCAGATTAATTTAAATACGTAATTTTTCTATAGTGAACCTCAAACACAATAAACCATATATTATGTAATAATAATAATAAACCCTAATTTCTGTGGTGGGCCAGGTAGGGGGATTAGTAGGAGTTCTAGTAGGAAACTGGTCAACTAATTGTGTGGAAACAAACAGGGCCTTATGGCCGTTGGTGTTCTAGGGCTTTCTATTGCACTTGAGACGAGGCGCGATTCTCGCTACAGAAACACATTGGAACCAAAATGGGTAAATTAAAAAATATACCCTAAAATATGGTTTTCTTACAATTTTAATCCTTTTATTTTGATTATGTAAAATTATATCCATATGATGTTTGCTAAATGCTTTGAAGCAATTTTAATACATATTAATCGGATTTATGACTCTCATATATAAGCGTCTATTACTCATCTATATTGTCCTGTTTGCATCCCTTAGAGATTCGAACATTGAACCTCTGTTTTTAAGAGATTCTCAAGTGTAACCCTGATACTAATTGTTATAGTAAAACAATAGCTACTAAGTAAGCTTGTAACTCTTTAAAGTGGAAGTTTTGGTTCAAGTAGTGTTAGGGTCGCGAAAGAAACTCCTTAAGACGGAGTCGTTGCAGTGTTAATAATTATTTTTTTTCTCAATATTGTGGTACCTAATGAAAAGGTATTTATATATATAGGTGAGGTTTCAATGAAAATTTTTATTTTTGCTCTATAAATGGGTACCCTAAGTCGTCGGGCTATTGGATTTTAATCTGATAGTTATAATAATATTAATAATTCTATCATAAAAGAAAAATCAAATTAATACGTATATAAATATAGAAAGCTATTTATGACTTAAAAAAATTGTAACTTGTTTGTAATCTATGAGTTGGATATTTTTTTTCCTAATCTTTTTTCCGTTGTTTTCTTT
>JXTC01000035.1:562508-579390 GCA_002914845.1 Trema orientale
TTATCCAACAGTTATCATAATTTGGGTAGTTGGAAAAACTAAAAATAAAAATCTATTATTTAATAATTTTCTCTTTCTCCACTTTTTATCATGAAAGGACGTACATAATCAATTTTAATTGGGCAAAATAATACCTATAGATAGGTAAAAAAAAATAGATTGGTACCCTATATATATATATATATTATCTCTTTAGTATTACAATTTTATAACCTAAGCTCTACTGATTTTGTAATTGAGAATTTAAACAATTTATTCCCTAAAAAAAAAAGAATTTAAACGATTTATTCTATGTGCCACATTTTAAAAGAATCTTTAACAGGACAAATTTTATTTACTTAAATTTTCTGGCTACAAAATCACCGGTATTAAATGACTTATTTTTAGAAAAATGCATAGTATACATTGTAAGGAAAAATGGAGACGAAGGACATGCAACTAGATCTAACGGACAATTAGTATACATTGATGCTACATATTATATGACACTGAAAATACAACACTTTTTCATTTAATTAAAAAAATACAACTCATTAAGTCTTATAACTCGATAAAACCATGTTAAAGTTTCCTGACACATAAAGCCACATCAAATAGTACTGTTATAAGCAGTGGAGAGGATAAACTGATTAACCATAACGTTTCCAGGTCAAAATTATTTATAATAGTTGAATATTAATGTTCTGACCTTTTTATTTCAGTTTTTCCTCTTATTTTTATTTTTACATTAAAATCCTACATAAAATTAAGATGTAAGAAATGACGAGCATTAATGGTCTCTACTCTCACACTAATTAAGTTATATGACAAAAGTAAAGAAATCAAAATAGGCTATATTGCCTTTGTCATGATATAATCTGTTTCCAGAATAGTACGACTATATCAACATGGTAGAAAATAACTAGTTATTTTCACATAATCCCTTTGATTTGTTTCTTTATACTCAAAACTATATTGACTTGACTTCGTTTCTGATAAGAGTTTTCCAAAAACAGGGGATCTTCCTATTATAGTTCTTCTCTAGAATCTGTTTCTGAAACTAGATATCATTCTGTTTTCGTTTTCTCTAATTTTCAGAGAGAGATATTCCTAATTTTAACTAAAGATATCTGCAATCTGTCAATATCTGTTTTGCAACCGAAACAACATATCAAAAAAGACTTGTCATGATATTAAGCAAATCAACATGAGAAACCTGCTCATGTCATTTTCAAAACCTTCATCGAAGCCTCGACTAAAAACTTTTTTGACTCTCTCTGAGATTTAAAAGATATGGGTGAGAATACAATCCAAAACAACGCACGCTTTAATACGTGCATTGAACTACCTCCCCAGATAAATTCACCAGGCTTTTTGAATGGTGAAAATCCAAGTTCTAAAGGGTTGCTTAAGAACTCATTGCCCGAGCTCGAACTGCAGATGATCATGATTTTTGGCTTGTCACAGACCTTTCATTTCGTCTTCAAGCGTCTTGGACTCCCCAAGATTTCGTCTGATATTCTTGTACGTGTTTCTTTTCATTTGACTTAGAAACTCACAGTTACGTACACAAATTTCTCTTGTTATTCAACATGACATTGACTGAGTTTTCATTTTGCTATATTTGTGTAAGCTAGACTGGTTTGGTTCTTGGTTACGCATTAGTTGATGACAAAGGGAATCCCATAAACGAGAGACTATTTACTCCGGCCGGTGAACAAATCATGGGGACGGTATCGATATTTGGTTACTGTTTGTTCCTTTTTCTGACTGGAGTTAAGATGAACGTTGGAATGATTTCGAAGACGGGAACTATGGCCATGACGATTGCGGTTGGTGCCCTTTTGGTGCCATTTTTTTGTGGACTAATAACCAAGGAATTTATAGGAGGAAGTCTAAAACCTCAAGATAAGGATGAACTCTCATTTGTTTTCATAACGCAAACTCTTGTCCCTTTTCCTGTTATTGCCTCTCTGATCACAGAGCTCAATATCCTCAACTCGGAACTCGGCTGGTTGGGGTTGTCAGCAGCCTTGGTGAGCGACTTGATCGGTTTCTCTCTCACTGCTTCTTTTCTAATGGTTAGAGTTTTGTTGGAGTCTAAAAGTAAAGCCCTCATAGATTCTGCAGCAACAATTGCCTACGTTGCCATTGCTGTGTTCGTAATTAGGCCTCTCATGTTTAGAATCATCAAAAACACACCTGAAGGACGGCCTGTCAAGGACGTTTACGTGTACAGCATCATTGTTTTGGCTATGGCCTCTTCCATTTTTTCAGAAGCAATTGATCAACAAGTTTACATGGCGCCTTATATCTTGGGATTGGCTATACCGGAGGGACCGCCATTAGGCTCTGCCATAGCGAGTAAGCTTGATTGCTTCGTCTCAGGGGTATTCGTGCCTCTCTATGTGACTACATCGGTTTTGAGAGCGGATTTGAGAAGATTTAAGTTCGATACTCTGACGACATCCAGCATAATCCTTGTTATGGTCACTACCGTGTCAAAATTCATTGCCTGCTTTATGTCTTGCACCTACTACGAAATGCCAATGCTCGATTCTTGGGCACTATCTTTCATTATGACGAGTAAAGGCATTGTTGAAATTGGCCTCTACACCTTATTCAGAGATCTCAATGTACTTGTTCCTAAACCTTCTATTTTTTTTTTTTTTCTTATTATTTCCATGTGAAACATAAAGAGTTTCATATTTTACAAGCTTACTGACAATGGTTTTGCTTCTCTTCTTCAGAATCTTGCTGAATCAACTTTTAACTTTCTGATAATTAGTATCTTGGCAACATCAGCAATAGCGCCAATTTTCGTGAAATTTCTCTACGATCCATCGAGAAAATACGCAGGCTACCAGAAAAGGAACCTCATGCATTTGAAACCCGATTCGGAGCTCAGAGTACTTGTGTGCATCCACAGGCCTGATGACATTCCCGCCATGATAAATCTCCTTGATGCTTCATCCCCAACTAAAGAGTCTCCAATTAGTGTTTATGTTCTTCACCTAATTGAGCTTATAGGCAGATCTTCCCCAATCTTTATCTCCCACCAAGCACAGAGGAAGAGCCTCTCCGAGTTCTCATACTCACAAAATGTAATCCTTTCTTTTAGACTCTTTGAAAATAACAATTGGGAAGCTATAACAATAAACGCCTTCACAGCTGTTTCTCCCCCCAAGTTAATGCACGATGACATTTGCACTCTGGCCTTAGATAAACTCACCTCCCTTATGATATTGCCCTTCCATCGAAAATGGTCACTAGATGGACATGTTGAATTCGATGACAACATGTTAAGGTCCTTAAACTCTAAAGTGCTCGAAATAGCTCCGTGTTCAGTGGGGATTCTCGTGCACCGGGGAGAGTCAGGACGAGCGGGCACCCTGCTTTCATCACTAGATGCATATATGTATTCAATTTGCATGATCTTCTTGGGTGGTAGAGATGATAGGGAGGCCTTGACTTACGCAAAGCGCATGGCCAGAGCGTCAAATACTACCCTTACAGTGTTCCATCTTGTTCCCCCGGAAGAGGGCGAAGTTGAGGATGACAGGAAGTGGGATCTCCTTCTAGATTCTGAGGTGTTGAAAGATGTCAAATACAATAGTTTGAATGGCAATCAACAGATGAGGCATGCACAGAAGTTTGTGAGTGATGGTTCCGAAATGGCTATGATTATAAGTAGCTTGGTCGATGAATATGATCTTATCATAGCTGGGAGATCCCACAGCATAGGCAGCCATCAGATTTCAGGTCTTGATCTTGGATGGACTAAGTTTCCGGAGTTAGGAGTCGTCGGAGACATGCTCGCCTCGATGGATATTTATGGCAGAGCTTCTGCATTAGTGATTCAACAACAAGCAACAGATGATGGTTAACTATATGTGCTATTTCTTTTGCCTTGTTTTTAAACTAGACAACCCACCCTTTGGTTCTCCTGCTTCATATTTCAGCCTTAGATTTCAGCAAAGGCCTAAAAGCTAGCTGCATTTTCCCCAGAAGTAATTTATCATTGTAAGCTCGTCATAATATGCCACATACGACCTTGAGTCGAGTTGGTAAAGCAAATTTGCAAATTTCAGTCTAGAATGATACTTTGTGAGTTTAAAACTAGAATTAGTATAGAGTCCAGGTGTCCCGGATAAAATGAACATTCAAGAGTTAGGATCATCTCAAGAAAGAACAAGCCGGACGTGATTAAATGATACTGGTTTGCCTTAGAAAGAACAAGCTGCACAGATTGTGAAACTGTAGGAGTAACCTGGGAAAAGATAATTATTAAATTATATACATGATAATATGGTAAACTTGTCCGCACCTGGTCCCATTGCAATAAGTGGAGGTTAACTAGATTTAGAAGTCGGAAAAAAAATGCTTAGATATAGTCTCTTAAGTGCAACATAGTAATATATAGGTTCTTAAGTGCAACATAGTAATCTTAAAGAGTGATAAACTGGCTTTCTAGCTACTCACAATATTGATAAATAGCTCATATAAAGATGATAAACAACTCTTGTTTCCCATATCCAAAAAAATGGAAAATGAGAAACAGATAAATAAGAAAGTGAAAGAAACAAGATCCAGAAATCATGAAGTTTAGTTTTTCTCTGTTTTTCCTTCTCTCTTTTTTTTTAATGCAAACCCATCTGCTAAAAATGTTTATGCAATATTCAAGTTAATATCTCTAATAAGACACAAAGTACACCCAAAACAAGGGAAAGGAAAAATTAAAAATTACGAAGCAGATGATTTTATGTAAAAACGAACAAACTTTATGTTATAAGAAAAGTAAAGTGCATGCAAAGACAAATTACAAGATATGGGATCAAAGATTGGCCACTCTTCCTCATTCTTGTCAGTAAATGAGAACCACATGTAACTACATAAGATATATAAGAGTTGTCTTAAAATAGCCATCTTCCTATTATAGGACTTTACTATACAACATGTTTCCGAAAGTAGCTCTCTGTTTTGTTTTCCTTTGGTGCTTAATGAACTATCTATTTTTGTTTTTCTTTCTCTACTTTTAAAAGAGATATGTTCTAATTTTAGCATATATCAAAAAATAATAAAAATAAATATAATAATTCTGATTTGGTTTGGAATTTTTCATAGAAGCATACCAATAAAGATTTTTTTTTGGACTAATTTCTCTGGGATTGGAAAACATGGGAGAAAATAGTTTAATCCAATACAACACACGTTTTAATACTTGCATGGAATTACCTCCCCAGGTAAATTCCCCGGGCTTTTGGAAGACCCCAAGTCCAAGCTCTAAAGGGTTGCTTAAGAATTCATTGCCCGAGCTCGAGTTGCAGATGATCATCATTTTCTGCATTTCACAGACCTTTAATTTCGTCCTTAAGCGTTTTGGACTCCCAAAGCTTTCATCTGATATCATTGTATGTGTTTCCTTCTTTGTACTTAAAAAGAATCATAATTATGTACACAAATTTTCTATATTATTATTCAACATGACTAACTGAGATTCATTTTGTTTTGTTTGTGTAAACTAGACCGGTTTGGTTCTTAGTTATGCATTAGTTGATGGCAAAGGGTACCCCATAAACGAGAGACTATTTACTCCGGCCGGCGAACAAGTCATCGGGACAATATCAGTGTTTGGTTTTGCACTATTCCTTTTCCTGACTGGTGTCAAGATGAACGTTGGAATGATCCCGAAGACAGGAACTAAGGCCACGACGATTGGAGTTGCGGCGCTAACGGTGCCATTTTTGTGTGGATTAATAACAAGAGAATTGATAGGAGGAAGTGTGACCCCTCAAGAAAAGGATAAACTCTCCTTTGTTTTCGTAACACAAACCCTTGTCCCTTTTCCTGTCATTGCCTCTCTGATAACAGAGCTCAATATCCTGACCTCAGAACTTGGAAGGTTGGGGTTATCGGCGGCATTGGTGAGCGATTTGATCAGTTTCTCTCTCACTGTTTCTTTTCTTACAGTTAGAATCTATATGGAATCTGCAAGTAAAGCCCTTGTAGATATCACAGCAACAATCGCATACGTTGCGATTGTTGTGTTCGTAGTCAGGCCTCTTACGTTTTCGATCATCAAAAATACGCCTGAAGGACGGCCTGTCAAGGATGTGTACGTGTACAGCATCATTGTTTTGGCTATAGCATCTTCCCTTTTCTCGGACGCAGTTGATCAACAAGTTTACATGGGGCCTTATATCTTGGGATTAGCTATACCGGATGGACCGCCATTAGGCTCTGCCATTGCTAGTAAGCTTGATTGCTTTGTCACAGGAGTATTTGTGCCTCTCTATGTGACTACATCGGTTTTGAGAGTGGATTTGAGAAAATTCAAGTTTGATGCCCTGATGATATCCAACATAATCCTTGTTATGGTCATTACGGTCTCCAAATTTGTTGCATGCTTCATATCTTGCACCTTCTACGAAATGCCAAGGCTCGATTCTTGGGCGCTAGCTTTCATTATGACGAGTAAAGGCGTTGTCGAATTAGGCCTCTACACCTTATTCAAAGATCTCAATGTAGTTATTTTTGAACTTTTTTTTTTTGCCTTTTCATTATTTCCATGTTCCGCACAAAGAGTTTCATATTCACAAGGTTGCTAACAATGGTCTTGTTTTTTTTGTTTTTCAATCTTTTCTACAGAGTCTTGCCGAATCAACTTTTAACTTTCTGGTAATTACTATCTTAGCTGTATCAGCCATCGTGCCAATTTTAGTGAAATTTCTCTACGATCCGTCGAGAAAATACGCAGGCTACCAGAAAAGGAACGTCATGCATTTGAAACCCAATGCGGAGCTTAGAGTACTTGTGTGCATCCACAGGCCTGATGACATTCCCGCCATGATAAATCTGCTTACCGCTTCATGCCCAACTAGAGAGGCTCCTATTAATGTTTGCGTACTTCACCTTATTGAGCTCATAGGCAGATCTTCCCCAATCTTTATCTCTCACCAAATTCAGAGGAAGACCCTCTCTGACGTCTCATACTCCCAGAATGTAATCCTTGCTTTTAACCTCTTTGAGAATAACCATTGGCAATCTATAGCAGTAAACACATTCACAGCTGTTTCTCCTCCCAAGTCTATGCATGAGGACATTTGCACTCTAGCCTTAGATAAGCTCACCTCTCTCATCATATTCCCCTTCCATCGAAAATGGTCGCTAGATGGAGATGTTGAATTCGATGACAACATGTTAAGGTCCTTGAACTCGAGTGTGCTCGAAATAGCTCCGTGTTCAGTGGGGATTCTTGTGAACCGGGGATACACAGGACGAGCTGGCGTCCTGCTCTCATCCCTAGATGCTTACAGGTTTTCAGTGTGTATGATCTTCTTGGGAGGTAGAGACGATAGGGAGGCGTTGACTTACGCGAAGCGCATGTCCAATGAGACGAGCATTACCCTTACGGTGATCCATCTTGTTGCCCCTGAAGAGGACGAAGTTGATGATGAGAGGAAGTGGGATATCATTCTTGATTCTGAGGTGTTGAAAGATGTCAAACACAACAGTTTGAGTGGCAATCAACACAAGAGGTATGTGCAAGAGCTAACGAATGACGGGTCCGAAATGGCTACTATTGTAAGAGGTTTGGTGGATGAATATGACCTTATCATAGCGGGGAGATCCCACGGCATAGGCAGCCGCCAGATTTCAGGTCTTGATCTTGGATGGACAGAGTTTCCTGAGCTAGGGGTCATCGGAGACTTGCTCGCCTCCACGGATATTTACGGTAGAGCTTCTGTATTGGTGATTCGGCAACAAAAAACGGATGATGATTAACTATATGTGCTTATTTCTCTTGCCTAAGCTTGTTCTTAACTAGACAACAAGTCTTTGGTTCTCCTGCTTCACATTTTTGCCTGAAATTCTTTTGCCAAGGCCTGGAGCTAGCTGCATCTTTCCCAAAAGTATTTGATCATTGTAATTTCCCAACAACGCACTGGATTTTCGCCACGTGCCATATTTGAGTTTGAGTTGATAAAGGCAAATTTTCATATTTTAGTGCAGAATGACGTACTTTGTAAGGTTAAACTAGAATTAGTATAGATGACACTGCTTTAGGAATCCTCTGTTTTAACTTAGCAGGTTTTAGCGCCTCCAAATCCTAGAAGAAGCCAAATACTAGAACGTTTGTATCTCTGACGGGTTGAAAGATCCTTTTGAGATGGAAATATAATGTTTTTGGCTGAATTTAACTACTAGAAGAGGAAAATATTTTTTATATGTTTTGTCTGTGACTGTGAAGTTTCTTTGTTTGACCCAATGCTGGTTGAAGGAAATTATGCTGGAATAATATAATTTGATTGTGACATAATTGCCTCTATAAGACAGTACAGACTTAGGATGATTTCAAGTATTCACTCTCGATTTAAACGGATCACAGCAAATTGGACAGGTTAAATTTGATAAAAACGTCAATTTCAAGACAATAACCAAACAGAGTCACAACTATAAATTATAATATTGAACGGCCTTATAATCCGATTAATATCAACATGGGAGTAATAGTAATCAATTGGAGAATATAAAGGAGATGTGCCCTGAATTTTGGATTCAAAGCAAGAGAAACGGAAGTGGATATATAAGTTGAAAACCATCATAACGAATGACTAAAAAAATTTGTAGGTCTTACAATCAAGCAACAATTAAGATACCACATGTTAATGTATGCCTTTTAAACATGTATTATTCAGTGATAATACATAAAATATCGTATCATTCAAATCATTTTTTCAAATAATTAATTTTGTCACGATGTGTAGCGTCTTACATATCAATCATTTAGACTAACAGTTCCTTCCAAGATTAGTAGACAGTAGGCTGAGAAAGCTTAGCTGTAGACGCACTTTCCAAGACCCAAATTTTGTTCAGTAGCTACAACATAATTTTCCAAAGTTAGTGTAATAGACTCTGCATTTCCAAAAAAGCAAATTTTTAACTTACTTGGTTCAACTTGATCGCTAAGTTATAAGAAGTTGACGTTTATATTCGTTGTCAAGCCAATACATATAATCAAATTATTGTTGATATCGATAATATAAACTTCTAAAACTATTGCCAGCCTTTAATTGTATTGATGAAGCTCTTGTACTATTTAAAAGTAAAACATAAATATAAACTTCTTTGTTTCACATACCCATTAATGCGTATATCCTTTATATTAACTAGGCGTATGATACATGTATTGATGGAATATCCCATAATTCCCACTACAATTTCTTGTAGTAATCAAATCTAGTTATTTTGCGTCGTTAGTTTATTTTTGTTGATTATTCTATAACCATTTCCTACAAATACCGACTTATTTAGACGTTAATCAGCAACAAAATAAAACAGATCACTCCCAAATAGCTTAAGGCAACCTCTAAAGAAGTGAAAAATGGCCATAGCGGTCCTTGAGGCCCTAGACAACGCCCGTACACAATGGTACCATGTCACGGCCATCGTGATCGCCGGTATGGGCTTCTTCACCGACGCCTACGACCTATTCTGCATCTCAACCATTTCCAAACTCTTGGGCCGTCTCTACTATTTCCACCCCGGTTCAGGAAAGCCCGGAAAGCTTCCCAACAACGTTAACAACGCCGTGACTGGAGTCGCCCTTGTCGGGACCCTAGCCGGCCAGCTCGTCTTCGGTTGGCTCGGCGATAAACTAGGCCGCAAGAAAGTTTACGGAATTACCCTCGTCATGATGGCCATTTGCGCAATTTTCTCCGGCCTTTCTTTTGGCGCCACCCCAAAAGCCGTTATGGGAACGCTATGCTTCTTCAGGTTCTGGCTAGGGTTTGGTATCGGCGGAGACTACCCGCTCTCCGCCACCATCATGTCGGAGTACGCCAACAAAAAGACCCGTGGCGCCTTCATCGCGGCGGTGTTCGCGATGCAAGGCGTCGGGATTATCTTCGCCGGGCTAGTTTCGATGACTCTTTCCGGCATCTTTCTCTCCTTGTACGATGCTCCTCCGTTCACACATGATGATTTCTCCCCTGTCTTCTCCACTCAACCGCAGGCAGATTACATGTGGCGAATCGTGCTAATGCTCGGAGCTTTGCCGGCGATCTTGACCTACTACTGGCGGATGAAGATGCCTGAAACGGGTCGGTACACGGCGATGATCGAAGGGAACGCCAAGCAAGCGGCCGTGGACATGGGCCGGGTTTTGGAGATAGAGATACTGGAGGATCAAGAAAAGTTGGCCCAATTCAAGGCCGCCAATAGCTACTCGATACTGTCTATGGAGTTCTTACAGCGTCATGGGCTTCATTTGCTTGGGACTACCACCACTTGGTTCTTGTTGGACATAGCTTTCTACAGCCAGAACCTAACCCAGAAAGACATTTTCCCGGCGATCGGTTTGGTCCAAAAGGACTTTCAAGTCAACGCTCTGAGAGAAGTGTTCGAAACAGCACGTGCCATGTTCGTGATCGCCTTGTGCGGAACCTTCCCCGGTTACTGGTTCACTGTCTTCCTCATCGAAAAACTCGGTCGTTTCAAAATCCAACTTCTCGGCTTCTTCATGATGTCCGTCTTCATGGTGATCATAGGAGTCAAGTACGATTACCTTAAGAATAGCAACGGAAAATTGTTTGCTGTTCTCTACGGTTTAACCTTTTTCTTCGCCAACTTCGGGCCGAACAGCACCACGTTTGTGCTGCCGGCCGAGCTGTTTCCGACGCGCGTGAGGTCCACGTGCCATGCTCTCAGCGCAGCTTCAGGTAAGGCCGGAGCGATCATCGGGGCGTTCGGGGTTCAGACCTATACTTTGAGTGGCGACACGGGGAAAATTAAGAGGGCCATGTACATCTTGGCGGCTACCAACATCTTGGGATTTCTGTTCACTTTCTTGGTCAGTGAGACCAAAGGGCGGTCTTTGGAGGAGATCTCTGGGGAGGATGGGGCTGCCGATGAAGGCGTTGACGGTCGGACGGCTGCCGGAGCCGGATCAGTTTCCATGACGAGGCAGGGAAGTCAAAGAGAAGGAGTTTAAATGGAGATATGCAATTGTCAACGTACGACAATATATTATATCCTAGAAGGTGTTGAGTCAGCTACGGTTGTTTGACCTTTCTTTTTTTTTTTAATAAGTTTTTCATGCTGGGTTTTATAGCATATTTTGTTGATTATATTGGCTTTGTGATCATTTTATGCCGTCGTAGTACAAGAGTGGATGCTTGAAGTGGCTGAAATAATAATTGACGAATAAGTTACCAATATATGGTACCTTTGTGTTTATGTTGTAAGCAATGAGTTAATTAGTAGACTATTAATTATAAGTCATGAATTAGTGTGAGTGATATATATATATATAAGACTTCTCAATGGTTACAATTTTTTTTTTTTTTACCATGAATAGGTACTTAAAAAAGTAGTGATAGCATTAAATTTTTTTTATGGTGATAAATAGTATTAAATTCTTTTGGCCAACCACCAAACTAATTACTACCGTAGAATATAAATCTAATGGCTTAAACCATTGTAATCATCCATGGATAAATATTGTTGTAACCATTTAAACTAAATATATATTAAAGTTTCTATTTTTTTGATATATATATATATATATGATATTACGTCAATTTAAAGACAATATGTAACCAAACAACTTAACTAAGTCAACAATTATATATTACATATGTATTAAAAGAAGGCAATTATATATTACATATATATTAAAAAAAGGCAAACAACATAAGAGTGGCTCTATTGCTATCTCTTTTTTTTTTTCCTCGTACCCTTTTTTTATTAAATCCCTCTTTAAAATTTAAAAATTAATAATTTTCTTAATACACGCATTCTTAATCTTTCTAATTCTAAAATTGGCCACAATAAAAAGATTAAGGGAAATTTTTTTTTCCGCACATTGGTTTTAAAAATTTCTCAATTCTTTGTTTTGATCTTCTTCAACTTTTTTTTTTTTTTTTTTTTGACAAAAACTCACCTTATAAATATAGAGGATCAAACTTTTGGGATTCGAAATATTAATTATTTTATATTTCTCATAGAAGGATAGAGCTTTTGAATTAATTTTTCAAGGTTCTATTAGAGAGAGATAGAGCTTTTTGAATAATTTTTTATGATTCCTAAGAACTAGAGGAGAAAGTTAAACAAAAAAAAGAGTAAAAGGCTCTTAAATATATTTTAGGGTTCCTGAAACTGGAAAAAAAAAAGGAGTTCTTGAATTAATGTTTAGAGTTTTAGAGAGATAGTTGGAATTGGGAATTCCCAATATTTTTTTTGTAAAATTAAATTGACTGCTTAAGAATTTTTTTAAAAAAATAATATTTGTTGTTTAAAGGGGTGTGTGAAGAATAAAAATAGATAAAAAAGAAGATTCAAGATCATTAATATTATTTACACTCATTTATGTCATTTACTTATTTTTGTACTTTAATAATTAATAAGTGAGACATGGGAAAGAAAAAAAATGGCAATAGAGCCACCCACAACAAAATTATCGACCGTACAACTCTTAGTTAATTAAAAGCTTATTAAGTACTGCGCAATAATCCAATTGAGGAGTATCAAACATAGCAAGAGAATGTGAAGGAGACGTCTTGAATTATAGATTCGAAGCAAGAGAGAAATGGGAAGTGGATATTTATCTTAATTCAATTATAAAATTACAAATATAAAAATTATTATCACAATTAAATTTTTCAGAGACTATAAATACATCGCTTCGGCTTACACGACCCAATGGAATTTAGTGACAATAACCTGCTCTTGACGCCCTTACCAATATCTTAGTTTTGTTCAGAAGCTAGAATATAAATTTCTAAAGCTAATATATGATAGACTAGAACCACATACCAATACTCCAAATAAAAAATTTTGGCTTATTGCAACTTGATCGCTAATATTGCGGTACATTATACAAGTACTAAAATAAGAATAAAAAGCTCAGGCTTATATCCGTTGTCTTATGCTGTCAATGTCGTCAGATTATTGTTGCAAGCAAGAATCTGAGGTTTCAAAACTATTGCCCACGGTGGCGCAATTTGGATCAATATAAACAAGACTCAAACTTAATCGACGTACTTGACGCCAAATTAACTCAAATCCATCCGGTTAATTTACTTTACATTTGTTTAATGATGGCCAATCCAATAGGTTTTTTTCTTTTTTAACTATGTGTATGTATTTTTTTTAATTGTTGAATTATCATCTAATAGTAATCTAATAATTATAATAAGATGCATGAAAAAATGTGCATTATTAATATTATTTCTCTCTTTTATTTTTTATTATAAAAAAATATACATGATAAATTTTTATTAACGAAAATGACACCTATGTACAGGTAGAAAAAAAATACCTACTGAATTGATGCCCTTGTTTAATATATTAAAATATATCATAAATGTTTAATGGTTTATTATAGAAATAGTATTTTTCAATAATTACCTGTAAATAAAATGTAAATAATTATAAAATCAAGGAGCTAATTTGACTAATAAAGTCAACTGACACAGAAACTGACAAACACAGCCCAAAGCGGCGCTCCTATTGCCCGCGGCTTTATATGTTTTGACGTAGCATAATGCCCATGGCTTGTACTATACTACTTGACTACTAGTACTTTATCTTCATTTTGGAGGTGGCTTTTGTTGTACTATCACTTAAGGTAAAAAAACAAAAAAATTGGAGGAAGTAAAAATTATATTAATTTAAAAACCATATCTTTTTTTTTTTTTTGGCTCTGATATTTAAACACCATATCATAAAAATTATATTAATTTAAACACCATATCTTTTTTTTTTTTGGCATAACCCTTAATTTATCCCTATAACCGAGGGTTACTTTTAGTAACTAGGCGTATTATATTGAAGGAATATCGTTCGTCTAATAAGTACACGATACGTAAAGCCCATTACAGTTCCTTGAAGTAATCAAACCTTAGTTGTGAACGTAAACGTCCCTGTCTTGTTAATTATTTATAACCATTTCCTACAAATACCCGACTTTATTTATAGAAGCTAAGTCAGCAAAAACAAAATTAAACTGATCACCCGCAAATAGATCAAGGAAAAAAAAAATGGCCATAGCGGTCCTCGACGCCTTGGACAATGCACGTACACAACGGTACCACCTCAAAGCAATCATGATCGCCGGAATGGGCTTCTTCACCGACGCCTACGACCTCTTCTGCATATCAACCATTTCCAAACTCTTGGGCCGTCTTTACTATTTCGACCCCACTTCACCAAAGCCCGGAAAGCTTCCCAACAACGTTAACAACGCCGTGATTGGAGTCGCCCTTGTCGGAACCCTAGCCGGCCAACTCTTCTTCGGTTGGCTCGGCGATAAACTAGGCCGCAAGAGAGTTTACGGAATCACCCTCATCATGATGATGATTTGTTCAATTTGCTCCGGCCTTTCTTTTGGCGCCACCCCAAAAGCCGTAATGGGAACCCTATGCTTCTTCAGGTTCTGGCTAGGATTCGGCATAGGCGGAGATTACCCGCTCTCCGCCACCATCATGTCCGAATACGCCAACAAAAAGACCCGCGGCGCCTTCATTGCCGCGGTGTTCGCAATGCAAGGCGTCGGAATTATCTTCGCAGGACTAGTTTCGATGAGCCTTTCCCACATCTTCCTCTATTACAATCCCGCTCCGCCATTCACACAAGATGACTTCTCACCCGTATTCTCCACTCAACCGCATGCCGATTACATGTGGCGAATCGTGCTAATGCACGGAGCTTGGCCAGCGGCCTTGACGTACTACTGGCGGATGAGGATGCCCGAAACGGGTCGGTACACAGCGATGATTGAAGGCAACGCCAAGCAGGCCGCCTCGGACATGGGCCAGGTTTTGGACATAGAGATACAAGAGGATCAAGATAAGTTGGCTCAATTTAAGGCTGCCAATAACTACTCGTTACTCTCTATGGAGTTCTTAAACCGTCATGGACTTCATTTGGTGGGGACTACCACCACTTGGTTCTTATTGGACATAGCTTTCTACAGCCAAAACCTAACTCAGAAAGACATTTTCCCGGCGATCGGTTTGGTCAAGAAGGACTTTGAAGTCAACGCTCTGAGAGAAGTGTTCGAAACATCACGTGCCATGTTCGTGATCGCCTTGCTTGGAACCTTCCCTGGTTACTGGTTCACTGTCTTCTTCATCGAAAGACTCGGTCGTTTCAAAATCCAACTTATTGGCTTCTTCATGATGTCCTTCTTCATGCTGATCATAGGAGTCAAATATGAGTACCTTAAGAGTAGCAACGGAACTTTGTTTGCAGTTCTCTATGGCTTTACTTTTTTCTTCGCCAACTTCGGGCCAAATAGTACCACGTTCGTGTTGCCGGCCGAGCTGTTTCCCACACGCGTTAGGTCAACGTGTCATGCTCTCAGCGCAGCCTCCGGCAAGGCCGGAGCGATTATAGGAGCGTTCGGGGTTCAGAACTACACTTTGGATGGCTCCACGGTGAAAATTCGGAGAGCCATGTACCTTATGGCCGCAACCAACATGTTGGGATTTCTCTTCACATTCTTAGTGAGTGAGACTAAAGGGCGGTCTTTGGAGGAGATTTCCGGAGAGAATTGCGGTGCTAATGAAGGTGCCGGAAATAAGACGACCAGTACCGGAGCCGGAATTTCAGTTTCCATGACAAGGCAGGAAAGTCAAAGCGAAGCACGTGTATGAATAAATTGGACTTCAACGTATGTACAACAATATTAGAGTTAGCAACGTACGCTTGTTTGAGTACTGATTTTCTAGAAAAGTTTTTCATGCTCGGTCTATAATATCATATTTTGTTAATTAGCTATACGTTATCATTCAATCATTGCCGCCAGATAAGTACATAAGTGTGGATGCAAGCTTAAGTCGCTGAAATAGTCAGTTAAGTAAACAATTTTTACTTTGGAGGAATGCTGCATGCATATATATATATATATATACACGTTGTTATCACCATACGGTAATGGGCATATATATGGTGCGGTGCTAACAGAATTAATTTTTTTAATGGCTAGATAACGCATAATATTAAAAGAAAATTGAGTATAAAGTAATTTAAGTACGTGTTACCATTACAAGTGCCTTTAAAATTTTTCTTATTCCATACGATATAGAACATTTAATGCTAAATGAGTTTGTGGTGCTGATACAAGTAAATGAAATTTGATGAACTATATAGGAATTTGGTGCCTAATATTTGTCACGACCCGAAACTAAGGTGAATAGCAAAGTGGGCATTTGATAAATTAGAAATCTTAAAATTTATTTTAACCGTTTAAAAAATTTGAAAATGTCCATAATTGCTTTTAGAAATATTTAGGAAATTAGTCAATCCCGCGGTAACATAATCACCCCTTAAATAGAGACAAAAATTAAAATTGGACAATTATGTATCATACACCCGTCTCACATTACCATTTATAGTCATAAGTATAAACAAACCAAATCCAAGTACATAATAATCCTTACATAACCATTTGTCAAAAGAATTTCCTACTTGAGTCCACAATCCACAAGTCTAATAGGAAATTACAAAAATAAAGACAACTACAAGAAAGCTTCCAATGTCTCAAACTAAGCCTTATTATCCATGTCATACTGCGTACCACCTGAAAGGAGAAAAATTGTCACGACCCAAACCCCGGGCCAGTAGCAGAAGAGGAATTTTACAAGTGGAAATTCATAATTTATTTTCGAAAAAATTTTAGAAACTGCAATTCTTTAGAAAAATGGCAACTAGTTTTAAAAAAAACGACAGCTTCGATAAAAGATTATAAAAATAGTTCAAATTTTAAATTCTCACAGTTTGTGATCACTACTAGACATAGACTATTAATAATAGTAATAAAACATAAACATACATCACCATTGTCATCACAAGTAGGCATAATGGATAATACAGGCTGAATCCATAGTATGAGCCTTAA